>JASKMD010000006.1:8262885-8305755 GCA_030144725.1 Haematococcus lacustris
GAAGGCTCAAGGTTGAGGGTCAAGGTGCTGTATGCAACCTTTCTTTGCAAAGTCAGCAAGGCATGGTGAGAGGGAAGACAGAGAACTGACGAGCACCTACTTTTACATTGCGCCCACCCCAAAGTGGTCACATTGCGCCCACCCCAAAGTGGTCTGTGGTTTGTAGTTGCCATGGTCTGATGTGGCTGCAACCTGCAGCAACCACGTTGCTGCCACCTTACAGGCTACACTCTGACAGGATCCAAGCTTGGGAATAAGTTGGCCAGTGGGTCTGAGAGAAGGCTGGCCCCCGTTGGCAAGGAGTACCAGCAGGGCTACAAGCTGGTCAATGACCGGCTGCCAAAGGTCAGGCAAAGGTTGCACCGGGCTGCAGAGTACTGCCTTACATCCAGCAGTAGTTCTCCTGCCTGCTACCATCCCCTAGCCCCAGCTCGTCTAAAGACAGGGAAGAAGTTCCTTTTTTTAGGCAGTTGGGAGCGGCAGCGGGCGTGAGAGGAGGCCGGGGCTGAAGCTGAGGGCTGAGTAGAGGTGGCAACCACCACATACCAGCTGCACCAGGAACCTGACAGTGTGAAGGCAGCAGCTGAGGTAAAGCGTTGCATGGCTCACCTGCTGCATGGCTGCTCTTGCAAGTAAGGTTGCATGTACCAAGCGCTGGCCTCAACCCACCTTGACCATGGCTGTGTTGTTGGTGAGGGGCTCCAGGGTCAGTGGGTCATACAGCCAGCCCTGGGTGGGGCCACCGGTCTGCATGATGCTGGCCATGACTGCATGGGTCAGGAACAAGACATCGTGCTCCGTTTGTAAGCACAAGGCATGGCGGGGCTTGCCCGTGATTGGGTCGCTGGCAGTGGCGTTGACCTGCCGCATCACTGATATCAGCCCCTGCCAGGTGTCAGGGTAGAAGGACAGGCGGCCAGCCTCGCCCACCACAGGCTGGCTGATGTTGTAGGGGGCTGATGTCAGGAGGGGCCAGTTCACGTACATGATCAAGGGGTACTCTATGAAAGGGATGGCCACCACCTGCACAGCCCATAAGGCTCAAAAGGCTCATAAGGCTAATGCACAGTATGTTGTGCCATGGCCGTTTAACACGAAATTCATCAGCCTCCAGTGCTGCAGACGTAAGTAGTGAGCAGTGCAGGATCATGTTGCACAACATTGTACTGGGATGCTGGTATAAATATCATTCATTTCAAAAAATTCATCACCCCTAGGATGCGTTGGCATGCGTGGTGCCATTCTATGGTCCTGATTATCGCTATGTGCCGCATGCATGATTTCTGCTCGAACACACAGACCAGATAAACGAGTTGGGAACTCAGGCCTCATAGTTGGCACCCTGAGAAGTGGTTGCAAGATTGAGGTTGCAAGACTGAGGAATATTGATTGTTTGGTTGGGTGACCTCAAGGCACCCGCGCTGTTTTGCAGGTGTGCATTGCCTGCGTGCCCAGCCAATATGAAGCTTCTGAATTGGATGTCTGAGTCAGAGGCTGCCAGCGCTGCCAGCACAGCAACATGCTATTTGACACAGTATCTCCCCACCAGTGAGAGCGGGAATTGCGGCTACACGCAAATGTGATATGATGTGTAACTCAGGCTAAACAAAGATATCACTCATTTCAGAGAGAAACCATCACCCCTAGTGTGGGTCCTATGATACCCTTTCATACGGGTCCTATCATACGGATTCCATACACATGTGCTGCCTGCTGGGCTAAGGGAGGTGCTGAGCATGCCCTCACTCTTAAGCCTCCGGCACACTCTAAACCACCCCTGACCACCTGGTGCCTACAGCCTGCACCGACAGCAGAGCCACACTTACGCTGTTCCCAAACTTTGAAGCAAGCGAGCTTTCATAGGGGGGCAGGTCAGACCAGGCTACAACCTGCAGTCAGCCATAGGTTCCATTGAGGCAAGGCAGGTTTGCAGTTAGGGGGTAGGGCAAGTGTGAGCGGAACCGGCAGATGACAAGTGAGCTAAGCCGTCTACACACACCTGGTTTGGGTCATTCTTGATGTATGGCTGTATGTCAACCAGCGCACCACCACGAGCAAGGTCACCCAAGCTTGAAGATGCGTAAACCACTGCGTCATAGGTTGCCCCGTTTACGCTGCTGTTGTGGGTCTGCAGCCGGCCCAGCCTCTTCCCTCATGTCAAAGCTGCTCCTCTCAACAGCAGTCATCACCCAGTGGCGGCCTTACCAGGCTGTCAAGAAGGATGCTCGGAATGTCTCGCACACTTGCAAAGCTTGGCACGAAGCGAACTTTGGTGGCGGCCATGACTTGGTCCATGGTCATTGCAAAAGCAACCTCCGTGCCCTTGGGTGCCAGTATGCGCAGGGGCTGTGAGCAGCAGCAGGCAGCAGCAGCTTGCAATGAAGGGCAAGTTAGTGGCAAGGAAGCTGGGAGGCTGTGGAGGCATCTAGACAGTGAGTTAGCAGACCTAGGCAGCAGTTGGTATGTGATTGCTTGCCAAGGGGGTTATAAAAAAAGTTGGGGAGGGTGGCTGGTGGGCAGCATGGGTGTGGTGCCTTGCGTGCACGATGCTGCTGGAGGAGGAGATGACTGGGTGTCATGGGAGCGCCGCAAGTGTATCACGCAGCTGCTGGTAGGCGACAAGCAGCCTGCAATATGCCATCTGGGTATTGCCAACGTTTAATGGTGCTCTGAGGGGTGGTGAGTCTACAAAACAGCACACCCTTAGTGTCACAGATGCTCCAATGAAGCAATCCCGAAAAAGCTGGCTGGTCTGGTCACTCCAGTATTCCTCTAGCGTGTTTCTCGTGCTGCCCACTCCTGCATCTTGCCTGCGGGCAAAGTGAAGGTGCCCGGATGGCCGCGGCCACAACCAGCCGGCGCCCGGCCCGCAAACACGTACCGCGTGACGATGCTGTTGACGAACTGGGACGTCCTTGAGAAGCATTGGTCTGTTGCGGTGCACTGAGGGCACTGAGGTGGGGATGGCGCAGGATCAAGGCCGCGCGCTAAGCTGGCGAGCATCAGCAGCTCAGCTACCGTGGCTGCTATGCCAAGCTGGGTGCGCATACTGTCGCGGTTAGGTCGTACGGGGAGCACAGACCGACGCCCACCACCGTCAACAGCGCTGCTGGCACGAACCTCCCCTCTTGATGATGATAACTGATACCAAACTTTGTCAGTTCAAACCTCGTGCCCGGGTGCTCCGACTTGCTTATCCATGCATGCTAGCCGGTAGAGGTGGCACGGTCGAAGCATAACTCTGCAAGCTTTGTAATGGAGCCTGCAGTAGTGACAGCTCCAATAGCCGCAAAACATCATGGCGCCGTAAGAAACATCCGACAGACAGCAGTAACTTACTGAGTAAGCTCTGGCTCCGTTATAGCTATTGTTAAGGAGCGTCCCGGGCTGTATCATATTATATGATATATACATGATATTATATGATATATACATTTTCATTATAAGCCCTGTTTCTGCAGCGCAAGACGCCTGCGGAAACCCTTTGTCCCTCGCGCACTGGTCGTAACCGTGCGCGCTGAGGTTCGGGTGGCAGTTAGGCGGCAGTTGGCGGGCAGTACTGGGAGTGTATCGTGCACCGGCATCATGGCTGACGCCGATGAGCCAGAGCAGATGTTTAACCGTGTTATGCTGCCATCAAGCGACCTGTTGCTACGAGCAAATTGCAACCTGCGATAACCTTGAGATTCTGCGGTTACCCAAGAGTCGAACTAGGGTCGCCAAGATGACTTGGGATTGTCATAAGTGTATCATGATATGCCTAATAGTCCATATACGTGTATCATGAGATATCATGATACATGCCGCTCCCTAGCTATTGTTCGCCCGAGGGCAAAGGGTACCAGCAGGGCTGCAAGTTGCTGACGAGTTTGTCACCGGTGGCACCGGGCAGCGGAGCCCAGGCAAACTACCCTCCCTTAGTGTCACTTTCCCGGTTACTCCTCCTAGTCCCTCTGACCCTTAACGTGTTTCACTCCCCTCTCCTTCCTAGCCCTCCTAGCTTTTGCGTCCTTACCAGCCCTCCAACCTTTTGCGCCCCTTGCTCCTCCGCTTCTCTGACTTCTCCGCTTCTCGAGGTCTCTCACACGCTCCCTTTAGCTCCCTTCCCCTTCCTTCTCTGAGTTCTTTCTCTCCTAGGTAGTTCCCCTTCTTTTTCCCTTTCTCTCTGTTCTCTCCTAAGTCTTTTACCTTTGGAGGTTGGCTTGTATCCACCCGAGCCCTACCTCCTTAGTGTAACAACTACTACTACCCTCCAGGCCCACACCCTGCAGCCTGCAGCCCAGGCCTGTCAGTCAGGCGCTCCCAACATTCAAAAAATGACAGTAAACCGACCCCTGGTAGTAGAACGGCTGTAACTCTGCACTCGCCCAGCCCAGCCCAGCCCAGCCCAGCCCAGCCCAGCCCAGCCCAGCCCAGCCCAGCCCAGCCCAGCCCAGCCCAGCCCAGCCCAGCCCAGCCCAGCCCAGCCCAGCCCAGCCCAGCCCAGCCCAGCCCAGCCCAGCCCAGCCCAGCCCAGCCCAGCCCAGCCCAGCCCAGCCCAGCCCAGCCCAGCCCAGCCCAGCCCAGCCCAGCCCAGCCCAGCCCAGCCCAGCCCAGCCCAGCCCAGCCCAGCCCAGCCCAGCCCAGCCCAGCCCAGCCCAGCCCAGCCCAGCCCAGCCCAGCCCAGCCCAGCCCAGCCCAGCCCAGCCCAGCCCAGCCCAGCCCAGCCCAGCCCAGCCCAGCCCAGCCCAGCCCAGCCCAGCCCAGCCCAGCCCAGCCCAGCCCAGCCCAGCCCAGCCCAGCCCAGCCCAGCCCAGCCCAGCCCAGCCCAGCCCAGCCCAGCCCAGCCCAGCCCAGCCCAGCCCAGCCCAGCCCAGCCCAGCCCAGCCCAGCCTCACCAAGGGTCTTGCTCTTCAGGTACTTGGCTACCACGCGCAACTGCCGCCCCACAGTGGTGCTCTGCCCAGGTCGGCCCAGGTTGCTGATGCCGGGTGAGCCGGGGGCCGCTTGGACGGCAGCGGCGGACGTTGCGCAGCGCAAGAGACAGCCGGCGCTTGTCTCGCTGCAGCAGCAGGATGGCATGGGTGCGCTCCTCAGCCAGCTGCTCCAATGCCTCATCCTCACCTAGCAGCTGCTTAGTATCTGCCCGCACTTGCTGCAAATGTGCCTCCGCATCACTGAGCTGCTGGTGGAGCCGCTCAACCTGTGCCCGTAACTCCGTGGCGTCGTCCTGTGCCTTTTTCACCTGAGCTTTCAAGCCACTAGGGCAGCATTTGAACCCTGCCTTGGGTGAGGCGTTCAGCTTTTGCAGGTGCAGCTGCTGCTTCGGTCTCAGCCTTTTACCCCCCATGGTGGTGGCTAGGGCTGGGAGGGGGCGGGGGGGGGAGGGGGTGGGCTGGGAGGGGGTGGGCTGGGAGGGGGTGGGCTGGGAGGGGGTGGGCTGGGAGGGGGTGGGCTGGGAGGGGGTGGGCTGGGAGGGGGTGGGCTGGGAGGGGTGGGCTGGGAGGGTGGGCTGGGAGGGATTGGGCTAGGAAGGGTGGGCAATGAGGTGGGCTCCTGCATTGATGGGTGGAGGGGTGGCGGGCATGGAGGGTCGTTGCATGCCGTGGCCTTGCACCATTTTGGTGTACATGATGTAACTTCAAAGTTGTCAAACAAATAGAGGCCTGGGCTGTTTGTTGTGCGGTTTGTTTCAATAGATGCGCTAATGGGTCAAGAACAAATAAAATGTAGCCATTTTCTTGTGGGTGCAGCGGATGCAACACAGTGGAAGACACAGTGGAGGAGGGGGTGTGTAAGCCGGTGATACCTTAGTGTGCGCCGACCCAAGTGGTGTATTTGGCAGAAGCGAGTACATTTATATGTTCCAAACACCCCGTCAAGGTGCCCTGCACGCCCGGCAGGCATCGCGTTGGGTGTCAGCCGGACATTCCATTTGTGCACAACCAGCTCACTACGCTAGGTAGATGGGGCCACAGCGATGCGGCTCACCGTGCCAAGGAGACCCGTCTCGCCGATGTGATTTGTTCGCGGGCACATGTGGCAGTACGCGAGCAAAGACTCCAATGGCTAGCGCTGATGGTCAGACAACGCGGGCTAAACCGCCAATGCCAATGTGATAAACGCTATTGAAAACGGTGCAGTATTGTGGGAGTAATTGCATGCATATTACCAACCCCATGTTGGGAGGGCCTGACTGTCAGGAGTCCCCAACATGGGGTTGGTAATCTTCATGCAAGTACTCGCTACGAAGTGCACCGATTTCGGTAGCGTTTGTTGCATTGGCACCTGCGAATAACTCCGCATCTACTGGCAAGCGGCGCGTTAATCCTTGCATCAGAGTCCGTGCCGGCGCAAGCGAGCACGGACACACCTCAGCTGCTCACAACCGATTGTTCTAGTGGTGAGTAATGGCACCAATGAGCGAACTCCGCCTGGCATCCAGCCGGAAGTACAATCACAGCACAGCCCGCCAGGCTCGCTCCGCGAGCCTTTTGTTGGTGCAGGCGGTGTTGGAGGGCCATCGTGGGGCTAGTAATGACTCGACATTGCAGCGAGGTGCGGATGGATATAGGTTTCTCTAGCCAGCCACACAGAAAAAGGGACCCCCTTGCACAAATCGGCATGTTGTGAGCTGACCACTCTGAGTTATTAGAATTTCGAGTCATTACTCTGTTCGTAACTCTACGACACAGCTGCTGGAATAGAAAGCACGGCAATCCATCAACCAGGCCCGCCTCCTCACCCTTTGGCGTGACCCGACTCTGCCTTGCAGAATTGACTAGCCTACTCCGACCGCCTGGACCTCGCACCCCCTTGCAGCCCCACCACCCCCTTGCAGCCCCACCACCCCCACCACCTCCCAGGCCCCGCAGAAGCCTCCCACCCCCTCCCGCCCCCGCACTGCCCCCTCACTGCCCCGCCAACCCTTCCCACCCCCTCCCACCCCTTCCCACCCCTTCCCAGCCCCTCCCACCCCCGCCACCCCCTCCCACCCCCTCCCACCCATGCCCACCCCTTCCCACCCCCTCCCAGCCCCTATCAATGTCGCCCCCTGGCCTTAGCAAGTCATTGCAAGACGCAAACCCACTGTCAGCAGCATATGCTCTGACCTATGATGGGCGCGATTACAGCCACACCACTGTCGAAGAGGCTGAGAAGCTATCTGTTAGGGAGTTGCAAGCTTACCTTCGCTTCCACCAGCAGGAGCTTATGAAGGGGTGGCTGAAGCCCAAGCTGAAGGGTCTTGTCATGGCCCATATCTGCAACACAGTAGCCGCCCTGCATGGCGATGAGCTGGGGGTAGCAGCAGGTGCCGGTGCTGGTGCCGCCCCTGACCTGCCCCCCCCTCCTGCTGCACCCCCCTGGCAGCAGCAGGCAGCAGGTGTTGGTGCCGCACCTGACCTGCCCCCCACTCCTGCTGCACCCCCCTGGCAGCAGCAGGCAGCTGGTGCTGGTGCCGCCCCTGACCTGCTACCACCTCCTGCTGCACCCCCCTGGCAGGAGCTGGCGGCTGGTGCTGGTGCTGCCCCTGGGCTGCCCCCCCCTCCTGCTGCACCCCCCTGGCAGCAGCAGGCAGCAGGTGCTGGTGCTGCCCCTGGGCTGCCCACCCCTCCAGCTGAGCAGCAGGGGGTCAGGGCGGAGCTGGACACCAGCTCGACACGCAAGCGGAGGGCGGGCGGGAGGGACCGGACCCAACAAGTCGAGCAAGGTAACGTAGCAATGGCCTACACACCTTGTGTGGCCTTACAGAGTGGCCAGGTAGTAGGTACTACTCACGAAGTAGGTACTACTCAATACAGTGATGTCGCGGGAAAGGAGCAGCTAGGAGCAGTGCAGCCAGTCCCGCAGTCAGGTGTCCCCAACTAACAGAAAATGACAGGAAACTGACCCCTGGTAATCAAAACGACGCCGTGTCTCAGCCACGTGATTTCTATTTATGCTTCGCACATCCCTGGATAAAGGACTCTTTCAGCTATGCGGTGCAGCTTGTATCATTAAATACTGTGCAGTGTGCTGGGTGCTATGGCGGCTCAAATCTTCACATTCAAATCCATGCACGTTTTGCTCATGCGGGCCTCGCCGCGAGAGACCGCCGCGACCGACGTGGCCCAGAAGCACCTGCGCACAGGGAGGCACAGTCGCCGCAGTCAAAACGGTTCACATGGCATGCCAAACCGATGTAACAGCGCCCCTCCACCCATGCTCAGAAATATGCAAGGTTGCTGCGATGCTTGACCCCTTCGTGAGCAGTACTGTTGGCCTGGCCACTCTGCAATGCCTCACAAGGTGTGTATGCCATTGCTATGTTACCTTCCTCGACATGTTGGGTCCGATCCCTCCCGCCCGCCCCCCGCTTGCGTGTCAAGCTCGTGTACAGCTCCGCTGTGGCCCCCTGCTGCTCAGATGGAGGGGTGAGCATGCCAGGGGCGGCACCAGCACCAGCTGCCAGCTGCTGCCAGGGGGGGGCAGCAGGAGGGGTGGGCAGCCCAGGAGCGGCACCAGCAGCAGCTGCCAGCTGCTGCCAGGGGGGGGCAGCAGGAGGGGTGGGCAGCCCAGCACCAGCACCAGCACCAGCACCATGCTTCTGGCTCATACTTCTACACCATACTTCTGGCACCATACTTCTGGCATTCTGGGTTGAGAGGGGCTGGGGGGGGGTGGGAAGGGGTGGGAGGGGGTGGGAGGGGGTGGAGGGGGTGGGAGGGGCTGGGAGGGGCTGGGAGGGGCTGGGAGGGGGTGGGAAGGGTTGGCGGGGCAGTGAGGGGGCTAGGAGGGGGTGGGAGGGCAGTGAGGGGGCTGGGAGGGAGTGGGAGGGGCTGGGAGGGGCTGGGAGGGGCTGGGAGGGGGTGGGAAGGGTTGGCGGGGCAGTGAGGGGGCTAGGAGGGGGTGGGAGGGCAGTGAGGGGGCTGGGAGGGGCTGGGAGGGGTTGGGAAGGGGTGGCGGGGCAGTAAGGGGGCTGGGAGGGGGCGGGAGGGAGTGGGAGGCTTCTGCGGGGGCTGTGAGGTGGTGGGGCTGCAAGGGGGTTCGGCCGGAGTAGGCTAGTCAATCCTGCAAGGCAGAGTTGGGTCACGCCAAAGTCAATTACGGCGGGCCTGATTGATGAACTGCCGTGCTTTCTTTTCCAGCAGCTGTGTCGTAGAGTTACGAACAGTTTAATAACTCGATATACTAAAAAGCCACAGTGGTCAGCTTACAACATGCCAATTTGTGCAAGGAGGTACTTTTCTGTGTGACTGGCGTGAGAGAGGAACGCACCTCCCACATAACCCTGCGCGTTTGATGCAATGTCCAGTTATCACTGGCCCCACGACGGTCTTTCGACACCGCCTGCAGCAATGAAAGGCTCGCGGAGCAAGCCTGGCGGGCTGAATTTAGATTGTACTTCTGGCTCGATAGCAGGCGCAGCTCCATCACTGATGCCGTTACATACCACTAGAACAATCGATAATGAGCAGCTGAGGTGTGTCCGCGCTCGCTTGCGCCGGCATGGACTCTGATGCAAGGATTAACGCGCCGCTTGCCAGTAGATGCGGAGTTATTCGCAGGTGCCAATGCAACAAACGCTACCGAAATCGGTGCACTTCGTAGCGAGTAATTGCATGAAGATTACCAACCCCATGTTGGGGACTCCTGACCCGCAGCCTGTTCTTGATGTCTGGGCAGGACAGCGAGGTCGGGAAGTCAGGGCCTTTCACGCGTCTGCGTGCGTGGGGTCAGGGTCAGGCATTACTTGCTGGTGCCTTTCACGCGTCTGCGTGCGTGGGCCCATAACCTTGTAGAGAGCGTAGGGACAGACGCGGCACTCACCTTAGGGTGCCGAGGTGTGCCCCTCTAACTGCCTTAAGACAGACAGTCTCACTCTCTCACTCTGCAGCCCTGAGTGCTGTCAAAACATGTCTCACACTTCCGGTGCTCAATATCTTTTGCACCAGGACATGTTCACAACATAACCTCCTCACCTCTCCACCCACCTATGCACCTCAAGGCAGACACCAAACTACCACGCCCGGTTGGCATGTTCACCCAACCTCCCTCAAATCAAAGGTCAGCTGCCGCGTGCAATTTCAAACAGTTCGATTGCTGGCTACGTTGCTACAATTCAGCAGCAACAGCAGCAGGAGCAGCAGCAGCCAACTGCGGCAGGGGCCTCACCAATAACTGAGGCCCGGCTCCAGGAGGTACTGGCGCAAACACTGACACAGGCATAGAGCATGGAGGACTATGAATTGCTGGCTGGCAGCTGTCAGCTGGCCATTTGCCTCCCTGCTGCCTGCTGCTTGCTCAGCACCCACCATTCACCCCTCCACAAGGCTCACTAGTGTGTCCCACCTGCCCCCGACCCGCCTTGCATGGACTAAGGCAACAGTGATGGCCCCGACCCTGCTTTCATACCCACTACCCCAGCTCGCCGCCCTAAGCTCTTCGCTTGATGACCTCCACGGGTCAGCCTGGTGCGGTACGGCCTGCTCCGCCCTGGTGCCGTATGCCCTAACCTCTTCAGCTCTTCGCCTCCCTAAGCTCTTCCACAGGTCGGCCTGGTGCGGTGTGGCCTGCTTAGCCTTGATGCGCTTGGCCTGCTCAGGCCAACCCCAGGCCAGCAGCCCCCTCAACTCACAGCCCTCTCGCCCTGCCGGGCTCCTTACAACCCTCGTGGCCCAATCAAGGCAGGTTGGACCCCTTGAGCATTAAGCTCAGGGCACCGTTCTGGGATCTGGGAGGCCTCCTTGCAGCGCTTTCGGCGTGCTACTCATTTCCCCCACCCCTGACGGCAGCAAACGGTCATGGGCACCAAGCAGACAGTCAGTCTGCACCAGTCACCCCTGCCAGCAGCAAAGAGTGAGTGGCAGCCTGACCTCAGGCTGCTGGCCCTCTTCTCCTCCGCCACGCCTCATGTCTTGCTGACCATGGCTGTATGCGCAGAATACAGCGGCACCAGCACCAGGGCCAGCACCACCACCGCAGCAGCCACCACCCACAAGCTGCTTGACGACGCTTCGCTGCCAGACCCTGACGCGCCTGCTGAGCCAGCACCCGCCGCCGCTCCTGCTGCTGGTGGTGCTGCTGCCGCCCCCTGTGGACCCCCAGCAGCATCTTGAGCCGCAGCCACCGCCTGCGGGCCTGCTGGCGGCGCATCACGACCCAGTCCACCCCCACCCCCACCCCCAGGCCCATGACCCAGGGTTTGCCCGGCCTGTGAACTATCCACCGCCAGCTCAGCATGGCTCTGGGTAGCAGCTGCAGCGGCGGCCTCTTGTGGGGCTGCCGAGGGGGCTGCTGGCTGTGCAGCCTGCTGCTGCCGTACCTCATGAGCCGCCACCCACTCGGGGAACAGTTTGCGAAACCTGCAGCATCAGGCACGCATGCGGGCTCTGAGCAGTGAGAACGGCATTGACCCAGCAGGACAAGGGTGGCATGGTGTCAGGGGAGAGGGAGTGTCAATTGCCAGCAGTCAGGGTCGAGGCTGCTGGGCTGCTGGTGGGCTGCTACATTAGCTTGGCCTGGACAGAGGCGAGCGGTAGGCAGCAGGGGTGGGACTTGGCAGTAGGTGAGACAGACACAAGGGCAGGGGCAGGGCTATGCCTGGCCCCTTGGTGCCCCCGCTGCTGCAACTGGCACCCAGGCAGGCAGGCAGGCAGGCAGGCAGGCAGGCAGGCAGGCAGGCAGGCAGGCAGGCAGGCAGGCAGCTGGGCAGGCAGCTGGGCAGGCAGGCAGGCAGGCAGGCAGGCAGGCAGGCAGGCAGGCAGGCAGGCAGGCAGGCAGGCAGGCAGGCAGGCAGGCAGGCAGGCAGCTGGGCAGGCAGCTGGGCAGGCAGCTGGGCAGGCAGCTGGGCAGGCAGCTGGGCAGGCAGCTGGGCAGGCAGGCAGGCAGCTGGGCAGGCAGCTGGGCAGGCAGCTGGGCAGGCAGCTGGGCAGGCAGCTGGGCAGGCAGCTGGGCAGGCAGGCAGGCAGCTGGGCAGGCAGCTGGGCAGGCAGCTGGGCAGGCAGCTGGGCAGGCAGCTGGGCAGGCAGCTGGGCAGGCAGCTGGGCAGGCAGCTGGGCAGGCAGCTGGGCAGGCAGCTGGGCAGGCAGGCAGGCAGCTGGGCAGGCAGCTGGGCAGGCAGCTGGGCAGGCAGCTGGGCAGGCAGCTGGGCAGGCAGCTGGGCACACGGAGTAACAGGCAGGCACATCAGGGGCTCACATTGGGCTCTTCATGTTGAAGGCCAGGGACTGTGCTGCCAGCTTCACTTTCTCTTCCTTGCTACTGTCGATGCTGCCGGTCGTGCGCTGCGTGTCGTTCATGAAGGAAAGCAGACCGGTCAGGATGGTGCCCACGCTCCTGGACACCACCCAGCAGCAGCAGGAGCAGCAGCAGCAGCAGCAGCAGCAGCAGCAGGTGAGGAGAGCCATCCCAGCCCCTGCCCTGGAAACAAGCTGTAGCCCTTGCTATCAGCAGGGAGGTTGGGTGGCACTTGTGCTGTGTAGCATGGTGTTTTGTACAAGAGGTGCAGATGAACAGCGGGAACCCATGGCAGGGCTGTGGAGAGTGGAGAGTGTTGGGTGTGGAGTGAGCTGTGTTACGACTGCAGGGGTGTTTGCCCAGGAGGAGAACTGCAGGCTGGAGATCAGGCAGGTGGGCCAGTCAGATGGGTGGGGTGAGCAGAGGGCAGTCAGGCCAAGTGAAGATGTGAGGGAGCAAGGGCGTGAGGGCTAGGCTGGTAGGTGGGCAGGCAGCCAGTGGGTGGGTGGGCTGGCAAAGAGTGGTGTGACAAGGAGGGCCGCTGCAGGCCTTTTAGCCTAAGGAGCATCAGTCACAGCCACCACCACTACAGGGGCAGCGGCAGGCGGTGCCAGGTGCTGCTGAGGAACCCGGCAGGCCTTCTTAATATAAGCAGCTAAGCTACCCACCACATGGGGTTCCAGCCTGCATACAATACACACACAGAAACATGTGTATAGCAGCAGCAGCAGCAGCAACAGCAGCGGTGGCGGTGGCAGCAGCAGTACTAGTAGAAGCAGACAGTCACGCTCAAGCAGCTGGTGTAATGGGGTGGAGATCCCTGACCCACTGGCACAGCAGCCCGGATGCATGCCGCACCAGCAGGGCCCCATCATGCTGCTTGCAATGTGCCTTCCGCATGCAGGTGTGTGCTGGCCTTGCAGCCCAGGCCCACGCTAGCTGGGTGGTCAGCCTTTGGCTGCAGCCTCCTAGTTCAAGTGCAGGTCCTCAGCCTGCAGGTGGGCGGGGAGCATGCCCGCCTGCTCATCCTCCCTACCCCCTCCCATCCTTTCCCCTCTCACTCCCTCACTCCCTCATCTCCTCACTCTCAGGGTGGAAGTCCGTCATGGACAGGCACAGCTTGGTGTTGGTGGCAAAGCGACCGTTGGGCGTGTACAAGCTGAGGCTAGGCGGCTTGAAGGGATACTCTGTTCAGCACCACACCAGCACACCCCTTACCCCGCGATGAAAACAGCAACAGCGACAGACACAGCGGCAGCAGCAACATCAACAGTGACAAAAAATGAAGAACCTGTAGCTGCCGCCGCCAGAACTCAGGTGGGGCATCACACTTTCACTAGCAACAGCAAGAGTGAAAGACTCATCATCATCATCATCAGCAACAGCAGCAGCAGCGGCTGTAACCCAGGTTGAGCATCAGGGCCCCGTGGCCTTGGGAGCACATGAGGTGGGAGTGGCCGGAGCTGCGCCTGGACCTCCACCACCACTGTGGTACACCCCATACACCTGTGCAGGGAGCTGGGGCTGGCACCCTGCTAGAGCCCTGCAGGGTCCTGCTAGCCTGTGGCTAATACTGGCCCACAGGCTGCTGGATGCTGGTGCGAGCATCTGCGGCGGTGGCTGTACCTGGAGGGAATGCAATCTTGCCATGGTACACGCCATCCTTGAACTCGGAGGTACTATCGCCTTCTAGTACAAAGTGCCACTCCAGCAAATTGTTGGGTGAGGGGTGTGCAGTGATGTGTGGTACTGGCTCCTGCTCGCAGTGCAGGATGGGTTGACACCTGTTGCTTGAACTCCTTGGTGCTCTACTACGGCCGTGACCTTGGGTGCTTGCTCCCTACCTTCAACAAGCTCTTATACTCTTTTTGCAGCCTGCAAGCAGAGGACGCATTTTAAGCCGTGAGACTAGAAGCCCTGGTGCGATGCACGAAAGGGCAGGCAAGCGGAGCACACCTCGCCACACACTGCTTGTTGTGCCCAGCCATAGCTAGGCGGGCTGATTCGCTCGCACAGGGCTTGCACGGACAAAGTGGTGAAATTCACGCTTGTCATTGCCGAGTGGGGCGATCTTGCGAGTTGGGGGATTTGGTGTATAACCCTGCTGACTGCGACCACACGACACGGCAAGCACATCAAATGGCCACCGTTACCAAGATTGCCTGCCGGTAGGCTAGCTTTCTCTCGCTATCCCCAGTACTTCCCCACTTCATGTTAGTGGCACTTTCGCTCCCTGCGCTACAGGTCCCAGGTGTCTGCTCGCCCAGCATCGCGCAGGTGCGTAGATGCAGCTTATCAGCTTCTGTCCCTCTTTTGTCCCCCTAACAGCTCTTTCACCTCCTTCACTCGCTACTACAGGTCAGCGGTGGTGGTCCAGGCCTCTGCTGAGTCCCGGCGCGCGGTGAGTGTGGGCAGCGTGCAGGACGTGCCTTTGGCTGCAACATGTTGTCAGCATTGGACGACGGGCTCGCGTGTGTACAGGTCCTCGGTGGATTCCTAGCTGGCGTTGCAACCCTAGCTTCGGCGGGTGCTTCCCACGGCACCGCGACGCCCGTGGATCTCTTTGACGACCGCGTGGTTCGTGAGAAGGGCTTCGACATCATCTATGAGGCCCGTGACCTGGACTTGCCGCAATCTCAGCGGGACGGCTTCACCCAGGCACGGAAGGCACTAGACGAGACCAAGGAGCGTGTCCGCCTGAGTGAGGCCCGCATTGATGCCGATCTCCAGCCCTTCATTGAGAAGGCTTACTGGTAGGCAGCTACGGTCAACGGCCGGGCACGATGCAAACCGTGCAGCCGGCACCATGCATAGGCAATGCTCGTGTGATACGTGCCCAAGTCAGACTGACTGCCAACGCGGGTGGTGGCTTCTGCATGTGTCTGAACACTGTCTGAGCTGCAGAGGTGCAGGTGGTGTTGTCTCTCAGCATCATGTGGCGCCCGCAAGCCATCTGGGTGTGCTTCTGCTGCTGCGCGCAGGACCGAGGCCCGTGAGCAGTTGCGGCGACAAGTGGGCACCCTCCGCTTTGACCTGAACGCTCTAGCCCAGACCAAGGCCAAGGAGGAGAAGAAGACAGCTCTAGAGCTCAAGAAGGACTTCATCTCCAAGGTCAGTGTGTTGTCACAAACACATGCCATTAGGGGCTGCCTCTCCCATATGCATACTTGCCTGATCAGGACCATGTGCTGAGCCGTGTGTCCACTGGCTAGCACCCAATACAGGTTGTGCGGTGCTGATTTGACAGCCACGCGTGTACAGGCAGCCATGTATGCAGGCAGGCAGGCCAGGCGCCCTCCCCTTCCCACAGCCTGGCACCCTACCCACAGCTAGCTAGCCAAGCGGTCCATCCCCCATCAGTATTCAAAGCAGATCAATCAGAGCGATCTGTTTCAGTCTTTGAGCTGTCATTGTGCTGATGCGGCGAGTGCTCCTAGGCAGCTTGTGAGGAGCCAGTTGCCAGCCGTGGTCTGCTTGCTAGGCTGTGTGGGTGACGCCCCCTAGAGCCTGCCTGCAAGTGTGGGTGCTGGCTGGCTGCAGCTGGGTGATGTGGTTTTTGGATACACCCTGAAACTGCCAGCCCGGTGTGGCAGGAAGACAATTTTGCACCAGACTGGGAGGGTGCAACAGGGAAGGGCGAGGCGAGGCAAAGGGTGGGGCCCAGCAGGGCAGCAGTACAGTAGGAATGGACACCGCTGGCCAGGACCTGTGAATGAACTGGCTGAACACCTGTATACCAGTATCCTAGCTGCTGATCGTTCAAGGGAGTGCAGCTGAGCAGGCGCTCGCTGCAGTAGCACAGGCCGGGCTACAGCGGTGCACTGCTGCCCCTCGCCTGCCAAATGCTGCCTAGCCTGCCAAACCCTGTTGGCCTTGCCACCCCCTACTCAGCTTCCCATCCCCTGATATCCCCATCCTCTACTTCGCTTGTTTTCCTTCCTTGCCCTCCAGCTGCCCTCACGGGCTTCAGCTTCTGAAGGCTGGTGTGTATTCACCCGGGCCTAGCCCCCTCAGTGGGATCCATACCTACTGCCCCCATGCCCCCCTGCACTCACCACTCCTGACCTGCCAACCCCACCCAGGCGTCTCTGCCTGTTTGCTGTCGTATGTAGTAACCTGCCTTGCTTGTGCCATGGGTCGGTAATGGGCAAGGCCCAGCAGCCATACCAAGCCACAAACTATACGGCGCAAACCCACCCTCTTCATCGTGGCATACTCTTGTGGCATCATACCTCATTGTCTAGCTACCTGACTAACTGACCTCCTGCCTGCCTGCCTGCCTGCTGCGCTCAGGTTGAGGCCCTGGACTTTGCGCTGCGCCAGAAGGACCAGAGCACCGCACTGAGCAAGCTGGAGGCCACCAAGTCCTCCCTGGACAGTGTGCTGGCTGCAGTGTTGTGATGTCATCATGCACTGCCAGCCCCCTGACCCCAGCCCTATACCGGGGGAAAGAGGGCCAGGCTTTGTACTTGATCATTGAGGCTGCTTTGAGTAACCAAATGTCGGCTCAAGTGGCATGATACCTGCTGCTCAGTCGAAGGGGGGGGGAGGTGAGGATTGGGGATGGATGGTGTTGAATGGCGGCTTGTCAAATCGTGGACTACGGTGTTTGCAAGGGTTTACAATGGTGGAGATGAGAGTGGGGTTGGGCAGCGCAGCAATGCGGCTGTGTGACCTGTGGGCCGTGGGCCGTGTAAGGATAGTGCCTGGATGCATCCCCCCCCCCTCCGTTGCTGCGGCATTGTACATCAAGCTTGCAGCGGGAAGCATCAAGGCTTACCAAAGCACAGCGCCTGTGGACCTTGGCCGTCACCTTTGAGAGGACAGGGAAAGCGCAGGGTCGCTTGGTATTGGTCTTGCCTCGTCGCAGTACAGTATGCCAGAGTGCGTCAGCCTCGTCGAAGTACAGTATGCCAGAGTGCTTCAGCCCCCTCGCCCCTTATTAAGGCCTCCATTAGTCAGAGCCTCCCAACTCTCTTGAAAAGAGGGTGTGTCCTTTACACGAGGTTTATTTCTCGCTCAGGATGCCGATTGAGCATCGAAGCACACCAGTGTGTAGAGGAATGCCTGTCCTCACGGAATGCCTGTCCTCAGCTCTAATAAATTTGTACATGATGCACTACCTGGGCGTGAACCTGGCACACATTTTGTGGGCAGATATCACCATGCACGCCCCCTCCACCCTCGACCTTCTTAATGGTGCCGTGATGACGCAAACGCAAGTATGTGTGCAATCGCGCTTTGTGTTGCGATGGCCGGAATGCTGCGATTAGGACAGCTGCATACTTCTTAGCATCGATTGGCTTTCACTCGTCATTTGTGTCGCTCGCGCTGTCACGCGTAAGACGGAGTAGTTGTATGCTCTAGCGGTTCAACAAGACACTATGTGCACCCTTCACCTTTGATTATAGTAGACTATCTGACCTGATAGTCAAACTGACCGCGGGACTCTTCATACTCAAGCCTTTTCTGCTCGTTTCGCTGTCTACGCCCCGTATTCGTTGTAGCTAGAGCATGTGTGCAGATGCGCAGTCTTCGTTCTGTCGCTAAAGCGGTTTCGGACATCACCACCATGGGTTCGGTCCACGGTGCTAACACTCTCGCCCACCATGTGCCCCCCCACCTGGCCCGACTCGCACCCCATGGCAAGGCAAGGCCTCTACACTCCATAGCAAAGCCCCCTGGCAACACCACTTGTCACATCCACGTTGACTACTTGCATGCGCCTATACCAAGATGCTATGGCCTAGGTGCCACTGCCAAAGCCATTGCCCTCTCATTTAGACGTCCCTGTACTAGCATGGTTAGAGGCAGTGGAGGCGGGGGCAGCCAAGGATGTGTAAACATGTTGGAGCCTTTGCTATAACGACTACTTGTGTCATGCATGCCACGACGTGCATACCACATTGGTTGGGTACAATAGATGAGCAATATATACTTGATGTCCAACTGCACTCCCTCCCCGTACCACCACACCACACCACCTCATGGCGCAACACAATATGGCACAATATGGCACATGGCTGCCATAACTTGACCAGGCTACACAAGCAAGCACCAGGCATCACATAACATGACCTTAGGCAACACCCCCTGGGCCTGAGGAAAGAGCTGCTTTGGTACGCTGCTCAATGTGCTGCTTCACAAAGCGTCGAAGATTATGCAACAAGGTCTTTTGGGCTGGTCGGTGCTTGGGTGGGATCTTGTAGAAGTTAATGTAGCCCCACAACTGTGCCAAAGTGAAGGCCGCAGCTTCTTCAAGTGTGGTTGCACTGTAGTCAGCTCCTCGAGGATGCCTGCTGCTAGCTGCTCTCAATTGGCCGAGGCTAGCGACAGTGCCAATGTTGAGCACCAGCTGCTTGTTGCCCCCCACCATGCAATACTCCATCACCGCCTTGCGTGCTGCTTGTGCCACTGCTGTCTTGGCGGCGGATGCACGCTCCATGTCACGTTGTTCCTTCCGGAGGGCCTTCATCCGTGGCTGGAGGTCAACGGCGTCCATGGCACGGAATGATGCAGGGTCAGTCTTGGCGATGACAGTGCCTAGCAATGCTGCCAGCCCTTGCTTGCTGCCATGTCCATGCTTGGCGTGTTGGAGGGCTGACTCCACATGCGCATTGGACGTTGGCGCTGCCCCAAAGAAGTGCACCAAGTGCATGAAGAGTCAGCGCTTCAAGGTGTAGAGTGACACCTCATTGCGTTGCAGCCAGGACATTTTGTCACGCACGTCCTTGGGCATGGCCCTCTTCGCTGTTGTTAGCTGGGCCCGCATGGCTGCCAGCTGGGTCCCCATGCTCCTGACCCTGCTCTTACATGCTGCCAGCTCTTGTTTTGCAGCTGAAAGTTCTGATCGGCAGCGATGCAAAGACACTTGCAAGCCAAGCACCTCGTTCTCAGACTGCTGCAACGCTTGCTGGGACTGGTGCAATCGCTCTTGGCACACTTGTAGGTCGGTGGCGGTGCGCATGTTGACACTCTGGCATGAGCGAAGCTGAGATGTGGCCTCTTCAAGTTCTGCCTCTGTGGCAGCAGCTGCAGACATGAGAGCATCTTGTTGCCGAGCTGCTTTTGCACAAGCACTCCCCCGAGCACCATTGGCTTTAATGGCCTTCATGCGTTTGCTGTAGCAACCCATAAGGTGGCTGGCTGAGGCTGGGCAGATCAGGGGAGGCGGTTGGCGGAGCTAGGCTAGGGGGTGCTGGTGATGGTGGTGATGGTGGCGGCAGAGATTGGTTTAGGTCCTGCAACAGTCGCCAACCATGGTGTCTTCTACTGATGTGATCATTCTACTATGCATGCCAGGACAGCAAGGAAACAACGTCGGGTTCATTGAGCCGGGAGGAATTAGTACCGCCGGCTGTACTTGCCCTTAGAGCCTAAGGAGTCCACCACGCCATTGCGAAGCACCTCCACAATGCACTTGCGCTGCGCGATGTCGTGAGAGCGACCGGCTGATTGGTGGGCGCACTTTTTTCGTTTACGGGGTTCCTAGCATTACAGGCGTATAGCAGACTGAGCGTTCATTGCATGCCGCACGGTGTTAGGCCAATCGCACACTTCCCGGCGCCGGAATGTCCATGACATGGTTGTGTAAAAGGTTTTATCAGAGTTGGGAGGGTCTGACCATTAGAGTCGGCACAGTAGAAATCACTAGGGCCCACTCAGAATGGTGTTATGGGGCTGTGTGGAGTAATGTTCCCATGCATATGGCATGGGTTCCTACCACCTACACCGTTGCCTGACCCCTGCAACAGGGCTATAGCCTAGAGTTAGCACAACAAACATGTGCCAATTGGGAGCTGATGACAGCTCAAGAGGGGGGCACACATTACTGTGCCCCAGCAGGCTGCTGCTGCTGCTGCTGCTGCTGCTGCCGCTGCTGCTGCTGCTGCTGCCGCTGCTGCTGCTGCTGCTGCTGGCCTGGCCTTGCCCTTGGCTGGCAGCTTCCCTTGCTCTGGCCAGTAGCACAGCTCCAGCGGGCGCCACTTGCTCTCCTCAATGCGCTGCATGTTGAGCGCTGTATTGCAGTCCCACCAAACAGCCTGATGGGATGCGGGGTGCTTCATGTGTCATGTCCCTCGCTTCATGGCTGCATCACTTGTAAAGGGTGTGGCAGCCTCAACAGCCTGAAGAGGCTGGGCAGGCTCAGGGCGCAGCAGGCAGTGCTGCGTCCGATCCGTTGGCTTGATCAGGCAAGCAAAGGATGCGGTAACATCACCGCAGTGCACATGAACTGGCCTGTTCACGCATATAGCTGAGCTGTGCGCATCCGCATTATTTGCAAGCTGCAAGCCCAGACAGTTTATCTGTTGCAACCTTTGAAGTTCATAAAGAGAGGGCGATGTAGACAGAGGAAGGAGAGGGCGCAGTCACATACGCCCACAGCGCACGCATACCGATCACACAGCATCATCAGCGGCGTAGTCAACGCTCTGACCACCCAGCGCTGACCGGTGCCAGTGAGGCCGTCCGCACCTGGTGGAACCATGGATCAGTATGAAAAGCTCGTGCGTACACCGCCAGCGCGCAAACGTTTGGAAGGTCAGACGCCAGCTGTTGACTTAATTCCAGCACTATGCTTACGTTCACAGGAGAAGATTGGAGAGGGTACGTACGGCAAGGTCTACAAAGCTAAAGACTTGAACACCGGGAAGCTGGTCGCACTGAAGAAGACCCGTCTGGAGGTAGTTGTCAGCCTTCTTACGAGCACAAGCTATATAGTTAACAAGTCAGCAACATATGCTGCACCGCACACTGCCCGCAGATGGAGGAGGAGGGCGTCCCTTCCACGACCCTGCGGGAGGTCTCGCTCCTGCTGATGCTGAGCGAGAGCAACCACATTGTCAAGTGCGTGCATGTCGCCAGTGACCCTTGTACGGTCTGGTCTTCTGCTGACTTGTGTGCAACTTACCTGCAGGCTGCTTGCTGTGGAGCACACTGAAGAGAACGGCAAGCCTTGCCTATACCTGGTGAGGTTTTTGGTATCCCAATCACTATGTTCATCTAAGCTGATGCGTCGTACTAGCCTGATTTATTCCTTTGTTACTTGTCGAGCAGGTGTTCGAGTACCTCCAGACAGATTTGAAGAAATGGATGGACCGCAATGGAAAGGGGCCAGCATACCCTATCCCCAAGAATGTCATCAAGGTCTGACACATTGTATAAGCAACAGTCAGCAGCATCCATCACACACATATGTTGCTTTTCTTGCTTGCAGAACCTCTTGTACCAGTTGGTAAAAGGGCTGGCACATTGCCACAAGCATGGCGTGCTGCACCGTGATTTGAAGCCCCAGAACCTTCTGGTGGATGATAGCATTCTGTGCTTGAAGATTGCGGACCTCGGTCTTGGGAGGGCATTCAGCATCCCAGTCAAAAGCTACACCCATGAAGTACGTGTCGGGCTCGTAGTTGCACAACCTCAGCTGCAGAGCTGCATTTTGTGACACTATATCGCCCTGCCAACTATACCATTGTCGTTATGCTCTTACTTGTGTCACATCACCGTAGATTGTGACACTGTGGTACCGCGCGCCAGAGGTCCTGCTTGGGACCACACACTACTCAACACCAGTAGACATGTGGAGCGTGGGATGCATTTTTGCTGAGTTGGTGCGCAAGGTACTGGTACAACACATGACATGATGGCAAAGGCCAGCGCAGTGAGCAGGGGATAACTTCATAACAAACATTTTTTTTTGCAGCAACCTCTCTTTCCTGGTGACTGTGAGCTTCAGCAGCTCCTTCATATCTTCAAGCTGCTGGGAACGCCATCTGAGGACAACTGGCCAGGCGTAACCAAATTGAGAGACTGGTGAGTGGTGCAATGCTCTAGCAATTGGTGCATCCGTTGCAACTGCTTGCTATCTCCTGTGTGTTTCTGCAGGCATGAGTGGCCTCAGTGGCACCCACAGGACTTGTCTCGCATCTTCCCAACTCTGGAGGCAGAGGGCGTTGATCTGCTCCGCAGAATGTTGGACTATGATCCAGCTAAGCGCATCTCTGTGAGTCATCCTGATGATCTCTTGTCATGTCATGAGTTTGCTCGCTGGAGCAATAACCCTGCTTGTTGCTAATTCACACAAGCAACAACTTGTGTGCCCGCAGGCCAAGGAAGCGCTGAAACACCCGTACTTTGTCGACCTGGACAAGGACGAGATTGACGCCCTTGAGAACCCTGAGATCAGAAATCGTGTGGACTAGGCTGGGTTGGGAGCCATTGGCATCTGTATGACTGCAGGATGACATTCAGGGTTGAGTCAAGACAGCCATTTCCTGAGGTAGACAGCTGGGCGTCCATAACAAACAAGCCCTGCATAGAATAAGCAGGAGGTTGTGTCTGATGACACAGGGTGCCAGACGCACATGCCTAGTTTGCAGAGTTCTGCTTTGATGACCTCAGATGACCTGCTCCATAGCCCTATGATTGGCAGCTGTCAATATGTAACATATGTGGCCCATTGCATCCCCAATGCCCTCTCCCACGTGTGTACCTATGTAACCAAGGGCCACGTTAACACTCCTTTTCACTTGTTGGCCTTTAAGGGAAGCTGTCTCCACTGTACAGCCACCTCATGCATGGGGCACCCCTTCTGCTGCAACTAGAAGCTGGTTGAGCAAGAGTCATTGTGCTAGCCAAGCAGCCCCCTCGTCCCTCACTAGGGCCTCTCCATTAGAGTCGGACCACTAAGGATCACCAGGGACCAGTGGGGATGGTGTTATGGGGCTGGGTGGAGGTATGTTTCCATGCATTCCCACTGCGACAGGGCTATAGCCTAGAGTTGGCACGCATTGATGTAGGCTGGTGACAGCTCAAGAGGGGGGCAAACATTGCTGTGCCCTAGCAGGCTGCTGCTGGGCCTTGGGTGGGCTGTCTTGCGGCCGCTTGTATCCCAGGCCAGGGTACTCCTTGCCTTCTGCCTGCTCTGACCACCAGCACAGCTCCAGCGGGCACCACCTGCTGTCCCCAGTGCGCAGCCAAGCAGCTCAGGTGCTCAGGGTGATCATTATCCAAGGGCAGGGCACCATCGATGGCACCAAGCACACACCCTGTAACACCCTTGGTAGCTAGGCTGAGCTGCCTCACCCACCCCGGAGAGGTGTCCCTGGGTCAGCAAGTTACGGGACACAGCCAAGCTATTTCATGGCGACCTGCTCATGTGCGTGTTCAAGGCAGTAGTAGAGTTAGGCAGGAGCTGTCAGGCCAGTTGCAGTGCTACATTCCAGCTGGCCGCCAGATAGTGGCTCGAGACTGCCTGAGACGGTGCATCGGGAGAGATGCTCGTATGCTGCATAGTTCAAGCATGGGGACGGCATTGGCATTAATCACATGGCACCACACCTGCTAAACAGACAGCTCTCTACAGAAGTTCGAGCTTGACTAGGTTCAGGTTAGGCAACAGCGGACGCCATCGTTTCATTCTTGAGTGCACTGCCACGAGATCCATCAGGGAGCAGCCGGAGTTTGCCATGTCGTTTCAGAACATCAATGCACCTTTGTTTGTGCCGTCAGGGACTGCCAGCCACTCCCACACTACGGCTGGTAGGCGAGTGGCTTGGCACCAAGATGGTGATGACTTGGCTATGCCATACTTGGCTGGGGACTTCAGACTTGAAGGCAACCCTCTCCTTCCCACCAAACATAACTTTAGCCTTGCATCTGGCCACTCACCCAAGCATCCCCCAACCATCCTCTCTCACACCTTCACCCTCTCAAGCCACTTGCGTGCGTTGACCCTGTCACTCCCCGCCTCACACATTCAAGCTGTCCAAGAACCGTTCAAAGTGTGCTATGCTGGAGACTGCGATGAAGTAGGACAGGTAGGTCTGCACCACATACACATCCCAGGCGCCCTTACCCCCTGCCCGCCACAGCACCCCCTTCTGCCGCCCTGCCTGCTGCTCCCCACCTCCCAGCTCTACCCTGGCCTTGACCTCGTGCACCAGCTCTGCCCCAGCCTGCTGCTGCTGTGATTGTGGGACCTGCTGCACACAGGTGCTGCTGCTTTGGCTAGACAGGCTCCCCCCATGTTGCTGGCTGCTGCCCGACCCCTGCTGTTTGCGCTGCCTGAGGCCTGCAGCCCCTCCACCCACCACCATGCAGCTGCCCTGCCTCACATTGCCTCCACCAGCCACCCCCACCCAGCCCGCCTCCGACCCTGGGCCTGGCTCCTGCTGGGCTCCCCAGCCGCCTCCCCTCATCAGGTCAGTGCTGCTGCAGCAGCTGCCTTCACTGTGGTGCTGCCCTAGCTGCTTGGCAGCCAAGAACACGGAAGCCTGCGCGTCAGTGGACCCTGAGCTGTAGCTTACCAGCGCGGGAGAGGGGCCAGAAGGGTGGCCTGCTGCCTGCCCCTCCATGCTGCCTGCCCCTCCACCCCTCAGCCCAAGCTCATAGGCCATGCTGTCCGCCAGGTCACTCTTCTCAGACTCCTCACACACTGGTGGCTGCCATGCCTGGCGCAGCCAGTCTGGTGCTGCCCCCATCAGCACTGGCAGGGCCTTGCTGAGCAGGGCCTTGGCCAGGCTGCGCAGCAGCAGCACATTGGCCAGGCCCCAGGCTAGCTTGACGGCAAGGTGCAGGGGGTGGTGCAAGAGGGAGGCTGGCTGGGCTGGGCTGGCCAGGAACTGCAGTGCAGGTGAGGGGAGGAGGGAGCGGAGGAGGGAGCGGAGGAGAGTGGCCAGCCTGCACAGCCAGGGGGGCGGCAAGCAGTGCAGGAGTAGGTTAGGGTAAGAGTACGTTTGCAGGCAGTGGGGCAGGTAGTGTGATAGGTCATTGGGTCTGGTCCATGAGGTCAGGCTGCCTTCCACACTGGCCTTTAATACAGGAGCATGGTCACAGCCACGTCCATGTCACAGAAGGCCACATTTGCGGCCATGCATCACCCCCATGCAACTCGCATGCATGCACCCTCCAAGCAGCATGAGGACATGTGATGGAAGGGGGAGGAGTGCACCCACTGCAGTGATGTGGGGTGCTCAGCCCAGGCGGGGCTGTCAGCCAAGCTTAGGCCGGCCTGAGCTCCAAGGAAGGTGCATGCGTACACATAGCTGCGGGCAGGCAGGCAGGAGGTCAGGCGGGCAGGCAGGAGGTCAGGCAGGCAGGCAGGAGGGCAGGCGGGCAGGCAGGAGGTCAGGCAGGCAGGCAGGCAGGAGGTCAGGCAACGTTGCATGCTTTGAAAGTAGTGGTTGGCTGTAAGGGTTCAATCCTGAGTGGAGCCGGGCAGGAGGGGGAGCAGCAGCAGCAGTGGTGAAGGCAGAAACAGCAGAACCCTACAAACCAGCCACTGCAGCAGCACAATGGCCTGCTCATTCCCTGACCTGGAGGTGTGCGCCTTAGGCCTGGGGTACAGCGCCAGCAGCAGGCCGTGCAGCAGCAGGTACGCCGCACACTGACTGGGTGCCGCTGACTTGAGCCAGGCCAGCCAGCAGGGGCCAAGGCGGCGCCACAGGGCCAGCACACTCCCCCCGGTGGCCGCCCCTAGGGCCAAGTCCACAGGGGTGTGAACACCCAGGTACAGCCGACTCCTGCGGCGGTCAGCAGGGAGGTCAGCAGGACAGCTGGGGCTACTGCCACAAGCACGACGAGCGGGGCTAGTGGGGGCAGCAATGGCAGCAGCAGCAGCAGCAGCAGCAGCAGCAGCAGCAGCAGCAGCAGCAGCAGCAGCAGCAGCAGCAGCAGCAGCAGCACAGTCAGCAGTGGCAGCTGTGGAAGTAGTGGGGGTAGCAGTAGCAGCAGAGCAGCAGTGGTAGCATTGTGGCAACAGCAGTAGCTGTTGTGGCACGGCAGTGTTCATTATCCTGGGTTTATCTCTGAAGGAGCCAGGGCATGAGCGAGAGTAGGGGCCGTTCCAGGGGCAGCTTCAGCCGCCCCCCATGACCCCGCCAGCATGCAACACCTGAGCAAGCAGGCGCTGGCATTGCCCTTGTCAGGCAGCCGCCATCTCTGCCCCGGTGGGCTCCCGGCCGTCATCGGCTCACCAGGCAATGAGCGCGGCCCAGGCCAAGGCCAGCGCCCCCAGGCCAGCATGCAGGGCCCAGGCCGCAGGGCTGTGCTGCTCCCAGCCCCAGCGGGCGGTGAGGGCGCAGGCGGCAAGGTGGGCGGCGGTGCCCTGCATGACCAGGGCCAGGGAGAGGTGCATGCTGGGGGCGCCGTACTCAACGTCACGGGGCGGCTCCAGCACCTGGGGGCAGCAGCAGCAGCGGCAGCCAGGGGGGTCAGGGGGGCCGCCAGGGGGGGTGGGAACAGCCCAGGGGGGTTCAGGGCAGTCAAGGGGGTTCAGGCTAGCCTGCCAGGGAGGGTCTAGCCGCAGCAGCTCATGTGCTGCCCACTGCCCTGTGGTAATCCCACCAACTTACACCTGCCCTAACCGCCATCGCCTGCCTGACCCCTCTGTTCTCTTGTCATACATCGCCTTCTCGGCAACCAGGCCACGCTGCACACCCCCTCAGACCTCACCTGCACTGTGCCCTCCGCCTGGCCCCCCTGCTGCGGCCCAGGCGTGGCAAAGGGTGCAGCGCACGCAGACACCGGCTGCACCCCTCCCCTGCCTGGCTCCTGCCGCCCCTGCAGCAGCCTGGCAGCGGCCTGGTCGGCCGATCCCCCTGCGGGCTGCACGCCCGGGGTTACGCCCCAGCTGCCAGCGCCCTCCCCTGCATCCTCTGCGCTGTGTGTGTCTGCCGGCAGCCCAGCCCCTGTCCCAGTAAGCGGGGCAGGTGGCCACGCCAGGGCGCCAGTGGGCTGGGCTCCTGTGGCCCCCAAGCAGCTGTGCTGGCTGCTGAGCTGCTGCTCTGGCTCTGTGGGGGTGTGGGGGGCGGAGCCAGCAGGGGCAGGGCAGCTGGGCAAGGGTGGGGTGGGTGCGATGCGCAGGGCACGCAGCTTCTGGGCGTGCAGGGGGCGGGGGCCACACAGCGTGTCCTTCAGGGCGCAGGTTACCCAGGTGGTCAGGGCCAGGCAGCCGACCAGCAGCTGGCAGCCGTCATGCACCCCCAGCCAGTACAGGATGGGCAGGCCTGGGGGGGCGGGCAAGGCACTCAGGGTGTGCAGGGGCGGCGGGTGCTGGCTGTGGGGGAAGGTGGGAGGAAGGTGGGGGGTAGGCAGTGTTTGAGTGGAACCCAGCCACATGGCAGGCTGGCCGCTGAGGCTGCTATGACACCTTCATGCCTGCTGCTTAGCTGGTAGGACAGCACTAGTTGGTCAGGCTCATAATGAATGCTGGCAGGGCCAGGCGAGCAGCCAGCATCCTGGCCCTGACCTGCTGGAATTGAAGGTGTGCCCCTGCCCCTGTGCCCTTATGCCTGTGCCCTCATGCCTGGAGACCCTGACCTTGAGCTGCTGGACTCTGGCTGTGCAGTGCCAGTTAAGCAAAGCGCAGAGTAAGGGCAGCCAGGGGGTGGACACCCTGCCTGTTGCAGGCCAGCAGACCGGGGTCTTGCGGGCAAGCCGCGCCACGTGGGCACATACTGGCTGCACACTGATGCACGAGGCCTGGAGCAGACAGTTGGTAAGAAGGGTAGCTGTACATGATGTGCTGCACGCCGCTGGCTAAGCCTGGCAAGGTCTGCGTGGGTCTTGGTAGGTCCGGCTACATCTGGCTAGGTCTGGGTAGGGCTGGCTCCCAGGGCACCAGTGCTGTATACATAACTTGTACCTATCCATGCACCTGGCATTGCCTGCCAGCTATGCTAAATGATGTTTGGAGGGCGCTTTGGAGGAAGGAGCGAGTCCCATCACCCATCAGACTTCATCAGAAATGGTGGAAGCCTACTCACCAATCAGGTAAAACTCCACGGTCACGGTCACAGCTGCCGCTTTCACCAGGATATCGAGGAGCTTTGACCTCCATGTTTGCTGCACGCGAGCCACCAGTGGCAGCTGCGCGAAGAAGTGGGTCGTGGGTTTACTTTCAGTTTGACCATGACACTGAGGATGGCAGCGGTACCTGAGCTTCTACGGTTGCGTGAAGCCAAGAGCAGCAAAGGCTCCTTAGTCGCAAATGAAGGGGTGGCGCCGCGCAAACAATCACAAGGGCGCACCCAGGCAGTACGAGCGCAACTTCAGACCACGCCGGCAGCATCCTGCAGCGCCCTACGTCAAATAGAAGCGACTCCTTACCCAACCTGGCGTCACCAGCTACCACCAGGAGTGATCTTTGTGGCAACACACATGCTAGGGAGGCTCAACTAGGCCAAGACATCTCTACAGTAGTTCAGTGTGTATGTCCTCGTGTACCTTCGTCCACCACATTGTACTTAAGCCGAGTGTTCACGAAAAAGCAGGACAAGGACCCGGGAACCCTGGGCCCTAAAGCATTCAATTGGCTAATGCTCAAGCTACCCCCTGTGCTTTGCATCACCTATGTGAGGAAGATTTTTAATGATAAGGGTCGACCATCATCTGCCAGGTCCGGCCTTACCGTAAGGCTTACGTAGGTCTGTGTATCTGTGGAGGTGGGGCAGTCGCCCCGATTCGGCATGCCAAGCGAGCCAATCTGACTGCAGCGATCGTCCCTGGCTTTCGCTAGGCAACATGACTTAGGGCAAAGTTGTCCGGCAGCTGCTGCCTTACGTAAGACTGTGCTTGTGTGGAAGGAAGGCAGTCGTCACGGTTGGCATGCAGGGACCATCTCTACATGTCTGCAGGTGCCACTGGACAAGGTTAATCGCGGTAAGGCCCGCATGTGCAGCTGGCTTTTGCTTGGTCACATGGCTCAGGGGTTCCATGCCTCAGGGGCATCACAGGTCAGGCAGCCCCTCCGTCCCTACTAGGGCCTCCATTATAGTCGGACCACTAGGGACCACAAGGTACCACTTTGTACCACATACACTTTGTACCACAAGGTACCACATACACAGAATGGTGGAGTTATGTTCTCTGTGTGGAGTTATGTTCTCATGCACATGGCACATGGCATGGGCGCCTACCACCTACACCACTTCCTGACCCCGGTGACAGGGCTATGGTCTAGAGTTGGCATGACAAACATGTAAGCTGAAGCTGTAAGCTCAAGAGGAGCACACACTACTGTGCCCCAGCAGGCTGCTGCTGGGCCTTGGGTGGGCTGTCTTGCGGCCGCTTGTACCCCAGCCCTGGGTACTCCTTGCCCTTGGCTGGCAGAGCTGCCTGCTCAGACCAGTAGCACACCTCCAGCAGGCGCCACTTGCTCTCCCCAATGCGTTGCATGTTCAGAGCTGCATTGCAGTCCCTGTCCAGCCACCTGCCTGGCTGTGGGGCTGGCTTGGCTTTGGCAGCCTTGCCCTGGGCCTTGCCTTTGCCCTTGATGGGTTGGGTGGGCTCAGCTGCCTGCTCAGCCTTGGTCAGCTTACTGCGCTTGGCTGGCAGGGGAGTGTTGGGGCCAGCCTCTGTGGCTGCTGGCTGTGTGGCTGCCTGGCTGTTGCGGGGGCCTGTGGCCGGATGCAGGGTCCAGGCTGTCGCACCAGGCGTGCTTCCACCTGCCCCTTCTGGGGGCTTCCAGCCTGCAGGCCTGGTGTGCTTGCGCTTGTCCAGCTGCCCCTCACAGGGCTGCTGGCCATTTACTGCTGAGCTGACCCGGCTGGTGTGGAACTCATTTACTAGCACTACCCTGCTGCCTCCATGTGGTGCCTCACCTGCTGCCCCGCTTGCTGCCTACATGTGCTGTCCCACCTGTTGCCCGGCCTGCTGCCTTAACCAGGTAACAACATTGCATTGCCAACACCGTCCACCCCGCTTGTTGGTCCCCCCCAAAAACAGGAGCAGCAGGGTGCAGCAGTTGCCGTGTCAGATATGAACACTAGCTCGCTACGCAAGTACACAATGGGGGCGAGGGATCAGACACAAGCTGGCAGCAAGGTGACACATTAATGGTGTAGACACCTTGTGGTGCCCTGCACAATGGCTAGGGCACCAGCTCACAGTCACAATGGACTCATTGAGGGGTCAACCATCAGTTGCAAAGTCCTGCTGCACGTAGGTCTGTGCATTTGTGGAAGGGGGGCAGTCGTCACGGTTTGGCATGCCAAGCGAGCCGACTTGACTGCAGTGATGCGTCTCTGGTATATGTGCAGGTGGTACTGGACAAGGTCGGTCGCAGCGGGGCCGCATGTGCAGCTGGCATTTGCTAGCTAACAGGACTCATCGCAAAAGGGCAGCCAGCAAGGGGCCACAGGTCAGACATCCCTCATCGCTATAGAGGATGCAGACCTTAGGCAGATGTATAACCAATTGTTGTTATTGTTGTTACATTGATCACACAGCTGCATTTAGTTAATTGCCCAGCAGGACCACTTAATGCCCCGCAGCCAACAAAGCCATGTTTTTCACTTCACTGTACTGTAACCAGGGCCTGGTGCCACCATCACTAGCCCATGCCTTGTATGTGTAGGCGACATCGAGGTGGCCTGTGCCATGAATTGATTCAAGAGTGGTGCATGAACTCTGCCCAGAGCGAGTGCATTGTGAGACATGCGTCAAACATCTTCTACACATGCAGCAACCCAGCGACAAGCTGAAACACACAACACTAAAGACCCTTCACTGCTACACCCTAAGCTAATGGCATGATGTCACAAGGGCTCGGTACCAAGTGCAGTACTGAAATACCATCTTCCTCTTCGTCCTACAGGTAGTGAGCTGTTGTGGGCAATAGGCTGCTAAAGCTGATTGGTGGGCCAGGCTTCAATGGTGGGCCTGGCTGGACATGAAAACTAACAGGCCACACAACCCCTGCGACACACTGCTTGTTAGTGTGTAAAAAGCTCCACCTCAGATGAATTGCATAGATGCCAAGCACTTCATGATCGCTAGCACATCATGATCTAACCCCAGGCCTGCCACCCACCACCCCATGGCGGCGATGCCATGTGTGTTGTGCGCCGCCCCTGGTGTGACGCACCTGATGTGACACTCCAAATGTGACACCCCTGGTGTGACAACCTTGGTGTGATGCCCCTGGTGTGACGACCCTTGTGTGACACCCCTAGTGTGACGCCCCTTGTGTGACACCCCTGGTGTGCCGCCCCTGATGTGACGCCCCTGATGTGATATCCCTGGTGTGACACCCCTGGTGTGACGCCCCTAGTGTGACACCCCTGGTGTGACGCCCCTAGTGTGACACCCCTGGTGTGACGCCCCTAGTGTGACGCCCCCTGGTGTGACGCCCCTGAGACACACTTGGTCAGATGCACAATGCGCAGCTCCAGTGACCATGCTGCTGGCACCCACATGACCAGCTAGCAGGGCGCCGCCCACATTGGCCTGTTGGTGTTTCGACTGCCCAATTGGCATCAGCTGCAGCCAGCCCTTGCCCATCATCTGCACAGGGCTTGCCTGTCGCAGCACCTAATCACAAGATGTGGAGCAAGAAGTCCCCATCGCACTTGCCTGTTTGGGCAACCTGTGGAGCCCCTCTGGGGCGCACAGAGCTGCCTTGATCCCACCCCTCCCACCAGCTGGCTGGCCCCACCACCTGGTCTAAGGTGATCCCCGGGAGACCCACCAGGCTGCCATCCGGCATTGGCGGCTGCATGGAGCTCTTTGTGGGTTGGTTGGGGTCCCAGGGTGCAGCACCTGCCTCAAGGCGTGTATGCCCATGCTGTTCCCACTGCCTTGCTGCCACCTCCTGCTTGTCCTGATGGTGACTGCCGACCTGCACACAGCAGCACCAGCACACTCAGGAAGGCACAGTTGGCTGGGTGTCTGCGCAGATATTGAGATGCGCGTGGCTGAGGTGCGCATAGGATGAAGCCATGAGGTGGAGTGTTTGGGTGTTTTGAGCTCCCCACCCAGCGACACAATGCCCCTCGGAAAGCACTGCCGAGCGAAAGCAGCGGCAACTGGAGGCTGGCTCCCGCTGAACACCCGCACCACCTCAGGGACAGGGACTGCAATGCAGCGCTGAACATGCAGCGCATTGGGGAGAGCAAGTGGCGCCCACTGGAGCTGTGCTACTGGCCAGAGCAAGGGAAGCTGCCAGCCAAGGGCAAAGAGTACCCAGGATTGGGGTACAAGCGGGTGCGAGACAAGCCACCCAAGACCCAGCCTGTTGCGGCACAGTAGTGTGTACCCCCCTCTTGAGCGTTCATTAGCTTACAATAAATGCATGTTTGTCATGCCAACTCTACATCACAGCCCTCCGGAGTCAGGCAGTAGTGTAGGTGGTAGGCGACCATGACCATGTGTATGCCATGTATAAGCCCATGTGTATGCCATGTGCATGGGAAGTCCACACAGTCAAAACACCGTTTTGTAGTGGTCCACACTTAGTGTTTCACTGCAATGAAGGCTCTAGGTTGAGAGCTAAGGTGCTGCATCACCTGTGCGCTGGACGGCCTGTAGCGCAGGTCCTGCTCCTCCACGTCCTTGAAGGTCACCTCCCTCCCCCGCCGTGCCTGCCCCGCCCACAGCCCGCCGTGTTGCCTGGCCTGTGCCTCCCTGCCCTGAGCTGGCAGCTCTGTGCTCTGCTGCGCAGCCATGCCAGGACCCTTAGGGAGGGCTGCGGGCTGTGGGGCTGCAGCGCGGCAGGCTTGCAGCAGCTGCGTCGTGGGGCTGGTCACGGGTGAGGGACAGCCGGGGGACGTGGGCTGCACCTCCCTCCCCGCAGGGGGTCCGGTGCCAGTGGCACAGGGCGGGCTTGGGATATGCAGGCGGGAGGGGAGGGAGGACGGGCGGCGACCGCCCCGAAGGCTGCTCAGGGCAGCACTTAGGGACTGCACCAGCTCCTCAGCGGTGGGCCGTGCGCCCGGGTTGCTGTCCCAGCACCTGGGGAAACAGGGCGGCGCACACGATGCTTGGGGCGCAGCCAGCCTCAACCTCTGCCTCCGCCACCATTGAGTTGACAGCGAGGTGAGCAGCAGGCTGCTGCAGGCTGCTACCACCTAGCCTCAGGGGAGCTTGATGCAACTCAGCAGCTGTGCAGTTACTGCCGCCCATCCACATTGCCGTTCCCTTACCACTTGCACCACCCCACCACATCTCATCCACCAGCATCAGCGTCAGCATGGCGCAAGTTGCTGTGTCACTGCTGTGGGTGAGCTCATTGGCCACAGAACAGCAGAGGAGGGCAGGCAGGATAAAAGTGGAGTTAGGCAGCAGGCTACAGGAGCAGCAGGGATAATGCCATGGACCCAGCACCAGGGGTCAAGCTGCAGCTGCCAAATTTCATCTGCCGCTGCTCCCAGCGTTAAAGCCCTCATACCTGGTGGCCAGCTGCCGGTACTCCTGAGGCGTGCTGTTGTCAAACATTGGGCGCATGCCGTGGTCTGTGACTTGGCGGATGATGGCATCGCTCATCAGGGCGCCGTACACGGCACGCCCTGTGGCCAGCTCCCTGTCCATCAGAGGGCAGGCAGACAGGGGTTGTGGACAGCTAGAAGGATGGTTGGAAGGGATGGGAAGAGGTTATGTGGGAAGAGGTTAGTGTGGGATATCAGGGTAGGAAGGCGAGGAAGTGGAGAGAGGGGTGGGGTGGGTAGGGTTCAGGTCACAGAGGGTTGAAGACGACAAGGAGATTGTGTGTCACCTGCAGTGCACCCAGTGTGTCCCTGTGTGTTTGATGAGGACCATGAGCATGTACTGACATTAGACAGGATAAGCTCAGAGCTGGCAGCCCAGATGAGCCCTTCAGTAGGTCAGCGAGGCTGTGCTGCAGTGCTGCTGCTCCCTGTAGGATGCCTCACAGTGTACAGGGCCTGAAGAGTGGTGGCTGATGCTGGTGTGCTGGTGTGGACTCTATGCATAGCCCTGTCACAGGGGTCAGGCAATGCTGTAGGTGGTAGGCGACCGTGACCATGTGTATGCCATGTATAGGCCATGAGCATGCCATGTGATGGGAACACCACACAGACAAAACACCGTTTTGTAGTGGTCCACAATTAGTGTGTTCAACTGCAATGAAGGCTCAAGGGTGAGAGCCAAGGTGCTGGTGTGATGAATAGGATGGACAGTGGTTGTTTGTTTGACAAGCTATGTGGGCAAGGTAGCTAGGCCATACCAGCACCTCCCTCATCAACCCAGCAGGTGATAAGTACCAATGCAAAGGCACAATCCGCCTCTCTCACTATGGCTGGCGTTTTGTCTACCGCCGTTTGTTTAACCCCAACCGCCTACTGCCGTGTGGTGCAGTGCAAATGGGCAAATACTAGCAAACAATGAATCCTGGTGTATTGATGATTAGGAAACCAATGATGTATGTGTAGCTTTCCAAAGTAAGGAACAAACCGGAAGCGTGCAGCACCCATTGGAACAGTGTTGAAGCAGCACCTTGACCCTCGCTAGGGCTTAAGGGTTGTGTTCTGTCTGTGTGGAGTTATGTTCCCATGCACATGGCATGGGTGCCTTCCACCTACACTATTTCCTGACTACTGTGACAGGGCTATAGCCTAGAGTTGGCATGACAAACATGCATTGATGTAGGCTAATGACAGCAGAAAAGGAGCACGCACTGCTGTGCCCTAGCAGGCTGCTGCTGGGCCTTGGGTGGCTGGTCTCACAGCCGCTCATACCCCAGGCCTGGGTCCTCCTTGCCCTTGGCTGGCAGCTCGGCCGTCCTTGAGCACACCTCCAGCATGCTACAGCCCTTCTCTAGGTCAGTGCCGCTGTGCTGGAGTGGTGCTGCTCCCTGAAGAACACTGATGCCAGCTACAAGACCAGCCTACCTGTCGCCTCTTGCTCTCCCTATTGCGCTGCATGTTTAGCGCTGCATTGCAGTCACTGTGTATCCACCTGCCTGGCTGTGGTGCTGGTTTGGCTTGGATCATTTAGCAGAGCCTGTCATATTGCTCACATCACATCACTCACCACATGCACACCCCAAAGGCCCAAATGTCCATGCTGGAATCCACGCCAGCAGCACCTGCAGCGCACAGCCGCAGCAGCCGTTGGAGGTGCCCTTTGGAGGTGCCCTTTGGAGGTGCCCTTTGGAGGTGCCCTTTGGAGGTGCCCTTTGGAGGTGCCTTTTGGAGGTGCGAGAGTGAGTGACACACGGGTATGAGCAGGTATGAGCTGGGCCATACAGCAGGGCACACAGCAGGGCACACACCCAGCACCAGCAGGGCGCGTTGGCTGCACACTGCCTGCCGGGGCCCACACTGCTGCCATCTCATCTACTGGTGGTGCTGGTGGTGTTCTTTAGAGCAGCTAGCATTGGCACCAGGGGAGGCTGGGGTGCTGATGCGGTGTTGCGGGCCTGCTGCAAGGGGGTGTGCAGGCCCAGGGGCACAGACCAGCGGAGGGGCAGGGTGGTGCTTGTGGATGAGCACCGCACCACCCGGGTCAGCTCAGCAGTAAATGGCCAGCAGCCCTGTGAGGGGCAGCTGGACAAGCGCAAGCACACCAGGCCTGCAGGCTGGAAGCCCCCAGAAGGGGCAGGTGGAAGCCCGCTTGGTGCGCACAGCCTGGAGCCAGCAGCGTGATCAGCCAGTGCGGGGCGTGATGTGGTGCCCAGTAGTGGCCCCCTGCATCCGGCCACAGGCCCCCCGCAACAGCCAGGCAGCCACACAGCCAGCAGCCACAGAGGCTGGCCCCAACACTCCCCTGCCAGCCAAGCGCAGTAAGCTGACCAAGGCTGAGCAGGCAGCTGAGCCCACCAAGGGCAAAGGCAAGGCCCAGGGCAAGGCCGTCAAGGCCAAGCCAGCCCCACAGCCAGGCAGGTGGCTGGACAGGGACTGCAATGCAGCTCTGAACATGCAGCATTGGGGAGAGCAAGTGGCGCCCACTGGAGCTGTGCTACTGGCCAGAGCAAGGAGCTCTACCAGCCAAGGGCAAGGAGTACCCTGGCCTGGGGTACAAGCGGCCGCAAGACAGCCCACCCAAGGCCCAGCAGCAGTAGCAGCCTGCTACGGCACAGTAGTGTGCCCCTCCCTCTTGAGCTGTCACCAGCTTACAATTAGTGCATGTTTGTCATGCCAACTCTACATCACAGCCCTCCGGGGTCAGGCAATGCTGTAGGTGGTAGGCGACCATGACCATGTGTATGCCATGTACAGGCCATGAGCATGCCATGTGATGGGAACACCACACAGACAAAACACCGTTTTGTAGTGGTCCACAATTGGTGTGTTCGACTGCAATGAAGGCTCAAGGGTGAGAGCCAAGGTGCTGAGGAGCCATCTGGGGGTTTGAAAGGCAGCAAACAAGGTAAGTAAGCAATGTGTACAGAGGGCGGACCCTGGCCCCCTCCACACAGTGCATGACTGAGCCTCTGCGAGTGCATGTCAAGTCAATGAGAAGCACCAGCACCCGTAGGGGGGCCACAGGGGGGCCTGCAGTAAGTGTCACCATGGTCCTGCTCATGAGACCAGGGCCATGTGGCTGCAGCGAGTCCGCCTCACCAGATGCGAAAGCCTCAGGCGGCAGGTGGGTGACGGTACCGCTGTACCGTCGTCTGGGTCTGGGCGAGGCAAAGTGAAAGCTGGCCGGCACAGGGGCTGGGGCAGCCCCTTGGGGCGACGCCTGTGGGGGCTTTTTGTTTTGCTGCGTGCCCTCAGGGCCAGGGTTCGCGAAAACCTCACTCCAGGGTTTGAAAGTGATGGCGGGCAGGAGTCCATGAGAGCCGTGGCCGTCGGGCTGTATGTTGCTGAGCTGGCTGACAGAGGAGGAGGACGACACGCAGCTGTGCTGCTGATCGGAGTTGAGCTTCACAAGGCCAAAGTCTGCAGCCATGTGAAGTCAAATGCACCCATACAGGCGCATGCACACACTCACACACCACCCAGCCCAGCAGCACTGGTGACGATGGGCTGGAGCATGTGCCATGCCATTAAGTGGTAGCATGCATAGACTAAGGAGGTATGCAAAGGTGTGCTTGCTGTGTAATGGTTAGTGCCTATGCGAGCCTGAGCTAGCCAACAGCATGTCCACACGTACATGCATAACTGAGTCAGCTCTGCTCGTTGTCCCTCTGCCCTGGTAGTTGTTGCCTGCTGGGCTGACGAGGGTTGTGATGATGGTGCAGCCCGGCAGCACCATAGCTGGAGGTTTGGTCGCTGCGATGAGCGGTGCGGGGCAGGGCCTGGAGACTGAGGCAGGACCAGAGGTGCAGCGCCTCACCTGACAGCTTGCAGGTGAAGCCACGTGGGTCATTGCTGTGGCTCTTCAGCAACACGTTCTGCACAGGCACGTCCCCAACAAGGCCGAACAAGCACACTGAGACATGGCAGCAGCTTAGCAGCTGCCACACATCTTACTGCCTTATGCGCTCACCATGAAGGTGCTGTGCCACGGCTCGGGGTCGTCAACACAGGCCATGGCACAGCGGCAACACGGTGATACGGCGATCAGATAAAGAGTAATAATACCAGGTACGCACTTTTGCACTGAGCCACGCTGCACTGGCCAGTGCTACACGCCTGCATGTGCCATGGCTAGCCTGACTGGCATGTGGACAGCAGGGCCTACCTGCAGCTTGACGTCCCGGTGCACCAGGGACAGGGAGTGCAGGTAGCGCAGTGCCAGGGCCAGCTCTAGCAGCGTCTGGTAAATGGCGGGCCACCTGGGCGCAGCCTCAGGCGTGGCTGCAGGGCAGGCAGTACGCAGGATGGGTGCAGCCAACGCTTCCCTTGCTCACCACATCCCTCCCTGACCTACATGCCCTGAGCCACCTACACCCACCCAGCCACACCTGCCTCTCATGCCACCTACACTCCAATCTGCCCTCCACCACCTTGCCTTAGCCTACTCCTTGTCACTCTCTCCCTACCTGGCTTGTACCTCTTCTGCATATGCCCTGCCTCTCCCTACCCTGCCCTGCCTTTCCCTGCCAAACAATACCCTGCCCTGCACCTCTCTGAGCTGACCTGCAGTGTGATCATGGAATGCGCCCTGCTGGACTGCATCACATAGCGTGCCCATGTCACAGTACTCCATGCATATCACCAAGGCTCTCTTGATTCGCTGAGCAGGCGCTAGAGGCGTAGGGGCAGGAGGTGCATGAGGAGACGGGCACTGGCTGCTAAGTCCCAGGTCGCTGGGCATGAGCATGCTAGGGGGAAGCTGGTACTGAGTTTTTAGCAGCTGCTGTGGCTGCTGCTGTTGCCCCTCAGGGCCTTGCTGCTGCTGCTGCTGCTGCTCCTGCTGCCGTTGTCGCTGCTGCTCCTCCTGCTGGTGTTCTAAAAATGCCTCGTAGGCAGCTAGCTGCTCAGCAGGGTGCAGGGTGAGGGGCTCGCTGGCCCCACTCATCAGATCATCAGCACTGGGGTAGCTGACACCCACATCTGTGAAGTAGGTGAGCACCTGCATTCAGGTGGACACCAGGGGTTGGACGCCCATGGCGCACGGCAAGGGGTCAAGGTTATGGCATAGGACCAGGAGCATCACACTGCTGTGGATGATGTCTATGTTGATCCCGTATCCATGAACTGAGCACCCTATTGACCATATGATCCGTGAAGACCGTGAGTTGATTTCTAGTGGTGGATCTTCCATCAAATAAGGACCACAAAAATGATCTATATGGGCGAAGGGCGATGTCACAAATGCCTCATTGCCCGGCACCTAGCGGCACAAAGACTCGGGAAAGCTCAGCCCCTCTACCTCTTTGGCACAGGGCGCAGGGCATAGACATAGCGTATGGTGAGCCTGATGCGATGCGGTGTGGAGCTATGCGATGCGGTTCCCAAGATGCTGCTTTTCCTGCTGATAATCTGCTGCTGTGGATGCTGTTGAGGGTCACTGGCACAAGACTGAAGCAGCTGGTCAAACGAGCAACCATATCTCTGGTGGCAATGACATTGACGATGGCAACGCAAAGTGCTGGGTGAGTCAGGCATAGAGATGATACTGATGAAGTCAGGATGGTAAGGAGAGTGGCGCCGTCCCACTGAGCTTGAGTGAGCTGGCAGCGCCCCATACCTGCACAATGTTGGGGTGAGACAGGGTGCTCAGCACTGCCAGCTCCACTGCATTGCGGAACACCTCGGTGGCGCTGCCATGGCGGTCATGCACGACTTTAATGGCGGCCTGCAGGAGCACTGCTGCCGCATGTGAGCTGGCAGGGAAAGGTGGCAGCCTCATGTGAGACGGCAGGCGAGTGGTAGCGGCCTAATGTCAGGGGGTCAGAGTGTGATGGAGCCTCTTTCGGCAGCTCAGTTGGGCCTGAGCCTTCTCACTGGGCTGGGGTGGATCACAGAGCCGGTGGTGAGCCAGTGCAAGCAGCTGGCATGGGGTGGATTTGTTTGGGGCGTGAGCTGGCAGGCAGTGGCAGGCTGAGTGTCGAGGTCAACCCACAGGCAGTGTCTGGCCCCCCATGACATGCAGTGCCCGGCCTCAACATGTGCACATGTCAACAGCTGCACCCCTCACTCTCACCACCGGCAACACGCTGACCACCAAGGCAACCACCACCCGAGCAAGAGCATGCATGCTGCAGTGCTCAGGAACCTAGGGGTGTCTACCCTGGCTTTCGGCCTCCAGTGCCACTGCTACTGCTCATGCTGGGCCCAGTTCCACAACTGCTCCTGCTGCAGCTGTGTCTGCTGCAGCTGCGGTTGCACCATGCTGCGCGCCCTACCTCAGTTCCCTGGTATAGGCCCCGGTAGCAGGCCCCAAAGCCCCCGGCACCAATCTTAGCGCTGATGCTGATGTTGCCCAGTTCGTCCTGGTGCAGGGTTTCAGCCCTTGCCTGCAGCTGGTGGCGCTGGGCCTCCTGCACCTTGCCCTGCAGGCCGGAGATGAGTGCCCCGATGCGGCGGGCGCTGCTGCTGGCCATAGGGGAGCGGTTGACACGGAAGGATGGCTGGCGCTGCTTGCCAGGCGTCCTGTTAGACCCCCCCAGGGGCCTAGTGGTCTGTGAGTCACCGGGCCACTCCTCTGCAGCGTCTTTGGTGCTGCCTGGCCTCTCTTGGTTGCCTCGGGTAGGCCCAGCCTGGTTCAGCACAGTCGCAAGTGGGCATGGGATGACCAGCCTTGGCTTGCTGCTGCTGGCCCCTGGGCTGGGAGAGGAGGGCCAGCTAGGGACTTGCAGGTGGTGGCTACCCGGGCGTGCCAAGGGGAGCAAAGCTGGCTTGCCATAACGATCAGGGGTGGGTGTGGGCGAGGCCGGGTTAGCCGCACTGACTGAGTTGTAGCGGGGCAGAAACTCGTTCATGTCAGCGCAGCTGCGCGTCAGGTCGGTGAAGCTGCCCTCCTGGGGGCTGACTGCCCCTGACTGGTGCCCAGGCTTGGGGAGCCACCTGCGGGCCGCCCTCCTGCTGCCTTCACCCGCCCCACCTGGCCCCACAGTGCAGGACACCGTCCTGCCCACCAGGGTCCCCTGCTCAGGGCTAGGCGCTGGCCTTGCTCCCAGCAGCGCCCGGCGCTTGTTGCCGATGTCCCAGTTCAGAAGACCCAGCAGCGCGACCTTGAGCTCCCTGCCCAGCAGCGCCGCACGCAGCGCTGGCCCTCGCCTCTGACCCTCTTGCCTACCAGCCTCAGCGTCCTGTGTTCCCGCGCCTGAGCCTTGCACTTGGGTGAGGGGGTGGGGTGAGGGGACTGGGAGGGACTGGGTAGGGCTCAGGGTCGCCTGGCTGCTGCTGGCCAGGAGCTGGGGGCTATGGCGCCTGCTGGCACTCCTGCTGTCAGGGCTGTGGTCACGGAGGCACTCCTGCTGCAGGACTGGCACCTTGGGACTGGCACCTGGGGAGGGCAGGGAGCTGGGAGCTCCACTGAGGGCAAGCCCCTTCAGCATGAACTGCCCCAGGCTATGCAGCTGCGGCTGGCTGGAGCGGGTGGGCTGGCTGCTTGGGGGTGCGCAGCTGCTCAAAGAGGTAGAGAGGTGGGATGTTGCAGCGGGCCCAACTGCACTGGCGCTTTCTGTAGGCAGGTAGCGGGCGGCACTCAATTAGGGAGAGTGTTGGTAGTGTACAACACGTAGTCGTAAGGTACCATAACCCAAGCAAGCAAGACAGCAAAAGATCTGTCACCAGGACGAAGGAGGAACACGTCTTATAGGTAACGATTGGGCAACCTGTTGCGGGCATGCTTGGTCAGGTATCCAGGTCCTGACACTGTCATCGAATGACATCCAGGCCCATGTATCATATATGCAGGCAAGCACGTTGGCAGCAAGCAGTGGCTGATGAGGGCAGGCCATCATACCTGGTGAGTAAGCCGCGATGAGTAAAGAATTGGTAATAAGTGCTGACTGAGGCTCCTTCGCTCCTGTTGTTGGTGGGAGGGCCTGCTTAGCTCCTGGGCTGGGCTTGGGCATGGGGCTGGCCATGGTGGAAGCCAAAGTGCTGGTGGGCATGGTGGCGAAGGCAAGGTGGCTGCTCCCCACCACATCTGGAACAGCCGGGATAGCATTTGGACTGTTGGGAAACTTACCCATTTCACTAAGGCTGGAGATCTGCGGGTCAGGTGACGAGCAGGTTTGAGGCAGCAAGTGTGCGGGGGATCACACTCACTCCATGCCTGCTGGCATTCCCACACTGCTGCTGCACCCCACATGTGTCACCAACAACACAAAACACTGTACACACTGCAGGGTACCGCGCTCCCAGCTGTGACAGCCACCGGCTGCCCAGCCATGGGGGTGGGGCTGCTGCTGCTGCTGCTGCTGCTGTGCCTGCACCTGCAGCTGCTTCCTGCCAAGCAAACAATTCGTCCCATACACCAATGGCCTCCCTCCCAGCAACCCCCTCCCGACACTGACCTTGTTTGCCCCAGCCAGTGATGGAAGCTCCTGCTCCCAGCACTGCATCAGCACCGAGCTTGACACCCGCGGTGCAGTATCGTCAGCTTTGGCGATCCTGCTAAGCGCTGCTGCCACCACAGTTGACACTGACACCACTGCTGCTGCTGCTGCTGGTGCAGCTGCTGCTGCTGGTGCTGCTGCTGGCATGGGAGCAGTGCAGGCTGCGGCGCCACGCTCACACGCTTGGGACATGTTCTCATCACCCTCCATGTCCCAAACCTTGACAGACACTCTGCAGGCACAGCCCAGGCATCAGTGCAGGCTGTTGGCCTGGGGCCCAATAGTGGCAATCCAGTAGGCAGCTGTTGCCAGTATGTGCAGCCATGGACGGCTGTCGCAGTGACGACCTTGCCCCGCTTCCTTACCCCTGTCCCAGCCCAGGCCAGCCCAGGCGAGGGGTCTCTTGGGCAGTGGATGGTGGGCGCAGCAGGCAGGGGCTGGCGCGGCTGCGGGCAGCCGAAGAGAAGGCGCTGAGGAGGATGCGTTCTCCAGCCTGCAGCTCCGAGGAGGAGCCAGGGCCCCCCAGCACCTGGGTCTGCAGGTACCGCCACTCAAAGTCCAGCTCGCCTGCAGGCAGTCCCCAGGGGCAGCAGCAGCAGCACCGTCACCACCAGCGGCAGCAGCAGCGCTGGCAGTGGCAGTTGACAGGTGGTGGTTGTTGCGTGTGGGTGCGTGTGGGTGCCTTCATATGTGTGTGTGTATGTGTGTGTGTTTGTGTGTGGGTGGGTGTTCAAGTGAGTGTGCATGATGTGGTGTGTTGACATAGACGATGTGTGCAAGACCCTAGTCATCACTGACACGCCCAGGCTCACCGTGCAGCAGGTGCCATATGGCTGGCTCCATCACAGCGCAGGTCTCCAGCAGGGCCTGGCCAACTGTTTCCAGCACTTGGGTGGAGTACCTACACACCGGGTGTGGGGGTTTGCAGCTGGCAGCCTTGGCAGGTGTAGGGCGCAGACACACAGGAAAGGGGCAGGCAGCTACTCAGCACCAACACCCAGGAAAAATGCATGACAGCCACAAACATTTGC
>JASKMD010000006.1:8306255-8333755 GCA_030144725.1 Haematococcus lacustris
ATTCAGGCGTGCATGGTGGCAGGGGGTAGCAAGGCAGGGCGGCATGGTGGCAGGGGGGGAGCAAGCAAGGCGTGCATGCCATCAGCAACCTGCTACATCATCAACACGAGTGCGGCTCTTCTTCTGAGACCATCACACTCATGGCATGGCCATCATGGCCACGACCACCTCTGAATGCCTGATGTGGTGGTGCGGCTGAAGCTATGGGGGCTAGGAATTGGGGCCTGAGCCTGGTAAGCCACAGAGGTCCAGGCTGAACAAGGGCTCACAAAGCCCTGAGCGGTGAGGTGTGGAGGAGGTGGGCATGCTGGAGCAGCAGCAGCAGCAGCAGTGGGTGCATCTCAGGCAGGCATGGCAGCCTTCAGCCTGGTGATGCCAGGCAAGCGTACGTGTATGTGAGCAGGCTGCAGCGCACCTCTGCGACATGTTGAGGTACAGGGCCATGAAGGGCCGGTCCTGGTGGTACATGGGGCACACCACCATGCAGCCTGCGGCCTCCTGGCTGGTGGCCAGGTACACGTCCTGGTGGGGGTTGCGGCTGTTTTGCATGAAGGCGGTGCAGTCGGACACCCACACAGCTTGCTTGGCCTTCAGGGCCTCACCCAGCACTGTGTTGGTGAGGGGCACTGCATGGCATTGCCACGCACCACAGGAAGATCAGCACCATCAGCTACCAGGGGTGATGCTTGTTGGCTGCGATATGGCACAGCCTTTGTATCCTCAGGGTGAGTCAGGGTGCTGCTGGGTACTATAGGAGCCTGAGGGGCAGGTACCTGTTATATATAGGGTTTCTGGAAGGGCTGGACGTGTGGGTGGTGAAGGGAGCTGGTGGCAGGGACCCCAGCACGGCGTCAATGTGTGCAAGGCACTGAAGGGCTGTCTGCCTACCCTGTGCTGCCCAATGGTGGCATAAGTGAGGCGCAGATCGCAGTTGACCCTGTGATGGCAAAGTGATCCTGCTGCATTCAATGGCACTGAGAGCACAGCATTTGGTGAAAAGGCCAGCCGTCAAATTGATTGTACGTAAGTGTGGCAGCAAGGTAGGATTGACTTAGTTTTTAGGAGTGTGAACTGTGAAAGCAAGGTAGGATCGAGTTGATTGTAGGAGTGTAAAGTGTGAAGCTGGGCGTGTGCGAGCATGAGGGGCAGCACATGAGGAGGGAGGCAGGCGCACTGACCACAGGTCCCTTGAGCTTCAGACAACAGGCTTGTTGGTGTCACGGTCACTGGGTCCCTGTCTACCACAGGTTGGAGCAGGCTGGCAGGAGATTCGTTGGGCACGCTGGGGTGGGGCTGGGAAGTAGTGGTTGGGCCAGTCAGGGCGGCACTTGGTCGGGTGGCGCGCTGTGGGCTGTTGCGCGTGGAGTAGGGGGGCACTGTGATGAGCCCCAGTGGCCCCGGGGCAGAGGGGCCAGCCAGGCTGCCAGGCTGCAGGGCAGTGCTCCTGTGGTCAGCTGCCCCAAGGGCGCTGGGACCCCAGTGCTGGTGCTGAGAGCATAGCTGAGCTGGTCTCTGCACCAGGCCAAGGATGCGGGGATGGGTAGGCCTGGTGGACAGCGGTTGGAGGTCGCTGTTTTGTGCTGCGCTGCTGCCAGCCAGCTCTGTGGCAGGGTGATTGGAGAGGGAGGCAAGGTGGGTGATGTTACTGGTCCAGGGGCCGGAGGCAGACAGTGATGAGCTGTGCCAGGGGCCACGCCTACAGCAACCACCAGCACAACACAGCTGACGCGTCATCTGCTTGCAGGGTCAGTTTTTGATCTGCTGCTGCGCAGTAACCACTACCACGAGCTTGTGGTACGTGTTTGCGAGCTGCTGTGAGCACGATGATGTTGCTGGTCATCACCATCACTGTCACCACCATCATCACATGCAATGAAAACAAGACAGTACATACACCACTGTTCCATGGCCCGGTGATCATGAGCCTGCCTTGCTGCGTGCCTGTGGGGAACACCAGCCTCTACACTGCCGGCTGTGGGCGCTGCTCTTTGCACTATTACGTGCCTGTGCCAGCTTGCTAGGGACACACTACTGCTGTGCAGCTGCAGGCTGTGAGAGATTGTGCTGTTCTGCTGGTGGGATGCAGCAGGATGCAGGCTGTGTGAGCTGGCTCACGTTGCATCTCCTTGAGTGTAGCTGCTCTTCCTGCTGCGCGAGGCATCTGGCTCAGGGCCCTGGTGCCATAAGTTGTCAAAGAGCAAGGCAGAAGCCGCGTCGTTGCGAATGAAGGCTACGCGGCACTGCAATGGGCTCTGATGCAGGGCCTGCAGCTGCTGCTGCATCACTGTCCAGGACACAGCCTGCAAACGCAGTCGCAGCAAGCTGGAAGGGCAAGGGCAGTAGGCATAGGCGCGGGCACAAGGGGAAGGGAGCAGAGGGGCTATTTACCAGCACAGTAAAGCTGGTAGTTGCTGTGCCGTGCCCTGGATGGCCTGTGTGGCTGCCTGCGTCCCAAGTCACATTATGAGCTGGTGTTGGAAGGGCTATGCCCAGGGCATAAGCAGATGCAGCATATCGCTGTGCTTGCTGGTGCTTGCAGGCTTGGCATGTTGCAACACCCTACAGGGCATGAGTGAGGACTGCCAGCTTGCATGGCACTGTCGGGAGGACCTTGCAGTCTCGCATACGGTAGCAGGGGTGGTCATGCTTGTCTGCCACTGCACCTTTGCAAGGTCGCTCAGCGAGTTGCAGGAGCTGATGCATTGCTGTATGGCACAGTAGGACGTCAGCTGGCCATCTAGGAAGAGGCGGCTTAGCCAGGTGGCCGCCACTTCTCCAGCCATCTCCCAGCTGCATAACCACACCACATGCAAAATTACAGAGGGTGAGTGTGTCCAACATGCCACTGCTATGTTTAAAGAGGTCTATGGCAGCCATGATGGTGGCGGCTGCATGCTCTTCTGTGCGGAACATTTAACAACCGAACTGGCTTCCTGTCTGCCTGCCTTGCTTGGTTGTCTGCGGCAATGCCATGTGTCGGAGCCTGAACAATGCCTCTTCAGCTTCCTTGCTCACATTGCATGCGCCTGACTATATTCCATTTGTGAAGCGTGAAAGCTTGTGATACAGCTGTCTAGTAGGTTGCTGAGTGGACACTGGCTGCTGCCCAAGGTTGCTGAGTGGACACCAACCTTGGGTCTTCAAAGAACATTGGCTTGCTGTGTCCAAGGATGAGCAAGCCAGCAACTGTTTGGTTGCATTGCAATGGCGCCAGGAAGTAGGATTGCATCACCGGCGTGGTGTGTGCCTTGTGCACGTCAGGCTGGGGTCCTGTGATGACCCAACGCTTCTGCGACGCCAGCAGCTCCCGCACGATGCGGCTTGTCAGCGGCTGAGGCACCCCAGGCTTCCCACCCAGGTGGCTGGTGTGGCTGGCCTTCCCTGATGAGGCTAGGCAGGTATGTGTGGTGCCGCATGGCGAGAAGCCAATGGCACTGCATGGGAGTCAGCAACAGCAGCAGCAGCAGTAGCAGCAACACCAGCAGCAGGGAATGTGTAAAGATAGGTGCAAAATCCTGACAAACTTCAACATTCTCTACTCCCTCAGCCTTACTAATCCCATTTGCTTACTTTCATTAGTACAGGTGATGTAACAAGCAGGAAGCTGGGCCTAATCCCTTACCACACAAGGTCAAGTCTGCCGTATGATGCAAGCAGCGAACAGCTCTCGCACAATTGCGTATATGCACCACAACTTGCAACTTGCGCCAGAACTTGCAGCAGATCAGCGCAGTTTGGCTTCTGTAGCATACGGCATTGGTAAAAGGCAGCAGGTCTGCAGAATCTACGGAGGCAGCTCGGAGACGCCCTGACTCACATACGAAGCATAACCATCTCTCTCAGACGCCTCGTCGTGCGGAGCTGAAGGCAAGGTCTGCTCCTGCAAGTCCGTTGCTGGCTTCGTACCATCTACGTATCTCTTCCGCTCGAATGACCAGCAGCAGGCTGCCATCAGCAGGCATGGGCAGCGATATCACTGACGCGCCGCTGTACACTAAACAATGGATATTTCGAAAGAAAACGGATTGTTGCGAAGTGAGAGCAACGGGAGGACATGTCGATTATTAATGTCGATGATGAACGGCGCATTCCTCGTTCCCTTTGAAGTACAGAACCAAGAACGTGTATAGATATGATCAGCTGATTGTATCAGCTGCTCGTGATCCATCTAGATGATGAGCGTGTGCAGGGGATGGACATTTTGTATGTACATTTTGCATGTACAAATGACAGTGCGCCCGACATATCCGACATCCGGCATCCGGCCTATTTCACTCATCCACGTATCGCACATTGGCAGCAATGGAGACAGAAGTGTTGAGCGGTGCACCTGCAGAAAACACCGAGTCTGAACAAATTGAGCACGCAATCCTCGTGTGCACTTTGCTGGCTGCTTATGCTGTGCTAGCATCAACATGCTATGGCTGGTGAGGTTAGCGTACGTATCTGGTGCCCGCATCCTTTTGACTGCGTTGACCTGCATTGCCACGCAGGAAACAATGGAAGCAGTATCGCCTCAAAACGTCAAAAGCCCTTAGCCCGTCGTCCTGCTCCCCGCCTCCTCTGACCAGGCTTGCTAACCTTGGTCTGGATACCCCAATTAGTAGGGATTACACTGACATCCCAGCACCACCATTCAGCCTGGACCAGGAAGTGATGACGACAAAGAGGAGGAGCTGTGCCACACGCACGCCATCTAGACCTGCTGGCTTGCATACTCTTAACGATATGGGAACTCAAGGCCAGCTGCACGACAACTTGCAGCAAGGTGTGCTTGCATTACAAACCACATCATTACAAATACAGCTAGTGGCTAGTAGCATCTATCAAGGAGCACTGTCAATAGTAAAGATGAAGCAACGTTGCCTCATCTTGGAATGTTGGTGACATCTTGCAATGTGCAGGTTGGGATCCAGCTCTGCTACAAAGTTGTGCTCATCACAAGGAAGCTGTCAGCAGCTTGCAGGGATTGCAAGAGGACAAGGAGTTCCAAGCCTACATTCGGTCAGTCATGGCAAGGATCCTGGCTCTCGCCATAGCCTCACACCTTTGTGTGCATCCGTTGCAGCCACACTCTGTTAGTAGCTCAATCAGCCCCCTCGTCCCTCACTAGGGCCTCCATTAGAGTCAGACCACTAGGGATCACCAGGGACCACTCAGAATGTTGTTATGGGGCTGTGCGGAGTTATGTTCCTATGCATATGGCACATAGCACATGGCATGAGCGCCTACCACCTACACTATTGCCTGATGGGCTGTTGCCCTATACACTATTGCTTGAAAGGGGCGGTGACCTTCTCAAGCAACTTAGGTTTTCCCCGGAGATCCATGGAGTACTGACTGCTGACAGATGCCTCGCCAACCGTAGCTCAATCAACTTAAACTGGCCTACGAGTACTGGAGGCTTCCTGCTCTGCAGGAGCAAGCATGGTAACCTGGACCTTCACATGGAGCAAGTGGAGGCGCGTTTGCACACTTATCGCCATCTGCGCACCATTGACCGAGGCGGCTTTCTCTTCGCCTTGAGCCGAAATGATGTCAAAGTGAGCACAGCTTGGCTGCCAGTGCATCTGTGTCAACGCTACACGAGTCCATGTATTTGCATGTGCAGGAGTTTGTCCACAGACCTGCACCCAGGCACCTCCTGGTGTTGGAGCAGGTGCTCACCAGTGTGGCGGTCTATGCCTGTTTCCTAGCCATCCTTCTCAACATACCTGGAGGCTGCGGATGCCTCCTGGGGCTCTTGACAGCTCAGACCCTCTTTGCCTGGGCAGCTAGTCATCCCAGCCTCCTGGCGCGTGGCCTGTCGCTCTATGCTGTGCGGGCATGCCCAGGGTGAGCCCTTTCGGCACCAACCCGCCCTTTCACACAAGCAGTGTCATGCCAGGGTGTTTGGTCTACAGCGCCTTCAGCACTACCCCCTATAGCTGATACAGCTTGACCAAGGTTGACAAAAGAGGCAACAGCCCTCACTATTGATAAACCCCAACTCACACTCGTGGGTTGTATCAAATCTGGCCACTCTCTGCTGACATCAGGCCCTCTCATTTGGCCCTCTCAATCTGCAGGCTTTAGCAGCAAGAGGGTGATGGTAACAGGGCAGTGTGACAGTGTTGTATGCCCTCACTCAGCACCTCCCTTCTCACCCCAACGGGCAACAAGCACCACATAAAGGTGGAACCAGGTCCCCTCACTACTGTGTTTGATCTGTATTTTTCAAACCTTGACCTGACCTAACCATGGGCCGCTGTGCCCTCACTCAGCAGGTACCCTGAGCACACCCTGGCAGCCGGCTTCTGGCGCACCAGCACGGCTGCCCTGGTGGACATCCTGTTCCTGTGCGCCACAGCAGGTACGCACTTGAACGCTTGAAGTGCTGCCTGTCCGCACGCTGCAAAGAGTGCCAAATCGTGTTTCACCATCCACATGTTTTGGTGTACATCACTCTCTACTCACCGCTGTGCCATTTCAACATGACAAACAGTGCGAGCAGTGACTCGCCCCAACGTCACATGTTCTTGTGCACAGGACACCTGACATAGCAAGCAGCATGAGCAATGACCAGCTAGGTCTTTGTACTGCCTCAGCACTATCAGCAATCACACAATCAGGTCACTGAAGTGTATCTTCGGACCTGCACTGACTGCACATGTGCTGATGTCCTTGGCGCTGTCCTGTCTGCTGCAGGCATCTCAGTGTTGGTGTCCTTGGTGCTGTCCTGTCTGCTACCCCACCGGCAGACATGTGGCCAGCTGCTGCTCGGCATTCATTGCGAACAGGAGGTGTCCCAGCCAGCGACTATGCCACAGTTTAGCAGCCTCGCGTCCAGCCCACACCACCAGCCCACCTCAGATGCCCAGGGCACAGGCTCCGGCCTTGCAGCCCGTCTGATGCAGCGGCGGCCTCTGGCCTACACAACCCGGGAGCACGGCAAGTGCAGCAGCCCAGCCTCATCTCAGCAGCATGGCAGCCCATGTGGCTCAGCTGCGGAGCAGGTGGTGGGTGTTGGCCAGTGCAGCCGCCCAAGTCAAGGGTGGGCAGGAGGGCTTTGCGGCGCCAAAAGGGATCTGGACCCTTTGGCAGAGGACACGAGTCAGCCCGCTGCAGGCACCCCCCAGCACTCTGGTGCCCAGCCTGCGGTACAGTACACAGGCAGCCTGTCCATGGCCTCCTGGCTGCGAACAGGCATGGCCCCTGCGCCCATCATGCACGCTGACAGCCCATCCGCATTCAACAGCCCATCTTTGGGTGGGCCTGGCTGGGTGGGGCAGTGGGGCACTGTACACGCTTCAGGCGGCTGGGGCAGTGAGCTGGCCGCCAGGCTGCAGCACCCAACCACCCACACCATGCAGCTGGGCAGGCTGGTGGAGCAGGAATCACCCTGGCCAAGCAAGAGGCCCACTGCCAGCCCGGCTGTCACTCATCTCAGTCAGTGGACCATCAGCAAGCGAGACAGACGCACTGTGCAGCGGCCACGACACCCATCCGCTGAAGTGTTTGAGATCGAGTAGTGTGGGTGGTGCAGCGCAGGCTGGGGGCATTGCAGGCTGCTGAGCCAGAGGCTGAGGCTGAGATCTGTGTAGCTAGATTTCAATTACTGGGAGGGGTTTGAGCTCCCACCATATCTATTTCGATGAGCGCATAGGGACAACATGTGGGAGGTGGGGACCCTTATGTTGGTATCCTCACTGGGGAGCATGGCGCGTAACTTGAGCATGCATCAAGCTCAGCATCAAGCAGTATACACCCATCACCTCCCAGTCCAGCCTACATACAACGCCATGCATGAACGTCACCTGTTATCGAGCCTACTCCACCTTCCAAGGGCAGGGCTGCATCAGCAATGGACCCCCTCCACCCCAATTGGGCAGCTGAGTAGGTTTAGGCCAACAAAACTCATTCAAAACTGTCAGCCCAACAAAACTCATTCAACAAGGAACAACATGATGGACTGTGGGTAATCTCGCTCCGCTACAATCATCGCAGCGGTGGGGGCTGCTGAGGCTGGCACATACAGGGCACCACCTCAGCAGAGCAGGGGGTGGGACCCACATGCACTGCTGTCACTGCTGCCCTACCTTGTTTTGCATTGGGATGGACTGTCAGCGTCAAGAGCAGCGGGTGTGGGATGGGCAGTTACTCAAATTAACGCAAAGGCACAACCAGCTCCTCTCACTAGGGCCCCTAGTGAGCCCACCCCTAGTAGGGGTGGTGTTTTATTTGTATGGAGCTGTTTTCCCATGCATATGGCATGGGCAACTTCTACCTACATTATTGCCTGACCCCCGTGACAGGGCTGTAGTCTAAAGTTGGCATGACAAACATGTAAACTGATGACAGCTCAAACGCAAGCTGATGACAGCTCAAATGGGGGGGGGGCACACACTACTGTGCCGTAGGCTGCTGCTGCCGGGCTTGGGAGGCTGGTCTCGCAGCAGTCCGTAGCCCAGGCATGCGTACTTCCTGCCCTTGGTCGGCAGCCCAGGCAGGTCAGCTCATGAGCACAGCTCCAACGGGTGCCACTCGCTCTCCCAATGCTATAAATGTTTAGTCTACATGTTTGCATCGCAGTCCCTGAGTACCCACCTGCCAGGATGTGGTGGTACTTTGGCTTTGGCAGCCTTGCCCTGAGCAACCACACCCGCATGAGCTGCAGCGTGGAGTTGTCAAAATCTGCAATACCATGCCGATGAGAATGTCGGGCGGGCTTAAACGACGCAATGCCGGCATTGGCACCCCTGATGCGGCCTGCCCATTTAGTTCGAGGCATCAGGCACTTTGCCGGGAACGTTCGATGTTGCCATGTGGCTGGCGACGCGACACCTCGATCCCATTTGTCAGCCCGTATCCAGCCGTCGCCACTCAACAAGCACCTTTTCACACTCGAAAGCTCAGACGGGCGCTCTATTGCACCACCTGCGAACCTGGACGCGATTGTGGTCCTAGCCGGGGGACTTCTCGCTGATGGCCAGTGCCCCGAGTGGGTGCGTATGGATATGTACAAGTGTGTTTTCCCTCTCTTAGGCAGGGCCCGCCCTGGCCGGGAGGAGAGTGGCTTCCACCGTTAATGCAGACAGCTGTCAGGGTGTGTGGGTGCTCTCCAAACCGAGGGCGTAGAGGCTTCCCACAATGCAGTCTACAGCTGTGAAGTCAAGGTCAGGGCAGGCAGGCACACCGGCCAGGCAGCGCCAGCCAGGCAGCGCAGCAGCACAGGCAATGAAGCACCCCTAAATAGGCATGCTGCGCTCGCTGAGCCATGCAGCACCCGCATCCAGAGGCCCAGGGGTATGGTGTGGAAATACTCGAACACAGCAGGAGGGCAAAGTGGACCGATGTAACTTCTTGCCCAACTACCCCGACCCTGACCCGGGGAGCTGACAGCCTTCTTAAGGACCTTTGACGCCGCAGTCGCTGTGTGTCACAGCAGCACTGGCAGGCACATGCTATGTAATGGCTGGCCGCAGGTAGAACGGAGGCTGGACGTGGGACTGGGGCTGCAGCAGCAGCAGGCGAACCCGCTGTGTCCCATCCTATGCCTAGGTGTGCCCAGGCAGCGGCAGCAGGTGCCACGGCTACCTTGTCCAACTCCATGGCTGGGAGGCTGGTGCATGGCAGGCAGATGCAACAGAATGCAACTCCCAGGGGCCGCTCTTCCCAACCACCTCACCCGCCTGCCAGGTTGCCCATGCGGGGTGCTGGGTGCATGGTGGGCATGAAAGGGGAGTCCATGGCCTCAACCCGCGGCGGCAGCCGTGGGGGCTGCTGAGGCACATACAGGGCGCCACCTCAGCAGAGCAGGGGGCGGGACCCACGCGCACTGCTGTCACTGCTGCCCCTGCCTGAGATTGCATTGTGATGTCAACAGAGGAGGCAACCACTCTGAATGGCCTCCACGAAGCATTCTCACGCTCAAGTTCTTCATTGTTCCAGGCTACTCGCTGCCACCGCTAGGTTTGCCAGCGCCACTGCCCCCTTCCTTGTGACGGCTGCACCATCATGGGCTCAACACCGGGCCCCCTGCTGCAGGAGGCGGCACCCCTCACAAGCCCCCCATACTGGGCAGCAACGGCCACGTGCTTCACGAGTCCACCAGCTGTGCTGCCTACCTCATGGCCAGGGGTCTGCCGGCGGACCGCATCCTGAAGGAGGTATGAAGGCGTAAGGAGCCGTAGGTGAGGGGCGGTACAGCTCTACCTCCGCCCTCACTAGGGGTGGTGTTTTGGCTGTGTGGACTCATCTTCCCATGCACATGGCATGGGTGCCTCCCTCCTACACTACTGCCTGACCTTTGTGACCGCGTTGTGAAGGAGGTATGCAGCTGTGGGCCGGGCTGAGGGGTGGTGCAGCTCAGGGGAGCTACACACACTGGTGTGGTGTGCATGGCCGCACCAGGTGAGGTCTCAGGGGTACACCGGGAGCACAAAGTGGACCTGTGCAGCATCTTGCCCATTCAGCCCGACCCCTGCAGCTGCCAAGTGAGCTCACATCACCCTACACAGGTCAGGATGAGGGTTCCCACCAAAGAAAAGCCTGTCCCATTCTGCCCATGCCTCCTCCACCCCATCCTCCCTACGTACCCTGCCCCTTGCTGCGCTCTCCGCCCTGTGCCACACATGACTGCCGTGACACCCCACCTGGCAGCACCCTGCCGGCCCTGCACCACCCGCTGTGCCCTCACCTTGCCGCTGGCCAGGTGTCCAGCTACGACACAGTGGGCAACGCTTTCTTCTCGCTCACCATCCACGCTCTGCCTGCTGGCTGGCGCAAGGTGGCAGTGGTCACCTCAAACTTCCACATGCCCCGCACCCGCTGCCTGTTCCAAGACATGTGGAGCCGGGCAGCAGTCGACATCCTGAAGCAGCCGGAGGGGTGGGTGCCCTTGTGTAGCAGTGTGATATATACACAATACAAAGCTTTCCCTTGTGGAAAGGGCTCGACCAGATCTGCCTATTTAGGCCGCATGCCCTCTTTCCATTGTGACCAGGCTTGTGTAGTGGGGCGCTTGAACAGACCTGGCAAGGGCTCCTAGCCTCCGTTTGCCAGCTGCTCGCTACCCGCCCTCCCCACGCTTGCAGGTTTGAACTGTGTTTTGCATCTGCCAGCGACGAGGGGTTGTTTGAGGACGACGTGTTGCTCGCGCGGTGCGAGAAGGAGGCAGCTTCCCTCCAACAATGGCAGCGCACGGTGCAAGGCCTGCGGCGGTTTAAGGACGTGCACGCATGGCTCTACGCCACGCATCAGTGCTACTCAGCTGCCCGACAGCACGAGTTCAACAAGGCGACCATCACGGACCCGCGCTTGCTAGCTAGCTATTGAGGCACGCTGCGGCTGCCAGCTTCTTGGCATAGTCGCCACCAGCTGGCCGCAGCCTGCTCAGCCGAGCGCCAGTGGCGCCCCTTGCTTCATCAACCAGCTGCCTCCAGCTGACCCCAGCCAGGCAGCAGCCCTCAACCCAGGTGAGCATAGCAGACCCGTGAAGGGCTGAGCTGCCCCGCCAGTGGGCAGGTAGGCCCTTGCAGAGATCGAAGCCAGTAGGAGTGGGCTGGCCTGACTTCACGGTCCCTGACAGTTGGCTTGGAGGGGTAGTGCGGCACCCAGTGCGGGGGTAGGGCGGGCAACTGAGCACCTCATGTGATACCTCCAGCGTTCATGTGATACCTCCAGCGTGACCCTTCCTTTGCCACTTCCACTCCTTACATGCCATACCAGTGCATGTCATGCCGTGTGGACGCAATGGAGCTCACATGATGCAATCTCATAGCCATCCCATGCACTAAACCTGCGACTCGTAGTGTAAGAAGGAAGTCGGATGGCCCAAACACGACTGCTCTTTCGAGAAGGGCAACGTCATCTTCATAGCATGGTTCGGGCATGTGCTTCGAGAGGTGACAAATTATGGCAGCTGGGACAAGACAGGGAGAAGCGCTAGATAGCTCTTTGCGCCTCTCAACCCAATAGCGCCTCTCAACCCAATGTCGCCTCTCAACCCGATAGCGCCTCTCAACCCAATAGCAGAGTCAACCCGATGTGCCTCGGCCTGGGCACGGCGAGAGTGGGCTCCGGCCTTGTCAGCTGCGACTCCTTCCAGCGTGCGCCTGCGCCAGCCTGGACACTGGCGGCGCCTTGCTGCCACTGCCGTCACCGGGACTCGCCGCCTGGCCGAGTGCGTCAGCCATTGCGCTGCTGAGAGCGCCGTGCGCCGCGGAAGCCGTTTGCCAGTGCTGCTGCGCCTCGTCACGCAGCTGCTCCAAGCCCTGCAATGACAGCGCCGCACACCACTGTGCTATGGCGAGGCGGCGCGAGGCGAAGCGCCCTGGCCAGTCGCGCTACACATCATCTTGATCCTGCCGCGACTGGCTTCTTAGCTCCGAGGCCACGGCAGCATCGTTTGTTGTTCGCTTCGCACTGCTGTTCTACGCCCATGTGCCGGTGCAGCGTTATTTGCTCCAGTGCAAAACAAGGGAGGCCAGTCAGACCTGCCAGCAGCCCTGTGCATTTGACCACAACACAAAGGGCACAGCACCTCCCTCATCATGCCATGCATCACACCACCCCACACCATGCAAGTCACGCATGCATTAATCGGGCGACAGCCAGGCTACCCGCCAGCCTCACCTGTGGCAGGGCAACACGAGGCCCAGCTTGCATGCCCTCAGCTCCAGCCAGTTGTCCTCGCCCCTTGGGCAGTGCCCCAGCAACCAGGCCACCTGCTGGCATGCATCCAGGGGGCGGCGACGCCCTGCCTACACCCTGCCCAGCAAAGGGCCCTGCCAGGCTGCCTCGGCTGATGCGGCTGGCCCCGCCTCCCCCTGTCCCCCGCCTCCCCATACCCCCAAGCGGGGCTTGGCCCGTCTGCCCCAGCATCCCCCCTACTCCCGGGTCAGCTGGGGCCCCCCGCCCCCCCTGGCCGGCCCTGACAGCCTCGGGCACAGCAGGCCGGCCGAGAGCTACGTCCTGTCCAGCAGCTGGGGCCAGGGTATAGGGCCGGCCAGATCCAGGTGCGGGCAGTGTGGCGGAGAAGGGAGGTGGGTACGCAGCAGTCTGGGGTGCGGGGCGCTCCCCACTGCGCTGCTGTCCGAACTCTGCAGGCAACAAGGCCAACAGGCACAGGGGAGCGGGTGAGGGGGAGCTTGGCAGGCTGGTGTCAGCGGTGATGAGGGGTGGGGCAGGCTGGTGGTGGTCAACACCTGCGTGGGTGGGGCACAGGGGGGGCGCAGGGGGTGAGGGTGTGGAGGGCAGGGGCTGCTGCTTGATTCTGGGGGGTGCAGGGTGCCTGGGTCATGTCTGTGCCACCACCTCTGTCATGACTGCATTGTGGTCATGGCATGTTGGCTATGGCATGTTGACCACATGCTGCTGTGCCCGGCCCTCACCTGCCTCCTCTGTGCCCATCAACACGTACTGCTGCTGGTGCATGTGGTGGTACTGCTGCAACATGTGCTGCTGCACCGCCTGCTGGTGCAGCTGCTGCTGTGCCACCATCTGTTGAAACATCTGGTGCTGCTGAGCCGCCTGTTGTTGAGCCAACTGCTGCCCTGGGCTGGGGCTGGACAGCAGCAAGCGCTCCCGGCCCCCGAGGCCCCCAAGCCCCCCCCCCAGGCCGCCGTCCATCCCCCCCAGCATGATGTTCTTAGCCACGACAGCCTTCAGAATGCGGGGGGGTGGGGGGGTTGGGGGGGTGCGGTCACGCCTTGGGGGTGCCAAGGGGCGCTCCCATATGGGGACTCTGTGGGGGTCCAGCCACTGTGCATTGCTGGCCCGGTGCGCCTCCTTGCTGATGGCGGTGTTGCTGGGGGCGGCAGTGGCAGCCCGGGAGGTGATGGCTGGCTCGCCTGACCAGGCTGCCCCTGGGCTGCTGCTGGGGCCTCCAGGGCCGGCCCCTGGGTGGGTGCTGCTGGCCCCTGGGCGGCTGAGGTAGGGGCCTGCAGTGGAGGGCTTGGGGAGAGTGGGGTAGCTGGGAGAGGAGGCGGGGGTGGGGGAGCTGTTCACACGACTGCCACCACCTGCAAAGGCCCAGGCCAGGAGGCTGGATCAGCAGGAGGCTGGATCAGCAGGAGGCTGGATCAGCAGGAGGCTGGATCAGCAGGAGGCTGGATCAGCAGGAGGCACTGAGCCATGTGGCACCAGGTGGGCACCACTGCAGGGGGGGTGCTCAGGTGCACATAGGCATGCAAAACAGGCGCCCAAGCTTGGGCCATCAGTAGGGTGCGATGCTGAGCTGCTGCAGGACTCTGCTGCAGGACTCAGGAGAGGTGGTGGTTGGGCACGAAACAAAAGAGTACTTGATTGTGCCATGCCTAACCTGGTGCCACCATGTCAGCCACCATGTGTGTGCCTCATGTGCATGGCTGCAGTTGGAGAGAGAGATGGCGGAGCTGTCCATGAAGCGCCACAAGCGTGCCATGCAGCTGGTGGTGTTCTTTGGCGCTGCTACCATTGGCACAGCAGGAGGATGGGGTGCTGACGCGGTGCTGCGTGCCTGCCGCAAGGTGGTGTGCGGGCCCAGGGGCACAGACCAGCTGCGGGGCAGGATGGTGCTAGTGGATGAGCACCGCACCAGCCGGGTCAGCTCAGCAGTGAATGGCAAGCAGCCCTGTGAGGTGGAGCTGAACACACTCAGTGCCACCAGGCCTGCAGGCTGGAAGCCACCAGCAGGGCAGGTGGAACAGCGCCTGGTGCACCCAGCCTGGAGCCAGGAGCGTGGCCAGCCAGTGCGGGGCCTGATGTGGTGCCCGGTAGTGCCCCCCCGCCAGCCCCCACGCAGCAGCCAGGCAGCCACAGAGCTAGCAGCCTCAGAGCCAGGGCCCAGCACTCCCCTTCCAGCCAAGCGCAGCAAGCCGGCAGCTGAGCCCACCAAGGGCAAGGGCAAGGCTGCCAAGGCAAAGACAGCACCACAGTCAGGCAGGTGGCTGGACAGGGACTGCAATGCAGCATTGAACATGCAGCGCATTGGGGAGAGCAGGTGGCGGCCGCTGGAGCTGTGCTACTGGCCAGACCAGGGAGCTCTGCCAGCCAAGGGCAAGGAGTACCCTGGCCTGGGCTACAAGCGGGTGCGAGACAAGCCCCCCAAGGCCCAGGAGCAGCAGCAGCAGCAGCAGCCTGCTGTGGCACAGTAATGTGTGCCCCCCTTGTTGAGCTGTCATCAGCTTACAATTAGTGCATGCAGGTCATGCCAACTCTACATCATAGCCCTCGGGTCAGGCAATAGTGTAGGTGGTAGGCGGCTCATGTGCCATGTGCACTGGGTTTACTCCACAGAGCCCAATAACACTGTTTGAGTCGGATGTAGTTAGTGGCTGCTAGTGGCTGCTGGTGGCTGCTAGTAGGTACTAGGCTCAAATGGAGGCCCTAGTGAGGGACAAGGGGGCTGCTGCAGGACTCACGCTTTGTCTGTTGTAAGCTACTGCCTCCATTTGGCTTGGTGCTAGGTGTCGCCTTCTCCTGTTGAGCCTCATCCTTCACATCAGCTTCTGAACCTGAGTCTTCGCCAAGTGGGGCTAGCAAGGCCTGGAGCACTATGACCTCCCCAGCCAGGCCAGGACCAGCGGATTCAGATGACTGCACATAAGACTGCATCTGCTGCATCTTCTTCCGAGCTTTGCGGGCATCCTCGCCTGCAGCAATGCAGCAATGAGTGGTGTGCACCCCTTCATGTGCATGCTGCCATGGAGGTGTCGCCAGTTTCCATGCTCAAGCTGCTGATGGTCAAGATCAGGCGGCCGTAACAGGCTGACGGTTATCATCATCTCTCAGCGTGGGTCCAAGCACATTGAATGCTTGCATACTGTGCTGGGTTGTGTAGCGAACGAAAACACCTACTGTTGCCTGAGCTTCGCCCCGTATCTTCTGCGCCAGCCTCTGGGCACTCCTCCCCATTTAAGCCTGGCAGATAGAGCCGAACACGAGTCGCTTCAGCTAGCCTTACGCTCGCCACATTGTACAAGTCTTGGCTGGCAGCTCCCGCTGGCGGGTTAAGCACAGCCATCCTCCATCTCGGACAGTGTTGTCTACACCGCGTTGCCCATTCGGAAGGCCTCGGAAGTCACTGGGAAGGCATAGTCGCTAGTATCAAAACAAGCTCACCAGGTGGTCGTGTGACATGTCGTCAACATGGCCATAGCCCCTTCTCAGGCACGATATGGAGGCCGTCCGCGAGGAGACCAGTGGGCAGCTGAGCGAAGACTTCGCTCTTCGTGCAAGTCTTAGGTCAACCCCTCCCTTCCAACAGAGGAGCCGACAGAGCACTCGTAACGAGCAGCCATCGATAAAGTACAAGGAAATAGAAACCTTGTCTCCATCCAAATTACAGCGAGCCCAGTCCCCCCCAAAGCCAACATTGCCAAGAAAGCAGGTCATTCGCACGTGGCAAGCAACAGCCAAAGAGCGCAACCCCCTTGCCTCCAGCTTGACAGGTGTGAACCAGATCACAAGTCACCAGCAGGTGTGGGTTGGCCCTTGACCTGGTACCTGGCCCCAGCCAGCTAGTAGACTAGCCCCCCCCAGGTTGCCGTATTAGTCCAGACACCTGCGAGGCTGGGGTGGCAGCAACATCATTGTCTACAGCTCAGCAAGTTCGTCAGTTAGTTGCCTGCTCCCTTGCATGAGTGTGTGTCCGCATTGCCTGCACCCAGGTCCTGGACGAGCCGGCAAGTATGGCGAGCTGCAGGGCGACTCCGGTGGCCGGTATGAGGGCGAGGTGCTGGCAGGCAGGCCCCACGGCTCAGGCCGCTACCTGCTGCCCAAGGTCAGCTGCCGGTTGCTGTGGCACCCAGCGTCCACCCTGGGCACAAGCCTGCTCTGGGGTGCATTGCCTAGCCCAGCACGCCGTCATGTGTGTCCTGCAGCAACACTGACCAGCACATGCCATGACATGATGACGATTGCCACTTAATGTTATGGGATTGCTTGGTGTGTGTGGACCATGACATTATGGGGACCAGCAGCGATGTCTTGCCTTACTTCAGACTAGGTAGCTGTGGTCCAGCGATGTGTAGCCCTGCCGACGCCAGGGGTTGCACCGCGGCCATGGACAGCTGCATGGCCATGCCAGTGTGTGTGTGTGTATGTGCGTTTGGTGGTGTGCCTGGCTGCCGGTGCAGAATGACGGCAGCGACCATATGGTGGTGCAGTACGAGGGTGATTGGGTGCAGGTGGGGCTGGCAGTGCGGGGCAGGGCAGGGCACCTGGTGGGCATGGGGTATACCCCTGAGCCTTAGGCTGTGGCCACAGGGCCCATCAACCTGCAAGCATCAACCTGCAAGCATCAACCTGCAAGCATGCCGGTTTGGGCACATGATGCGCTGTGGGGATGCTGCGGTGGGGATGTGGTGGGATGGGTGTGCTTTAACCAGGGTCGACTAACAGGACAGGTGGCAACGTGGGCAGGTGGCAGCGCAGGCGCAATTCCCACACTCATTGCACTTGCCTCCTTAACACAGGAGCTCCTGTGCCCTGGCTCCTGTGCCTGACCTGAGCTGACCTGGCCTGCTGCAGCCTGCCCACCTAATGCAAGGCAGAGATGCCCACCTCCAGCCCACTCCACTCCGTGTTATCACCCACCATGCATGTGTCACACACAAAGGGGAGGTGTGACCACTGCAGGTCTCACACCAGGGCATGTGTAGTGCCACACCACACCAGGCTAGCCAGCAGCAGCGTGTGTTGAACAAAGGGGAGGGGTGGGAACACTTGGTCGCACCAACCGCATCAGGAGCCCAGTTCAGCCGCCACCTGGCTAGAAGGGAGGTCAGAGGTTCCTCACTCTTTCCGATGAAGGCCACGGCTCCCACCACACCAGGCCAGCATGCAGCAGCGTGCTGCCCAATGCATGTGCGTTGGCCCTGCTGCCCTCAGGGTCAGCGTCAGGGCAGCGGCACTCGCTACTACGTGAATGGCGAGACCTACATCGGCCAGTTCGTGAGTAGTGCACCAGGCTAAGAAGAGGGTGGGAGGGCAGGCCGAGCTGACTGAGCTGCTTTAGTGGTGCCTGGAGCAGGCTGCTGGATTAGAAGGCGATCAGAAGACATGTCATATCCCCTAGACTGCCCTCCCTGTGTTCCTTCTGTGACTCCAGAGATTTGACCCTGCCCAGGGTTACTCTATTCTTTGTGGTGTTTTGTCTCCTTTCTCTGTTTCCGGTGATTTCTTGCTCGTTGCCTGCCGCAGCTGCCATGCAGCTGCCGCGGTGGTGGAAGTGGTGGTGGCTGCTGCTGGTGCGGGTGCTGCTGCCGCTGCAGGTGGCCAACATCAGGCATGGGGAGGGGCGCTACATGTTTGCCAATGGGGACATGTATGCGGGTCAGTGGGTGGACGACAGGCGCACCGGGCGGGGCATCTACTTCTCAGCCAACGGCGATATCTTTGTTGGTGAGCTCCGGGGCCCTTAGGCGGGTTTTGTGGCCCCTAGCTGCATCATGCTGCCAGCTTTACACAGCTCCACATCCGCTTAGGCGCTTGCATTATATTATACTTAGGCGATTGTATTATATCATATATTGTTATGTTATATTATGATTTATCATGCTACATTTTTTCATGACAGTGTTGGCATGTCTACCACCTGTCAGCATGTCGCGCATCCGCCCTGCGCACCACTCACCACCCCCTGTGCTGGCTCAGCCTCAAAGATCGCACCCACCTTCACTGTCAGCAAGGCAGGGGCGGACGACATCCCACACCCCACCCCAACGAGCCCTCCAATCATTAGAGACCAGGCCCAGCTGCCCCACCCTCCTCAAGTCAAAGGTCCCCAGACCAGACCCCAGCTGCTCCCCTCACCAGACCCTCCTGCCAGGGTCAATTGCATTCGCTGAGCCTGCAGCTGTTGTGTCATGACCTCTGTGTCAGGCACAGTTGGGGCTGGCTAAGCATGGCGCTGCGCCTGCTGAGGCCAAGGGCCTAGCGATGCAGCTGTGCTGGCTGTGGCCAGCCGCCCGCCCTGGTCCTGGCCCTGTGTCCTGCAGGCAGCTTCATCCGGGACCGCAAGGAGGGCATGGGCACCCTGTACATGATCAACCGGCAGCGCAAGTACGTGGCGGAGTACCTGAACGGTGCGCCCCAGTGCGGCACTGTGCTGCAGCTGGAGGACCAGGACCTGGAGCCGCTGAGGGGGCAGCTGGCCGGCCTGGCTCTCACTCAGAAGCTGGAGCTGGCAGCAGCAGGTCTGGCCAGGGCAGGGCAGGCCAGAGGGGCAGGGTGGGGTAGGGACGGTGGACAGGGCGACAGGGCGGAGCCAAGCCCACGGCCAAGCCCACAGCCACAGCTACTTCACATCAGCACGCCAGCTCCATTGCTATACACCGTGGTTGACCCTCCGATGCTGGTCAGCCCTGTACATGGTTAGGTACGGCCATGCTGCCTTCGGCTGGTCCCGCTGGCCATTGTCACCTGTCAGCATGTGACGGCATCTGAGCACTGACACTAATACTCTGCAAGAAAGAAAGACTTCGCCCTCGCTGTTGAACACGCACAAAGGGAATGGAGTAGCCTCAGGGCATGCCCTTGCTACCTCCCTCTCATCAAGACCTGGACACTGCATCCATGGCTGGCTCTAGCTCAGACACGGAGGGTGCAGCAGTGCAGCCACGCAAGTCTACACACACTGAGTCATGCAGGGCAGCTGGACCCTCCAGCCCCACAAACTCCAGTTACCTGCCCTGCCCTGCGGGTCTGCCCTGCCTTGCCCTGTCTGATACTTTGGGTGCTCACAGCCAACGGGCAAAGGTGCATCCAGCTATCCACTCCCTGCCCTGCTGGGCCCCACGACTACACACGCACAAATGGCTTTGGCTCTCTAGTACACAGTGCTGACATGCCGATGTTGTGGTTCACCCTGCAAGGCGCACCTCACCCAACTTGCCGGGCCTTGACTGTTGTGTTGTGTGGCGGCAGGCCAAACGCCTGCGGCGCTGCCTGAGCTGCAGCTGGAGCAGCCCAACAAGGTTTTGGGCGCACAGGTGGTTGCGGTGCGGCGTCAGCGGGCCACCTCCACCAACGCGGCCATGCGCAGCGTGCAGGCCAACAGCGGCACGCTCAGCGACAAGGACCTGGAGATGCTGCGCCACTCTTTCACACTGATGGCAGGTGGGGCAGCCGACAGTGGCACCCCATGGCCAGGGCCTACCTAGCCATAGCCCTGATACCTAGCCATAGCCAACCTAGCCATAGCATCAGTGTGGATACCTAGCCTGGTCACCCTCAGCTTTGTCATCCTCACAGGGTCGTCATCATCAGCCATATAGCCTCATCACCATAACCTGCTCACCTGCTCACCTTCACGGTTGCCCTGCATTGCTTGCTTGGCCTGCCTTGCCCTGTATCGCTCCAGTAGGCAGTATCACGATGCAAACGTCGCTCAGAACTGGTTTGTGACCATCAGCGTCTGTCTGTATGTCGGGCTTGGCAGACCTGCTTGTTGTACCTTGCCCCGCGTTGCTGTAGCATCAGTCCAGTGTCCCTCCATTTGACTGCTTAGTCCCTCCAAAGCCCTGTTCGTACCCTTGCTAAATGCCCACCCGCCTTCGCTCCTCTGCAGCGGGTGACAGCCCTAGCGTGGGACTTTTGCCGCACCAGCTGCGCGAGCTGTGCGTGATGGCGGGCTTGGACCCGGCAGCCGAGGCCACCCGGCTGCTGGTCGCGGCGCTGGTGGCGCGTAAAGAGGCAGGCAGCGGCCGCATCTCCTTCGACAGCTGCATGAAGGTGGCGCTGCACTTCCGGGAAAAGGTGGGCGCACTGGCAACGCATTGGTAAGTGGCGTAAGAGAGCGTGGGAAGGCTTGACATCAGCCGTTGACTGCCCCTGCCCCTGCTCTGGTGCCCTGCACAGTCAGAGGTGGACCTTGCCTTGGAACGTGAGGAGGAGGAGGCGCTGGCCGCACACTGCGCCAGCCTGGCCGCCACGCAGCGCATGCACTCAGGCTTGGAGGAGGCCAGCAGCCAGGCTGAGGAGGGGCTGGGGCCAGCCGCAGCAGAGCAGCCACACACTGGGCTGGAGGGGGAGGAGTATGAGGGGGAGGAGCAGGGGGGTGGGGTGGCTGGTGACTGGGGGGAGGGGCAAGGGGAAGGGGCTGCAGGGGAGGAGGGTCATGGCCAGGTGGACAGCCAGCCTGCGGTCCAGCAAGCAGACGAGGCCCAAGGGGGCCTGAGGGCAGCGGCAGAGAAGTCAATGGAGGCAGGCCAGGGCTGACGGGCTGTATGCTAGCAGTACAAGTGTGTATCATGCATGTGCATGCGGTATGTGCATGACGAACGTAACCATGCATGATATTGGTAGAATGTATGGTAAATGCGACCAGTGCTGGTTGCAGTCTAACGGAGCGCATTTGTGCGTGAAAATGTGGTTCGTGGTGTGCTGGAATTGGTGAACTTGGCTGGGCAACGGCCGAACCAGCTGGAGGTTTTCGCTAATCATCAAGCAATTATTCTTCCCGTTCAGTCACCCATGTTCTCATGCCTCCGGCCTAAACCAGTGAGCTTCAAGCGGTGGGGTGTGCAGATCCGCACATCCAGCGGTCTGGCTGGATCAGATGTGGCTCACCTGGGTTGCCCAACCATAACCAGCGGTATGCCAGAAGAGACTTGCAGTGCAAATGCAACACAGATTGCAGAGCCTAGAGGGAAATCACACTCGAATGGCGTGCAAGTGCCGGAGTCCATGCAGAACAAGCCGTTTCCGCGTTCGGAGCTGTCCTGTTCTCAGGTTTCTCGATGTGCACAGTGTTGGCTAACAACCTCATTTGGGCGGACCCCGATGAACTCGCAGCTGCTCTGCCTGTCGATGCCGTGTTGCACACCACGCGGAGTTGAGCAGGTCAGGAGCTTGTGGTGGGTCAGGTCTGCTTTCATCAATTTTCAGGATCACAACCATCACGTCCACACTGCACACTGAAACGAGGCCGCTGCCCAGCCCAACAGTTGCAGTAAAACCCCACCGCCTGCAACACAGAATGTGTACCCGAACATGGGATGATCACATGGCATATTAGAGTGTAGGTTACGGTCCATGTGACCCATGCGACCCATGCGGTTGCAGTCCTTACAGCTCCCTCGTCCCTCACTAGGGCCTTCATCACAGTCGGCCCACTAGGGACCACTAGGGATGGTGTGAAGCGGCTGTAGGGAGTTATGTTCCCATGCTCATGGCATGGGCGGCTCATGGCATGGCACATGGCATGGGCGCTACCACCAAGACCATGGGTTTTCCCAGACATTCATGGAGTGATTCATTCAGCACCAGCCCAGACCCATGGAGCAGTCCAGCGGTGAGTACCTGCAGCCCACCACAATCCTTACAGCCCACAGCCTTTGCCACAGTCCAACAATGGCTGTGCTAGGCTATGCTAGGCTTTCGGCTGACCATGGACCACTGCTAGTCTTTCGGCTGACCATGGCTATGCTTGGCTTTCCGCTGACCAGCTGCCCAGCTAAACTCGCCCCAGATGGCAAGTGCTGGCTGCCGCCCGCAATGAGTGGAGTTATGTTCCCATGGCGCGCGCATGTAGCTGTTGGTACAGTCCCTGCCTGCAGTGCAACAAGATGGTGACCGCCTGCCTGACCTCTGCTCCCCTGGGCCGCCTCCTGGACTCCGCACCAGCCCAGTCATCCTGCCCCTTGTCTGCTCTTGTCCACCTGGGCTGAGGTAGCAAGGGCAGAGCAGCAGGGCGCTTGGGGCTGTCATCCATGGCTGCATGGCCTGCAGATTGGCATGGCCTGCAGATTGGCATGGCCCTGATCTGACAATTGACCCCTGCCCCCCCCACCTCACTCCACCTCACTCCACTCATCCGTTTGTCGCCTTGTGCTGGCCCCCTCACAGCCCCTGGGCCCACAGCTCATCCCTGCTTGCCCCTCCTGCTGGCAACATGATTGCCTGGGTCGACACCAGGGGAGGGCAGCAGCCCTAAAGCAGCCCCGCCCCACCCTGCCTTGGGCCCAGGGAGGGTCCATGCCATGCCAGCACCCTCCTCCACCTGGCAGCAGCCCACACCCCCCTGGCTGCCCTCTCCCCCTGCCCTTGCTGTGAGCTGTCAACATGCCTCAAAGCAGCTACTGACCTGCCAAGGCGCTCCGCCCCCCAGCCCCCCTGCCCGCACCCTGCCGGCAGGGCGCAGGGTGCGCTGAGGAGGAGGTTCCTTAACCACCTTGGCCCCTGTGAGCGCCTCTGGCTCCTTTGGCTCCTTCACCAGCTGGCCACCTTGGCCCCCTGCCTGCCTGCCTGCCTGCCTGCCTGATTGGCTGCTTGGCTGCTTGGCTGCCTGCCTGCTTGGCTGCTTGGCTGTGAGAGCTGTGAGGCCCTGATGCTGCCACGGCCTGGGTCAGAAGCACTTGCGGTGCACGATGCTGGGCCCGCTCTCGTCGTACTCGCTCTTGGCGATCCACATCTGCTGGAAGGTGGACAGGGAGGCCAAGATGCTGCCGCCTATCCACACGCTGTACTTGCGCTCCGGGGGGGCAACCACCTACAGGGGCAGCAGCAGGGGTAGCAGGGGCAGTAGGGGCAGGATGACTGGGCTGGTGCGGAGTCCAGGAAGCAGCAGCGCATCTTTTGGCAGCAGCGGCAGCAGCAGCAGCAGCAGTATGGACAGCGGCATCCTTAGAGACACCATGCGGGGCAACACACAGCACGCGAGCATCGCTGATCACGAGGCTTAGCTGGAAGGGCAGGGGCGGCAGGGCAAGGGGCAGGGGCAGCAGCTTGCAGGACCACCAGTGGGGCATCAAAAGGCCTTGTGGTAGGGGGAGCGGGGGACTTGGTGCATGCAGGGCACTGGCACCAGCCGTCAAGGCCCACCCGCTGAGCCCCACAAGGGTCAGGCTGTGCTGGCATAGTGGTAGGGGGGAGCGGGGGAGGATGGTGGCCATGGCTGGGCTGCTGCCCCCCCCCCTACCTTGATCTTCATAGCGCTAGGGGCCAGGGCCGTGATCTCCTTGCTCATGCGGTCCGCAATGCCTGCAGCCACCAGCCCCCACACACACCACACCTCACTGCCAGCAGCAGCAGCAGCAGCAGCAGCAGCAGCAGCAGCAGCAGCAGCAGCAGCAGCAGCAGCAGCAGCAGCAGCAGCAGCAGCAGCAGCAGCAGCAGCAGCAGCAGCAGCAGCAGCAGCAGCAGCAGCAGCAGCAGCAGCAGCAGCAGCAGCAGCAGCAGCAGCAGCAGCAGCAGCAGCAGCAGCAGCAGCAGCAGCAGCAGCAGCAGCAGCAGCAGCAGCAGCAGCAGCAGCAGCAGCAGCAGCAGCAGCAGCAGCAGCAGCAGCAGCAGCAGCAGCAGCAGCAGCAGCAGCAGCAGCAGCAGCAGCAGCAGCAGCAGCAGCAGCAGCAGCAGCAGCAGCAGCAGCAGCAGCAGCAGCAGCAGCAGCAGCAGCAGCAGCAGCAGCAGCAGCAGCAGCAGCAGCAGCAGCAGCAGCAGCAGCAGCAGCAGCAGCAGCAGCAGCAGCAGCAGCAGCAGCAGCAGCAGCAGCAGCAGCAGCAGCAGCAGCAGCAGCAGCAGCAGCAGCAGCAGCAGCAGCAGCAGCAGCAGCAGCAGCAGCAGCAGCAGCAGCAGCAGCAGCAGCAGCAGCAGCAGCAGCAGCAGCAGCAGCAGCAGCAGCAGCAGCAGCAGCAGCAGCAGCAGCAGCAGCAGCAGCAGCAGCAGCAGCAGCAGCAGCAGCAGCAGCAGCAGCAGCAGCAGCAGCAGCAGCAGCAGCAGCAGCAGCAGCAGCAGCAGCAGCAGCAGCAGCAGCAGCAGCAGCAGCAGCAGCAGCAGCAGCAGCAGCAGCAGCAGCAGCAGCAGCAGCAGCAGCAGCAGCAGCAGCAGCAGCAGCAGCAGCAGCAGCAGCAGCAGCAGCAGCAGCAGCAGCAGCAGCAGCAGCAGCAGCAGCAGCAGCAGCAGCAGCAGCAGCAGCAGCAGCAGCAGCAGCAGCAGCAGCAGCAGCAGCAGCAGCAGCAGCAGCAGCAGCAGCAGCAGCAGCAGCAGCAGCAGCAGCAGCAGCAGCAGCAGCAGCAGCAGCAGCAGCAGCAGCAGCAGCAGCAGCAGCAGCAGCAGCAGCAGCAGCAGCAGCAGGCGCCTGGGCAAACCCAGACACAGGCACTGCCTTGGTGGGCCCAGCCTCCCGCCTGCCAGCACTCATGCCGCCCTGCCTGCCTGCCAGGTGAACAGAGCAGTTGTGCAGTCGAGCTTGATGCTGGGCAGTTGTGGTCGTTGCTGGGCAGTAGTGGTCATTGCTGGGCAGTTATAGGCATCTGGCGCTGAGCCCTGTCCACCAGAGCACCTCTGCCGTCCCCCTGCACCCCCTGTACTGCCCCCCACCCTGCTGCTGCCCTCCCTAACAGCCGGGGCCTCACCCCCTGCCCCTACAGCCTGCTGCTTCACTGCTTCTGCACCGCGTGGCAGTCAGCTGAGGAGGCCAGCCAGCAGCAGGGGCAGCAGGGGAGGCCAGGAGGCAGCAGGGGGACGGGGCAGGGGGTGGGGCCAGCGGGTCTGCCCTGCTCTGCTGGGCAGGAGGGGGCTGCAGTGCAGTGCAGCAGTGGCCCGCAACAGGCAGCACTGACAGCTGCAGCAGGCCATAGCAGTGCCAGGTGACTGGGGCAGCCGGCAGAGGTGACAAGACACACAGGTAGCTGCCCCAGCACTGGTGGCAGGCTGCAGCAGTGGGACTGCGGCCCTGCCCTGCCCTGCCCTGCCCCTGGGGGTGCCTGCGGGTCTGACCTGGGAACATTGTTGTCCCGCCTGACAGCACCACGTTGTTGTACAGGTCCTTGCGGATGTCCACGTCGCACTTCATGATGGAGTTGAAGGTGGTGTCGTGGATGCCCACCGCCTCAATGCCCACCATGTTGGGGTTGAACAGCACCTCCGGGCAGCGGAAGCGCTCGTTGCCTAGGGTGATGACCTGCAGGGGGAGGGGAGGAGGAGAGGGGGGGGGGGTGGAGGGGGTGGAGGGGGGACGGGAAGCAGGGGGAGGAGGGGCAGGGGCAGGTGTGGGGAAGGGAGGGTGCTCCACTGGAGGCAGTGGGGGGGGCTGGAGGGGAGTCATGCAGGGGGGCAGGGCAGAGGGGAGGGAAGTGAAGGCAGGGGAAGGGGAGGGGTGGGGTGAGCAGGGGCGGAGTAGGGCAGGGCAGGGTGCTGGGCAGCAGAGGATGGGGGGTTGGCAGAGCATGGGCAGGAAGCTGGAGTAGAGTAGAGGGCAGGGGCGATGAGGGTCAGGGGCGGGGTGAGGGGGAGGAGGGGGAGGGCGGCACTGTGCTGGGCAGGGGGCTGCTGACCTGACCATCCGGCAGCTCATAGTGCTTCTCCAGTGCCGAGCTAGACTGCGCGGTGGCCATCTCCTGCTCAAAGTCCAGGGCCACGTAGGCCAGCTTCTCCTTGATGTCCCGCACTATCTCCCGCTCAGCAGTGGTGGTGAAGGAGTAGCCTCGCTCTGCACCCAGCACCAGAGGGGGCCTGCTGCTGCTGCTGCTCTGACTACTACTACTATCGCTGCTGCTGCTGCTGCTGCTAGTACTGCTGCTGCTGCTGCCGCTGCCGCTCTTGCTGCTGCTGCTAGTACTGCTGCTGCCGTTGCTGCTGCTGTGGCCAGATGCCTTACCAGCCTCCAACCCCTGCTGCTGTGGCCAGCTCTTGAGGGTTCACCCACCGCTGCCACAGCTCAGCCACCACTACCACCGCTGGCTGCCACTGCTGCAATGGCTGCCAGCTCAGCTGTGGTAGTGCGGCAGTTGCATGCTGACACACACATCGCCTGTGCACTAGGCCATAGCACTGAGCTACCCCCTACAGCACCCCCTGCCCCCTCTCACCTACCCCACAGCCACTCCGTTGCAGGCCCCTGTCCCCCTGGCCCCCTCCCTTGCCAGCCCGCCCCCCTGCCTGCCGCCCCCCCCCTCCCCCCCCGCACCCATGAGGATCTTCATGAGGTAGTCGGTGAGGTCCCTGCCCGCCAGGTCAAGGCGCAGGATGGCGTGCGGCAGCGCGTAGCCCTCGTAGATGGGCACCGTGTGCGTCACGCCGTCCCCCGAGTCCAGCACTATGCCGGTGGTGCGCCCGCTGGCGTACAGGGACAGCACCGCCTGGCAGCAGGCAGCAGCAGGCTACACGCCTGGTGGAGGGGGGGCCTGGCTACAGGGCGCCAGGGGGGGCTGAGGCGGGGGTGGGCAGAAGGGGGGGTCCCAGCAGGAGGGATCTCTAGGCGCTGGCAGGGGTGGAGGGGCAGGGGTGGGGGGCAGGGGTGGGGGGGCAGGGGTGGGGGGGCAGGGGTGGGGGGGCAGGGGTGGGGGGGCAGGGGTGGGGGGGCAGGGGTGGGGGGGCAGGGGTGGGGGGGCAGGGGTGGGGGGGCAGGGTGGGTAGGCAGGCAGGCAGGCAGGCAGGCTAGCGGGCATTGCAATGTACTGGCAGGCAGGCAGGCGGGCGGGCCAGGAGGTTGGGTGGGCAGGTGGGTGCATGCTGCCCCCCCTTGCCACAGAGCAAGGCTGTAGGAGGTTGTGCTGGGCTGCCTGCAGCTGCCTGATGCAGGGCTGGCAGGTCTGGTC
>JASKMD010000006.1:8341255-8379224 GCA_030144725.1 Haematococcus lacustris
GGTGTGATGCCAGATCTTCTCCATGTCGTCCCAGTTTGTGACAATGCCGTGCTCAATGGGGTAGCGCAACGTCAGGATGCCGCGCTTTGACTGGGCCTCGTCACCAACATAGGAGTCCTGAGGGGCACATTGCCCAACAGGTGACACCAAAATGTCAGTGCATGTCACAGAGCTGTGCGCCTGTCCAGCTCCTGTCAACTGCTGTCCCTGCTCAATGTCCGTTATTCAGCCCCCTATCTTCCACGTATGCCAGTTAGGAAGCAACTCCCACTCGTGACATTGAGGTAGCGTTTTGAGCTGGGTTGTCCGCCGGGATGCACGTACCTTCTGCCCCATGCCCACCATCACCCCTGTGTGGCGTGGCCTGCCAACGATGCTGGGAAACACAGCGCGTGGGGCATCATCGCCCGCGAACCCGGCTTTGACCATGCCCGAGCCATTGTCGCAGACGAGGGCTGAAACCTCTCCCTCTTCGGCCATTGTGCCCCGCAAGTCAAAGTATCTGAACCGGCACTCTGATCACGAGCAAACCGTCCCAGCAGGGTGGAGCTGGCGTGCACGCCGGTCGTGACAGCAGCCCGCACGGAATACGTGGGTACAGCAGCGCCACGCCGTGGGTGCCACTAATACATGTTCGAGCTTACTCATGCAGGATCAGAAATGAAGTATCCCTATCATGGGTAGCCCCTGCACTGCTCCACGACAGGTAATGATCGGTGATACTGTGTCCATAACATAGGTTTGACCCCAGTCGGACGCTCCCTACTTGTGGATAAGAATTGATGCACAAATGCGGCCATTTCTGTGACCAAAGCAATGCAAACGCCTGCGGCGGAGTAGCCTTTGGTCACTGACGGAGTACACCACACGTTGGTTGAACCATTGTGTTTATCGTACACCAATGGCCCAAAGCAGACTGGTGTTTTTGATCATTTCATCAAGGCAAACCCGGGCTTCATACCAGGCTTCTGATCACAAACCACCATCCGCATCCTCATGTTCCGCGTGGTGCATGCGGTGCGTGACCCATCAGCTCCTGACACTTCGCTGGCAGATGACGACGACTCGCGCCGGGCATCGAAAAGGCGACTGCACCCCTGCCGATCGGAGCGGCGTTGTCGGTGACTCACGGCCGCCTGCTGAACCCGGCCAGCGGCGTGGTGCCGAGGGGTCGCACGTCCGAGATGTCGCTGTTTCGAATGAAGTCCGCCCAGTAGCGCGGCATCAAATTGGCCATCGTCACCGGATCAGACCCGCTGCGCAAAGCGGTTGCCAACGTGACGGTGTCGTGCAACACCTCCTCAATTGCGCTCCGCGTCTTCTCGAGCTTGGGCTGCAGCGCTGTTGCCACCGCACCGGACTCTTCCGCTGACAGCCACAGGTTTTGAAGCACGGCCGGGAACCCCCTGCAGAGCTCGCCACTCACACACCGGCTGCCATGAGCCAGCTGTGGCGCGGCCAGCAGTGGGGATGCGTCAGGCAGCGCCAGTGACTATTCTGGTCATTCTTATCCGACTGACCAGCTGACCGACTGTGTAGCGTGCTGTGCTGTGCTGTGCTGTGCTGTGCTGTGCTGTGCTGTGCTGTGCTGTGACTCAGAACATGACCCCGCACTCACCCTTCAAGGCTGCTGGCAACTTGGACGTAGCGCTGGGTCAGCACAGCCCTCACCTCATCCACCTCACCTACCAGCTCAGCCACCTGAGGTCACACGTGGTCACACCTGAGTACAGCCGTCACACCTGGTCATAGCCTAGAGAGCAACATACCTCCCCCCTCCCCCTCCTCCTCCCCCTCCCCCTCCCGGCCTGCGCTTCCCCTCCCTGCCCCAGCCCTCACCCTACCAGACCATGTCAGGCCTCTCCTAAGCCCCCCTCCCCTCCCCTCCCTTGGTGGCCACTGACCTTGCCTGTGTTGCCTCAACCCACTGGGTGCACTCTAGGCATCTTCCTCCCTCACAGACCCCACCCCGCCGTCATGCTCACCCACCTTGTCTGAATTGCCTAGGGCACGGCATGCGCGGTTGAACAGGCCGTTCAGCAGGTACCGCACCTGTGGCAGACAGGCAGGCCGGTAGGCGGACACATGTACGAAAACCGCCCCGCCCCGCCCCGCCCCGCCCCGCCCCGCCCCGCCCCGCCCCGCCTCAAAAGCTTGCCAGTCTGGCCTGGCTGTGTCCCCCACCTGCTTGAGGCCGTCATCCACGCTGAGCTGCCCCAGCACCCAGTCTGCAATGCGCTCGCTCTGCTCAGGCCGCTGCCACAGCACGTGCTGCAGCAGCAGGCAGTCGTACTCGGACACGCTGTCGCGGCCATTGCAGTAGGCGGCCACCTGCAAGACAGCCAGCACAGCCGGGTGGGGGAGGGGCGAGAGGGAGGGGGTGCAGGAGGGGGGGGCTGCAGGAGGGGGGGGGCTGCAGGAGGGGGGGGGTTGCAGGAGGGGGGGGTTGCAGGAGGGGGGGGTTGCAGGAGGGGGGGGGCTGCAGGAGGGGGGGGGCTGCAGGAGGGGGGGGGCTGCAGGAGGGGGGGGGCTGCAGGAGGGGGGGGGCTGCAGGAGGGGGGGGGTTGCAGGAGGGGGGGGTTGCAGGAGGGGGGGGTTGCAGGAGGGGGGGGGCTGCAGGAGGGGGGGGGGCTGCAGGAGGGGGGGGGCTGCAGGAGGGGGGGGGCTGCAGGAGGGGGGGGGCTGCAGGAGGGGGGGGGCTGCAGGAGGGGGGGGGCTGCAGGAGGGGGGGGGTGGCAGGAGGGGGGGCAGGAGGGAGAAAGTCAGTTAGGAGGGTATAGGTAAGGAAGAGAAGGGGGTGGAGGGGGCACACAGGTCAGGGCGGAGTAGACACTGCATATGGTACTGCATTCCTGCCCCTGCCCCTGCCCCTGCCCCTGCCCCTGCCCCTGCCCCTGCCCCTGCCCCTGCCCCTGCCCCTGCCCCTGCCCCTGCCCCTGCCCCTGCCCCTGCCCCTGCCCCTGCCCCTGCCCCTGCCCCTGCCCCTCTTCACCTGCAGCAGCTGCAAGCTCTTGACCATGCGCCTGTCACTGACATACGCCGCCGGCTCCATCTTATCTTGCAGGTAGGAGCGCAGGTCAGTGACCAGCTGGATGACCCCGGGCGGCACCCTCACGCGCCGCACCGCCTCAGCCTTGCAGCGCCGGATGTCGTCCCGGCTCAGCTGCATGGACGCCTGGATCATCCTGCCGCTCCCCCCCGTGCCTCCGTTGCTGCTGCTGCCGCCACTGCTGCTGTCGTCTGAATAGGCGGCGGCCTGAGTGAAGGCGCCGTCAGCGCTGGATGTTTGGGTGTAGTAGGACAGCATCTGGCCCACACCTGGGGGAGGGGGGCAGGGCCAGGGGGTCAGGCAGGCAGGCAGGGGGGGCACCCCCACACTTGACCACTGTCTCCACTCTACCCTAAACAGCTCGACGACTCACCAACCCCAACTGTCAGCCCTTCCCCTCCCCCCCCCTGCCTGCCTGCCCCTTGACTTGCCCCTTGACCTGGTGGCATGGATCAGCAGGGTGGGGTGGGGTGGGGTGGGGTGGGGTGGGGTGGGGTGGGGTGGGGTGGGGTGGGGTGGGGTGGGGTGGGGTGGGGTGGGGTGGGGTGGGGTGGGGTGGGGTGGGGTATCCCCTACCTGCAGCTGAGACCTGGCGCACGGCCCTGCGCAGCAGGAAGCGGTCGTACAGCGCGTCCAGCTCCTCACTCTCAGGCAACTCGTTGGAGGCACCCACCTGCAGGACAAGGCCAGGCCAGGCTGGGCAGTGGGGCAGTGGGCCAGTGGGCCAGGCAGCAGGCAGGGCAGCGGGGCAGGGGCCAGAGGAGGGTCAGGGTCAGGGTCAGGGTCAGGGTCGGGTCAGGGTCAGGGTCAGGGTCATGACTCACCGCAGTGAGCAGGGGCACGGGCATGCGTGCGCTGCCGTTGTCAAACAGCCTCTCGTTGACCAGGGTGAGCAGGGTGTTCAGGATGGCGCTGTTGGCCTTGAAGATCTCGTCAATGAACGCCACCTGGCCAGACAGACAGCAGCAGCGGCAGCAGAGGTGATGAGGCCCTCCAGGGGGACAGTGTCTCAGCCAGCAATGCTGGAAGAGGAGAGGAGGGGAGGGGAGGGGGAGGGGCTTGACAAGGGAGCAGGGGCAGGTTGCGGCAGGGGCAGGGGGGGGGGGGGGCTGCCTGGGGGGCCTCAGTCTCGAGGGGGGGCTGCTGCCAGCACCTTGCCCAGACGCGCAGTGTGCCTCCAGTGGCTGCCCCGGCTTCACCTTCCCCCCAGCTACCACCCAGGAGCTGCTACCCCAGCCAGGGGTGCAGGGCACCGGCCGGCTACTGTTAAAGCAGGGCGTGCTAGGTGCAGGCAGCCCATCAGGGCCCAGCCAGGGTTGCAGGAGCTGGCACCCAGGCGCCGCCACCCAGAGCCCACCCCAGAGCAAGGGGTGTATGGCGGGGCGGGCTACCCCAGAGCAAGGGCTACCCCCCCCCACACACTGGACTTAACAGCCTCCGCCCCAGGCAGCCCTGGCTGTAACCCCCTAACTCCCCCCTCTGCCTCCCGCTCCTGCTCCCTCTTCTCCTACCCCTCTTTACCCCCCCATGTCCGCTCCCCCCTCCCCCCTCCCCACCTCAGCTTCAGGCAGGTAGCCGCGGGTCTGGCGCACGTACTTGTCCTCCTCCAGCGCCCTCATGGACAGCGGCCCAAACAGCTCCTGAGACAAGCAGCAGCAGCAGCAGCAGCGGCAGCAGCGGCAGCAGTGGCAGCAGCGGCAGCAGCGGCAGCAGCGGCAGCAGGGCTAGAGGCAGGGGGGGGGCAGCAGGGGGGCCGCCTGCTGGACCTGGTGCGCCTCCTCTCATGCCCCTCTCACCCTGGCCCTGCCACCTGCCCTGCCCCTGCCCCTGCCCCTGCCCCTGCCCCCCCCCCTGCCCCTGCCCCCTGCAGCTTACCTCAGGCACTGAGAAGCGAGTGAGCAGGCGCTCAAAGTAGGTGCCGGAGATGAGCCTGTTTAGGCGCCGCCCCACCTCTGACTTGGCTGTACCGGGGGGGCCTATCAGCAGGATGTGCTCACTGCTCATGGCAGCCAGCAGCATCAGACGCACCTGGCACCAGGGGGGTGGGCAGCAGGGGGGTGGGCAGCAGGGGGGTGGGCAGCAGGGGGGTGGGCAGCAGGGGGGTGGGCAGCAGGGGGGTGGGCAGCAGCAGAGCCAGCAACACCCCCCTGCTGCCCCTGGCCTCAGACCCTGAGACCGGGTGAGCAGGTGCATAGGCCCGCCCCCCTGCTGACACCCTGCTCACTCTCACCCCACCCCCCTGCTGGCAGTGGTGGCTTCCCTCCCCTAGCCCAAGAACTGGGCCTACCCCTCCCTTTCCCTCTCCCCTTCACGCCATTGGGGTCTCCTCCCTTGAGGTGGGCAGCAGGGGGGGGTCTTGTGCGCGACTCAGCCCCCTCCCGCCCCCTTCCCTCTTGACAACGCCTCCATCATCCCCCTCGCCTTCCTACACTACAACCACCTCCCTCCTGGCCCCGCCCCCCCTGCCTCCCCCCCCCTTCCACCCCTGCTTTCCCCCCCCCCTCTCCCTCCCCCTGCCTACCCCACTGCTACCCCCCCCCCCTGCCCCTGCCTCCCCCCCCTGACCTCGGTGTCCCGCTCCACCAGCCCCTCCTGCATGGCGGTGATGGCGTGCCGCAGCTTGGCCTGCACCGCACCAGCGATGGCCCCCGGCTGCCCCGCTGCCCCTGATGACCCCGCCTCAGGCGACCGGCTGCGCTGCTGCAGCTCACGCAACAGCCCTGCCACCTCCTCCTCCACCTGACCTCGCATCTGGCTGACCTGCAGGAGGGGGGGGCGGCATGGTGGCTAGGGTGCAGGGTCGAGGGTGGGGGCAGGGGCGTGGGGGGGCAAGGGGGGTAAGGGGGTAGGGGTGCTTGGGGGTGCCGGCTGTGCCGCAGTGATGGGTTGCAGCAGCAGTGATGGACGGGGGGGGAGGAGGCAGGGGGCTCAGGGGCTGAGGCTGGGCCCTGACCTGGCGGACCTGCCGGGGGGAAGGGGTGGGGGTTGGGGGGCGGGCTAGGGGGCAGGGTCCAATGTTGGGCCGGGGGGGGAGGAGGGGCAGGGGGGTGAGGGGGTAGGGGGAGCTGGTGGGGCGAGGGCTGTGTGACGGTGACGGGTCCAGGGCGGCATGAGAGGGGGCAGCTGAAGGGCCTGGGCTGCAACCTGCCTGGCTGCCGGGCTGTGACAGGGATAAGGGCTGAGGGCCTCAGGATGGCGTCCCATGCCCCTGGCTCTCAGCCCCGCTGCTGCTACTCCCTGCCATTGCTGGAGGTGCTGCTGCTGCTGCTGCTGCTGCTGCTGTCACTGCCGCTGCACCTGTTGGTTGTGTGGCTGTTGCTGCGGCCGTGGACTCGCTACAGCTGCTCCTCTGCCTGGCCAGTGGGTGCTGCAAGCCCCTCACCTCCCACCTGCTGCCCTGCTGCCCTGCCCTGCAGCTGGCTAGGGACATCAGGGGGCTGGGCTGGGCTCTATACTTGCATTGCAGCCCCAGTGCCTGCGTCCACTGCCCAGGGCATACGCAGGCGTAGGAATGTGCACCGGTGCCGCTGGGCGCCGCTCTGGTGGTGCTGGCTGTGGTGGATGGCATGCCATGTGGCGGAGGCCGGACAAGGTCCCATCGCAGCAGCGTGCGCACCTGGTCGTGCATGTCGCGCTCCGCCTCGAGGTAATTGTTGCCACCACCTGCAGCGTGCACAAAATAGGGTTCGAGCTCAGCGTCATCACATTCTTAGCTCGGCTGCTGCTGTCTCACGGACTGCTGCTCGCCGCACCCAATGCGGCAGGGGGCCTAGAGGAATACAGCGACCGGTGAGCTCCCTCATGTCGATGTGGTGATCTGCGAGCTGCTGTTCCCCGCGACGGTAGCTTTGTTGAGGAGGGTCTGCTGGCTGCACCGATGCCTGCTTTGCCCGCGAACACTTGCTGATGCAGCAACATCGCGGCTAGCGGCGCAGCGCGGGGATGCAGCAGGATGGCGCAGTAAGGTGATGGATGATCAAGCTAAAGTTCGTTAGGCAACCGTTAGCCAAAGTTGAGGCGGGCATGACGGGCTGCTGCTCTGGGTAAATCCCAAACAGCCCCCTGCTGACGTGACGCCCCTTCACTCATGCCCTCCCAGTCTGTCGATGCGCACGCTTCTTTACGGCGTCCAGCCTCAACCTCAAACCCAGGCTATGTTCAGACACACGCTTCCCAACGGCGTTCATCGCCACCAGCTTGGCGTGCCTAAAATGTGCCCAGAAACCCCGGCCACCCTTTACCCCCATGTGAGACTTGAACACTGACTTTGATACTTCACCGAGCAAGGCTTACTGACTAAATAACTTTGACAAAATAAGGAACGTATAGGTGCGTGAATTGCCTTGGTTGATTGCCTTCGTTACTTGGCGCAGCGAGTGCAAAGTTACATCCGGCTGCCAGGGGTCGGTGCCCTGCCAGTGGGAGGCGCCGGAGGTCACCCCTCCCATTGGACCACCAACCCCCCTAACGATAAGGGACAACGGCTTTTCCGGACTCATTTCTGCACGGTTGTACACGCGGATTGAAGCGTCGGAATGCGGCCGCGCTGAGCCACACGACCCTACAGAGCCTGCGGACTTGATGTACGTTGACCCAGTAGCGATGAGTCCCTGATTAACGCGATGGATAGTGCGCGATGTGCGAAGAGCCCGACCTCATGTCCAACATAATAACCCACATGCGCTGGCTCTGGGGCGACGGAACTAGGCTCAGGGGCTCTGAAACTAGGAGGAGACCATGGCATGAGCATAGCAGTGGCAACTGCATCATTCACTTGCTAATTAAGCTCCATAAGGTGGGCTAACTCTCCTTCATGCTGCGCACTCTGCTGATGCCAGTATGACCACCATCAAACTCGATCAAACTCTCCAGCCTTGCGTCACTGGCTAGGGAACTCACTGTGAACCCCCTGCCAAAGTCTCATCCATTGTTGACAATTGTCAAGAGGGGTTTTAGGAGCTGGCGTGTGCACATGCCTACAGCTTGCCGACATCCAAGTATCACCCCTACAAACGGCAGGAGGGCCAGGCTGCCCGCTGTGCGTGTTGTGTGAGGTCTACGCCAGCTGGCAGCACTGGCTGGCTGGAGATTCATGTGGAGAGGGAGGCTGTGTAAGATGATGTTGAGAAAACTGGGCTCCATGCTTAAAGTTTACCGCAGCTGAGAACTCTGCATCCTGCGTTGTGGGTGTTGTAAAGCAGCACTTGAAAGGCCCATTGTGCAAAACGTAACCGTTCGCGTGCCTGGCAGACTGCCGGTCAACGTGGGTGCCAGCAGCTCGGGCGCGCAGGCGCAAGCGCGGCGCTGTAATAAGGCTTTCCGCGTTAAAATGACAACTCAACTCTCACCAGGCACGCCGCAAAGTCAAATGTCCCTTACGTGGTGGTTCAATGGGAGGGGTGACCCGGAGAGGCACCTGAAAACCCTGTGAAACCCAAGTGACACCTCGGTGCGCAGTGCGTGAGGGGGCGAGCTTCATGTGTACGACGTGCGTGTCGTATGATATGCTTGCTGCGTCGTCTCCATGACGAGTGTGTCCGTGAAAAAGCGGAGTGTGAGCCTGGTTGCTGCAACCGTAACGACAGGACAGACACGTAGGCGTGTTCGGGGGGGAGCGCGGCTGCCGTACAGCAACACGTGCACCAGGTGGCAAGGTGAACGAAAGGTGCGCTGCGCTGCGTTGAGCTGCACGCGCCTGTGGTGAGTGCCCCGCGCCAGTGCGACGCGACGCGATGCGAACCTGTTGCTGTGCACTCAGATCTTCTTGGTTAGCTGAGCGGTCTCAATGGGCAAGGGGAAGAAGGCCAAGCGAAAGCAGGGAAATGGAGGCTCTGGCGTCCAGCGACGAAGTGAACCCGAGGAGGCGGTGAACGCGATGCAGCGTATGCTACGAAGCGAGCCCTCGCCCGACGAGGTGAAAGCGGTGTCCGCGATGAAGATATCCCTGAGAAGGGACCCCCCGCCCGTCAAGCCGCCAACCGAGGAAGAATGGTCAATGGAAGATACAGCCATTGCTGTCGGAGGCGCCCTGGTTGTCGGAGCAGCAGTTGGGTTGGGTCTAGGAGCATCTCTCGTTGGGCCAGTGCTTCTTGCCACAAGATACATCTCTGCAGGAGTGGCCGTCCTTGCGTTCAACTATGCAGCTAACAATGTGAAGCTGGGTGGATCATAAATGGATTCATAATGGAAAGGGTGCAGAAGATGCAGAGCATGCATCAGCTAAGAAATTGTTTGATTGATGCAAGTTGCCGTCGGGGCCTGTAATAGACAAGCTTCACTCAAGGCTAGAGATTGCGGATTGTTTGTGAGCAGTTGTGGGCAGTTGACAACTGCCAGTTGTGGAACCCGTTGTTGTCAATTGTTGCATGCACCCCAGCTCAACTCAAGCCTTTCTTTGGCCCGGCGGCGCCGTGACTGACAGCTTGCCCTTGTATTCTGGCGTACGGCCCTGCGCCAGATGCTCCACGATTTGTTCGTAGCGGCTCTTGTGCTGAGGCATAACTGTCCTACCTAACTTTCTAAGCGATTTTTCTCCTGCGTGCTTACAGGTCTCCCCAAGCCACTAGCTACATCGTGCTCGGCGCAACGCGACGAGTCGAAAGAGCATAGTGAAGTTGGTCAACGTCCAATGTTAGAGTATAGCCGGGGCAGCAGTATACATGGCTGGCGACGGAGGCCAGCATCTATTCCGACAGTGGTAGTGGCTGCTTAGTGGCTGTTGCTGATGCTTTCGTACTCTGGAAGTAGCGCGCTTCAGACATCGAGAGGCCAGGATCCATCCTTACATGTCTCTACATTCTTCTCAGCTCTCTAATCAGTGATCCCGAGTAGTCTGTTTGAATGCCATCCTCCGCGAATCAATCCCTAATCCTGCCTTGCCTCAGCTTAAGTAAACCGAAAGTCACATCTCATGCATGCAAGGCTAAAAAGACTTGCAAGCGCATTCAAAGCTCATGCATACCAGGTCTGAAGTTGAACTGTAACATTCTCCCCCACTCCAAAAAGCTACGTCCCGGAGCTTCTGGTGTCTGGGACAAACAGTCATGCGATCACAGAGCAAGCAGGCTATGACAGGCTGGTAGGAACAGTCTTGCTTAAAGCTACATGCAACAGACAAGCAATCATGCAAAACTCATGCAAATCTTATGCAAGTCTCATGCAAGAGAGCACGAGCTAAAGGTCTTGATGTAGTCTCGGTGTCCACAGTAGAGCTTGTGTCAGCTGACGGTGAAGACCTCGTCCAGGAATCGTCCAGGAAATGAGCCGAATGGAGAGAAGCATAAGAAAGCAAAGATAGTGGTAGCACGAGTAGATAGTAAGAGAAGATGGTGATAGTATGAGATGGTAGTGATTGAGTAAGACGAAGTTGTGAACTGATGCTGCCATGCGGGGCCAGAAGAATTGGCGGGATAGTTGTGCGTAGGTTTTGAGATGTCCGGAGATGGGGATGTCATGTGCTTCACGGAGTAGGGCGGTGCGCATGGGTCCCACCGGGATGTAAAGCCGGCGAGTCCCCCGTCCAATGTGGTACATGAGGTTTCCCTGGATTTGAAACTGGCGTGATTTGCCAGCCAGTGCAGCCGCTAGGAGGCGCTGGTACTGTGGATCTGCAGTCGCTGATTGCTCATCGATGTGCAGTTGAGGATGGGGTGCGGAGAGCGACTCCGTTCCCGTGGCAGTCGGAATGCCTGGAGTATTTGGATATGTATGCCCAGGACGACGGAACGCCCTTCAGTGTGTGTTCACTCCCAAGACGGAGGTGTACAGATGGAAGTCAGCTCGGCGTGACAGCGCGTCCGCTGACTGGTGCTGAGCGTATGAGTGTGCGCAAGCTATGCAGCTAGCGGCTTGATTGTTGTGGCTGAATGCTGAGCTGGCCTAGCTCTGCGTGCCATTGATGTGCTGACCTGCTTGTGCAGGTTGTCCACGGTATTGATTCTGGCTGGATAGCAGGAGATGTTTGTTGTAGCTACACTCAGGCAAATTAGTAACAGCATTTTTGAGATTCAGAGCCTCGGACTTGGTACATAGTCAAATGAAGGCATTGTAAGATTGGGGGTTGAAACTAAAATTCGAGATTTTGCGCGGTTGGTGAGATACGGCCATGCTACAGTACTGTAGGTGTCTACAGTACTGTCGGGGTACCTCGCGAGTACACGAGCAGTACTGTAGACACCTACAGTACTGTAGGCACCTACAGTACTGTAGATGTCTACAGTACTGTCGGGGTACCTCGAGAGACCACTTACAGTACTGTAGGTATCTACAGTACTGTAGACATCTACAGTACTGTAGACATCTACAGTACTGTAGGTACCTCGAGGTACCTCGAGAGACCACTTACAGTACTGTAGCCTTTAAGCACTTCGAAGAATTCTGAACATCTCACTTGCATTTAAGGCATCCGTCCAACACTTAGTCGCAGCATCGTGTAGCCGGTGTTGCAGCGATGGCATTGCACGAGGTTACCCATACTCGCAGCCGCACCTAGCCCATACTCGCAGCCACATACTCGGCAATCAACCTCGCGGCCACACAGCTGGTCCACAGATGGCATCGCACGAGGTTACCCATACTCGCAGCCGCATCTAGCCCATACTCGCAGCCACATACTCGGCAGACAACCTCGCGACCACACAGCTGGTCCAGCAGCGCAGAAGCATACCTGTGAGGCAGCTCGGTGCGAGGATCTCACCTCGCAGCCAGCCTCGCAGCCATTTTCCTCGCAGCCAGCCTCGCAGCCAGCCTCGCAGCCAGCATCGCAGCTAGCCTCGCGGCCAGTTTCCTCGCAACGATTCTCCGCAATGAATCGCAAGCATTGATGCACCAACGCAAGGCAGGTGCAACGTGTTGTGAGCAGCGAAGAGGCCAGAAGGACTATGGTAAGAGCTTAGGACCAAGGTAAGAGCTTAGAAGGAGCTAGCATTGCGCAGCATAGCCCTTAGTATCCAGCCTAACCGCTACCACACCTGGTTGCTGCAGGTCTTACAATCACGCCTAGTACCCCCCTGATTACCACCCCCTCCCAGTCCCCCTCACCACCACCACCACCACCACCACCACCACCACCACCACCACCACCACCACCATTTCATCACCTCCCACAACGTTCCCACTGTTGCCTCCCTTGTGTTGCAGCCCAGCCCAGCCCAGCCCAGCCCAGCCCAGCCCAGCCCAGCCCAGCCCAGCCCAGCCCAGCCCAGCCCAGCCCAGCCCAGCCCAGCCCAGCCCAGCCCAGCCCAGCCCAGCCCAGCCCAGCCCAGCCCAGCCCAGCCCAGCCCAGCCCAGCCCAGCCCAGCCCAGCCCAGCCCAGCCCAGCCCAGCCCAGCCCAGCCCAGCCCAGTACTGTCGGGGTACCTCGAGAGACCACTTACAGTACTGTAGGTGTCTACAGTACTGTAGATGTCTACAGTACTGTAGATGTCTACAGTACTGTAGATGTCTACAGTACTGTAGATGTCTACAGTACTGTAGATGTCTACAGTACTGTAGGTGCCTTCCCCCCATGCATCCTTAACCCCCATGCCCCCTTCGCCCCCATGCAGGAACAACTCAATGTAGCCCAAGCTCGTTTGCTACCCCGACAGTGCTATGCAAATGCGCTGACAACAAAGCGTGCCTATGTTGCCGAGCCCAGCATTATTCAGCCTCTAGGGTTAGGTATCGACCCTGAGACCAGCCCTTGCAAGAGTCAGAGCCCTTGCCCATACCATGCATGCAGTGATTGGCAGGAGCACAAGTGGTGATGTAATGATGTAGGCTAAGAGTCATGATGTAATGATGTGAGGTTAGATGTAATGATGGATGGTTGAGGGCCAACCGCAAACAACCTCTGCCGCACTCGATATTACACGGGAGGGTGCGGTGCAGGAGGTTGTTGTGATTGCGGGGCATCATCAACATCCACAACTGTGCGGGAGCTTGCAAGCCGAGGTACCCAGTACAACCGACAGAACGGACCTAGCTTGCGATAGAGACGGGCCCCGGCCTTAGACCTTACACATATGTATGAAGCTCCCTATGGCGACCTTATTGCGTGGACACAACTTTCGGCACAAATACCCATATCGAGCTTGCGGGCCTGCGCTTCGACGTCTCTCACTAGTTATAGCACGCAGAGGCTGACGGTGCAATCGCGGTAGCAAATGGTGGTTTGAATGTGGAGAACAGCATGGTACCCTATTTACAAGAGGCCTTGTCAAATCTCATCACATCTACAGTACTGTAGGTACCTACACTCCAACTGCTCACATACTCAGAATTTCAACAAGCTTCAAGTGGCGTTGGAGTCGCAAGGACAATCCGAGGCGAACCGCATCAAAAAACTACCCCCTAGGATGACGAATATCCGCACTAATTTGCCTGTGTGTAGATGTTCTGTCATGATGGTGCGCATGCTCTGAAGCTAAGCGGTTTGAGTGTTCTGGCAGGCTGCTGGGCTGGGTAGCTTTGCTGCCATGTAAGGTGCCTCTACTTAGGGCAGGATGTGTAGGGACGTGTTCTCTGCCTGAGCAGGCTGGTTGTGTTGATAGAGATGAGGCTATGTATAGGGCAGGTTGTGTAGGGACGCTGCAAGGAGCAGATTGGAAGGTTGTGCAAGGAGTGTGCATGCTGATTGTGTTGGTGTTGTAGCCAGTGGTCATGGTCTGTGCTTGTTTTGTGTCAGCCGTGTGGTGGCGTCATTTGTGGTTCTGTTGTTGTGAGAAGGATTGGTGCCATGATGGTTGGTTAGGGGGAGGAGATGGCATGATGGAAGGCTGAGCCAGTGAACTGTAATGGTTTGTAACCGTGCTGATGGCTTTGATGGTACCGTGCTTGATGCATTGGCCAGACTGTGTGCCCTGATGGACTGGTAGAAGCTGAGACAGGCCAATTAAACATGGCTGGCTTTACAATGTCAACGTATCGTGAGGGTGGTGGCGGGGTTGATGGAGGTGCACGCAGGCTGCTAGCAAACTGTAACTAGGCTGCATGTAAACGAAGCTGACGAAGGGCTTCCAGCCCGCCTGTCTTGGGCTGCGTGTCGAACTTGGGCTGCGAGGTACGGATGTGTCTAGCGATGTCCAGCGATGTCCAGCAAGGTCCAGCGAGGTACGGATGTGTCCAGCGAGTCCACTGCAAACAGCAGGTAGCACTGCTTTCGCAGGTAAGCACTGCTTTCGCAGGTAAACACCGCTCTCGCGGGTAGTCACTGCTAACGCAGGTGGGCACCACTTTCGCGGGTAGGCATCTGAAACACTGCAGGTACAAACTGCAGGTACAAACGGCGCTGCGAGTTAAGCAGCTGGACAAGCTTACATTGCGATGGTGTTGATGTGTCAGCGGTAGCTTGAGCCTTCGGCGTTCTTGCACCGGAGGTACTGCCCCAAAATATCTCAACAGCTCGACTACTGCGTTGCGTGAGGCAAGAGCACAGGCTGATGATCGATGCGAGGAAACCAAATGTTAGAGTATAGCCGGGGCAGCAGTATACATGGCTGGCGACGGAGGCCAGCATCTATTCCGACAGTGGTAGTGGCGGCTTAGTGGCTGTTGCTGATGCTTTCGTACTCTGGAAGTAGCGCGCTTCAGACATCGAGAGGCCAGGATCCATCCTTACATGTCTCTACATTCTTCTCAGCTCTCTAATCAGTGATCCCGAGTAGTCTGTTTGAATGCCATCCTCCGTGAATCAATCCCTAATCCTGCCTTGCCTCAGCTTAAGTAAACCGAAAGTCACATCTCATGCATGCAAGGCTAAAAAGACTTGCAAGCGCATTCAAAGCTCATGCATACCAGGTCTGAAGTTGAACTGTAACATCCAAGGTCGGCGGTACAGAAGAAGAAGAAGAAGAAGAAGAAGACTACTCCGGCGGAGCCGGCGTGTATTAAGGGAGGAGCTTCCGCCTGGGGCGCGGCCTGCTCCCACCACCTAACCTGGATGAGGAGAACCCCTTCAGCCCCCATCCTTGACACCTGCCCTGAGTCTGTAGCTGGTTCTGGCTATGCTATGTGAGCTTATGACCGCATGTCTAGTCAGTTTATTTAGCAGTTTAGTGGTGTTGGTTTGCGTGATGCCTATGGCTTCCATGTGTATCTTGGTATGTGCGTTGTAAGTGATGCCGCCTATTCCCAGTAAAATGGGTCTGATTGTGACTGTGTGTCCTGCTGCTACGATGGCGTCTGCCATGGCAGCGTGTTGTGTGGTAGCGTTGTCTAGCTGTTCGGCCCATCTCGAGTCAGCACAGTACTTGATTTCCAGCAGGGTGACATGTTTGGTTAACTCGTTCGATCCCTGCTTCCTTTTCTTCGTGTTGTTGATCATGATGATGTCCGGGCGGGTGGTCATGTTGGTGTCCCTGGCTGAGAGGCTCAGGTCTTCTAGAGCCTTGCGTAGCGTGGCGCTAGGTAGGTCGATGCCTTCCGTCTCGCCTCGTTCGTGGCTGCCGATGTCCGCGAACTTGATGCACCCTCCTTGGGCTCCCTTGCTGATAGCTTTCAAGATTAGGCGCCCCGCCCCGTTGTGTCGTTCCTGTACTAGACCTGCGGTGCGGCTGCAGCCCGAGAGTAGGTGTGTCGCGCTGTCGGCCTCCCCGCATAGCGGGCACCGGTCATCCGCCGCCTTTCCCCAGCGCATGGCCAGTTTCTGGTTGTAGAGCCCACCCGTCCGATAGAGTAGGGCGGTCCTCTGCGCCTCTGTTGGAATGCCCGCGTCGGTCATCACTCTTTCGCAGGAGCCTTTCGCCGCTACCTTGGTGATTTCTTGTGACATCTGGTAGTAGGTGCTCTCTTGGTTGGCGAGGCCGAGTTTGTGTTTGTAGCTCATGTGCGCGCGTACGCTGTGGCGGCAGTCCGGCAGCGGGGTGGTGACGTTGAGATCGCTTGTTGTGCTCAGCCAAGCGTGTTGCTCGGTGTGCCTGGGCGGGCTGGGGCCCCGCGTTGTGGCTTGCTCTGGGTGCCTCGCTGCGTGCTTGGCCAGTGCATCAGCTCCCTCGTTTCCGATGATGCCGGAGTGGGCGCGGACTTTGAAGAAGTGTACCGTGTCCTGGCTGTTAGTCAGGATAGTGGCTATCTCTGCCAGTATGTCTTTGTGGCGGTGCGTGCGGAGCGACATCGGGTTGGCGAGCGCCCTGCGTATCTGGTACAGTGAGCAGAGGCTGTCGGTGGCGATTCGCTTGGCCCCCACCTGCAGCGCTGAAAGAATAGCTATGAGCTCTGCTCTATTAATGGTGGTGTCACCGGTAAGGGCAATGGTGTTCCGATCGTCGCTGGCCGGCGTGTATACACCTGCTCCCACTGATGCTCCCTCGGTGCCTTTGATGCAGCTTCCGTCCGTGTATGTCACCTTCTTCCACTCTGGTATGGCTCTGTGTGTGTGGGTGGTGGGCTGGGAGTATTACAGTTCAACTTCAGACCTGGTATGCATGAGCTTTGAATGCGCTTGCAAGTCTTTTTAGCCTTGCATGCATGAGATGTGACTTTCGGTTTACTTAAGCTGAGACCAACCAGGCCTTGGGGAGTTTTTGGATTGGATTGGGGATCACTGATTTGAGAGCTGAGAAGAATGTAGTTCAAGACTGAGACATGTCTACTCGATGTCTGAAGCGCGCTACTTCCAGAGTACGAAAGCATCAGCAACAGCCACTACGCAGCCACTACCACTGTCGGAATAGATTCTGGCCTCCGTCGCCAGCCATGTATACTGCTGCCCCGGCTAAACTCTAACATTTGGTTTCCTCGCATCGATCATCAGCCTGTGTTCTTGCCTAACGCAACGCAGTAATCGAGCTTTTGAGATATTTTTGGGCAGTACCTCCGGTGCAAGAACGCCGAAGGCTCAAGCTACCGCTGAACCATCGCAATGTAAGCTTGCCCAGCTGCTCAACTCGCAGCGCTAACCTGCAGTGGTTGTACCTGCAGTGTTTCAGATGCCTACCCGCGAAAGCGGTGCCCACCTGCGTTAGCAGTGACTACCCGCGAGAGCGGTGTTTACCTGCGCTTTGCAGTGAACTCTACCTGCTCTTTGCAGTGAACTCTGGACTCCGTACCTCGCGGGACCTTAGTACCTCGCGGGACCAGCCCGACAGCTTAGCTTCACTTCGCAGCCGCGTTGACATGCAGCCCACAGCGACGCACACCACCATCAACCCCACCACCACCCTCACGATACGTTGACATTGTAAAGCCAGCCATGTTTAATTGGCCTGTCTCAGCTTCTACCAGTCCATCAGGGCACACAGTCTGGCCAATGCATCAAGCACGGTACCATCAAAGCCATCAGCACGGTTACAAACCATTACAGTTCACTGGCTCAGCCTTCCATCATGCCATCTCCTCCCCCTAACCAACCATCATGGCACCAATCCTTCTCACAACAACAGAACCACAAATGACGCCACCACACGGCTGACACAAAACAAGCACAGACCATGACCACTGGCTACAACACCAACACAATCAGCATGCACACTCCTTGCACAACCTTCCAATCTGCTCCTTGCAGCGTCCCTACACAACCTGCCCTATACATAGCCTCATCTCTATCAACACAACCAGCCTGCTCAGGCAGAGAACACGTCCCTACACATCCTGCCCTAAGTAGAGGCACCTTACATTGGCAACAACACATACCTGGCCACCTCTATACACAGAACCACACCCAGCATGTGATCACCATGAACATCACCCTGCGGTGCACCAGCCTGTAGAGAGCTACAACACACAGCTGTAAGTCCGAGTTCAACCTACCAGGCATCGTCTCAAGCTGACAGAAACGACAAGCAGGGCAAAGTGGCATGGGGGCCAGCCCAGTAGTCATATCTCGACGTCTCAAGGCATGCACTCTCATCTGACCCATTCGCCACCCTTCGCCGCTTCTCCAACCCACAGTTCTACTGTCGACATCGCTCATGTTAGATTCGGTCGACGCACTTGCAGCCCAACCCACAGCACACGCGGAGCCCCACAGCGGAGAGCTCAGTAGCCTTTCTCCGCTTCTATGAGGAGAACACGCAGTAAGCTGTCCTCGCACCGAACCTGCAGCACAGTCGCATCGTTGCACATCCCGAGACCTCACAGTACAGTCGCAGTCCCATTACACCCTGTTGGCATCAGCCACAGGACAGCACATCACTCGCTTCATGCACCCTGCTGGCTTCAGCCACAGAGCCACATCGGCTTCAGCCTACACTCTTGCATTCCTTGCAGAGGCTAGGGCAACATCATACACAACATGGCAGCAAAGCTATCCAGCCTAGCAGCCTGTCCACACAAACAAGCCGCATAGCTTCAGAGCATGCGCACATCATGGCAGCTCAGGTAGCACCTGAGGTAGCACACATACATCATGGCAGCAGCGCTACCCAGCCCAGCAGCCTGCCAGAACACTCAAGCCGCTTAGCTTCAGAGCATGCGCACATCATGGCAGCCCAGGTAGCACTTGAGGTAGCACACATACACAACATGGCAGCACAGCTACCAAGCCCAGCAGCCTGCCAGAACACTCAAGCCGCTTAGCTACACAGCATGCGCACATCATGGCAGCCCAGGTAGCACCTGAGGTAGCACACATACATCATGGCAGCAGCGCTACCGAGCCCAGCAGCCTGCCAGAACACTCAAGCCGCTTAGCTAACTCCAGCTGCCCAGCTGAGCGCACCATCATGACAGAACACCGTCAGCATCAGCTACATCAAGCATCTCCTGCTACCCAGCCAAGATCAATACCGTGGACAACCTGCACAGCAGGTCAGCACATCAATGGCATGACAAGCAGAGCTAGGCCAGCTCAGCAACCAGCCACAACAATCAAGCCGCTAGCTGCATAGCTTGCTCACACTCACACGCTTAACACCAGTCAGCGGACGCGCTGTCACGCCGAGCTGACTTCCATCTGTACACCTCCGTGAACACACACTGAAGGGCGTTCCGTCGTCCTGGGCATACATACCCAAACACTCCGGGCATTCCATTGGCCCCAAACACTCCGGGCATTCCATTGGCCCCAAACACTCCAGGCATTCCGACTGCCACGGGAACGGAGTCGCTCTCCGCACCCCATCCTCAACTGCACATCGATGAGCAATCAACGACTGCAGATCCACAGTACCAGCGCCTCCTAGCGGCTGCACTGGCTGGCAAAGCACGCCAGTTTCAAATCCAGTTATCAAATCCTCATGTACCACATTGGACGGGGGACTCGCCGGCTTTACATCCCGGTGGGACCCATGCGCACCGCCCTACTCCGTGAAGCACATGACATCCCCATCTCCGGACATCTCAAAACCTACGCACAACTATCCCGCCAATTCTTCTGGCCCCGCATGGCAGCATCAGTTCACAACTTCGTCTTACTCAATCACTACCATCTCATACTATCACCATCTTCTCTTACTATCTACTCGTGCTACCACTATCTTTGCTTTCTTATGCTTCTCTCCATTCGGCTCATTTCCTGGACGATTCCTGGACGAGGTCTTCACCGTCAGCTGACACAAGCTCTACTGTGGACACCGAGACTACATCAAGACCTTTAGCTCGTGCTCTCTTGCATGAGACTTGCATGAGATTTGCATGAGATTTGCATGATTGCTTGTTTGCATGTAGCCTGTGCATGTCTGCTTTTCACTTGCCTGCTTGCTATGTGATCGCATGACTGTTTGTCCCAGACACTAGAAGCTCCGGGACGTAGCTTTTTGGAGTGGGGGAGAGTGTTACAGTTCAACTTCAGACCTGGTATGCATGAGCTTTGAATGCGCTTGCAAGTCTTTTTAGCCTTGCATGCATGAGATGTGACTTTCGGTTTACTTAAGCTGAGACCAACCAGGCCTTGGGGAGTTTTTGGATTGGATTGGGGATCACTGATTTGAGAGCTGAGAAGAATGTAGTTCAAGACTGAGACATGTCTACTCGATGTCTGAAGCGCGCTACTTCCAGAGTACGAAAGCATCAGCAACAGCCACTACGCAGCCACTACCACTGTCGGAATAGATTCTGGCCTCCGTCGCCAGCCATGTATACTGCTGCCCCGGCTAAACTCTAACAGGGAGGCAGGCTGGTTAGTTTGGCGTGTATGCCCCGTGGAGGGGAGCTCGTGGTCTGCTGGTAGGCCTCGGTGCTTGTGGTGGCCGCTTGGCAGCGGGGTGGGCTGGTTGTGTTGGGAGGGCTTCGCCAGAGCCGGATGTGTCCTAAGTCGTGGGTGGAGTGCAGTGGCTGCGTTGGCCAGCCAGCCCTGTGGGTTCCCGTGCGTGACGAGCTGTTGCCCAGCTCGGTTCCAAACGATGTAGGTGATGAGCTTGGCATGCTTGTCAGACTTGGCGGCTGCGTTGGGTTTGTTGAGAGGAATGGTGGCTATGTGTTGGCAGTACTCTGGGTAGCTTCTCAGCATGTCTATGTGTTTTGGGTACGAGATGCCTTTCTTGCCAGGAATGAGTAGGATGGTGGCCATAGCCTCCTCTTGTGTGGCAGAGTGTATGGCATGTCTGATGCATTTCAGGGCTATGGCATCTTCTGCTGGCACGTTCCATGTGGAGAGCCCTGTGTGTCTGACAAGGAGACAGTTGTGGTGTGCTCCATAGGCTGTGTCATTGATGTCTGGGCTCCAGTAGGTTGTGGTTTCAGCCCTGACTGTGAGTGGGTTAGCACATCTCTGGACCGTGCTGGGGAAGTGGTTAGTGGTGTAGAGGGTAGAGATGGTTTGGTCTTGTGCTGCTTGAATGGGTTGGGGGGTGTTTTGTGTGTCGTGCCTACGTAAGAGGGCTACCAGCTCGGTGGCATGATCCCTTGGGTGTGGGGTGTGTTGCAGCCACGTGGCGAGGTCTTGCTGTTTGCTATTAGTGAGCAGGCCCACTGTGCGTCCTGCCTCGTCGTGGGCTATCACATGTGTGGGGAGGCTGTATTGGGGCAGGGTGGGTCCCTGGCTCCCTTCACTCGTGGCTGGTGTGATGATGTGGGCGTGTTGCTGGATGGTGGTTTCGCATCTTCCCGTTCCTACGATGTCAGTCTGCGGGTTGACGGGCGAGACTTGGAAGGTGGCCTTTGAGTGCAGGTCGATACAGCGGGGCAGCCATGTGTGGGGGTCGGGTAGGCCCTGCCGAGTGTGACCTGGGAGGCCCGCGTCGGGTGGTGGGCGTCCCGTCCCTTGCCTCCTATTGTTCTCCGCGTCGTACTCCTTTTGCTTGGCGGTGTAGTCTAGGTGCGCTTGGATGAGCGCATTGGGTTCGGTTGTGGGGTGCCAGTGGACCTTCAGCAGGTCAGTTGCCGCTGATTGTTTCATGGCGCCTTTGAGGTCGTCCGAGCCGTGTGCGCAGACGGGGCAGAGCCAATGGTTGTTGGTAGTCGTCCCAGCAAGGCCTGTCTGAGCTAGGCAGGCTGGGTGGTAGGCTCTCATGCAGTCGTTGCACATTGGGCTATCCCCTATAGGTTCCCAACATAGTTCACAGGTGCATACAAGTTTGGCATCTGCTCTGCTGATGTCTTCTGTGTGCATGGGCGTGTAGCCTTCTTCCTTGCACATCTGGAGTGCCCATTTCTCTATAATGGTGGGTCCCCAATGCACGTTGTAGTAGCTTTCTTTGTTAATGCCGTTCCAGTGCCATCCATCAATCTTGGTGATGGATTCTTGGTGATCATACATGGCTCCTAGTGTGATCCCTAGTTCCTTGGCATTGCGTTCGCACGCGGCATTAGCTTTCCAGCTGGGGAGGCTATCTAGGGTCATGATGGGTATGTGTATCACATCCTCTGGTATGGTCTGGATGTGTCTGTCGTCTGCTTGTCTCTTACTGCCGATCTTGGGCGGTGGTTTAGGTTGTGGGGTCGCGGGTGGTGGGTTGAGGGCTTTGTTTCTAAGCCTAGAGCTGCGCCGTCGGGTGTCGTCGGGTTGATGGGCACATTCCGCAGTGGGTTCCTGTGCGGGTGGCTGTGTGGGAGGCTGCTTGGCTACCGCGTAGGACCTGATGTCAGCGTAGCGGTGTTTACTGTCCTCCTCGGCTACGATGGGTGCGAGTTCTGTCAGGCCCGCGGCCCAATGCTTGATCTTTCTTTGAGCAGCGGGCAGGTTTAAGGTGGTGTCGCGTGTGTCTGCAATGGCTTTCGCTTCTATCGCGGTCGGGCACTCATCCCGGGACGCCATGGCCGCCAGCTTGTTGAGGGCGATGTAGTGTTTTTGCTTGACCTTGTTGCCGAAGCGGTCCTTCAACATCTTTCCCGATATGATGTATGTGTCTTCGGCAATGGCTTGTTGGAGCTCATACGCATGCTTGATACCAAGGCTCTTGAGGCATGTGATGCTTGCGTTGACTATGTCATGTGGGAGGGGGCTGTTGTCCTGTGTGATGAGCTGCCCAAGTAGTTTGGTTTCCTTAGGGTACAATTCCTCTCCTTGGTGTGTGGCCTTGAGCTGGGCTGTGGTCGCATGGAGGAGTTGCCTGGCACGAAGGGTGTGTTGCAGCATATTGATCATGCGGTGTCCGTGCTTGGCAGCTTGAGCGTAGAGCCAAGTGATCTGTTTGTGGAGCATGCTCCTGGTTATGTGGGCATGTGTGTCATCCGCAGATTGGAGGCTATGTATGAGGGCTGTGGTGTTCCTTGCATGATACTCCTGGGCTGTGGAGCTGATGCCTAGGCCGAGCTTGTCTATGTCCTCCCTGATGACGGCATTGGTTGTGCCTAACGGTAGCCTCAGCTTTTTCTTGACGCATTGGTTGACGGCTCTGTCGTATAGGTCTAGGTCTCCTGGTGTGCACGGGACTACGCAGAAGCTGTAGGCTAGGCTGGGAATGATGGCTGTCTTGATGATGTGTATGGCTTGTCTGTCTTGATGATGTGTATGGCTGATGTCTTGATGATGTCTTGATGATGATGTGTATGGCTGATGTCTTGATGATGTGTATGGCTGTCTTGATGATGTGTATGGCTTGCGGTACAGGACGATGGTGAAGACGGCTACGGTGTTTGTGTTTGCTTGCTTGATTGTGCTTCTCCCGGGAAATGTTGCAACCTTTTGGGACCGACTCATAAACGTGGCCGACACGACAGTGGCAACAGGACAGGACCCCTTGGGGGCGGTGACCGGCCCTGCGTGGGTCGAGCGTGACATGATAGGATCATTCCCAACTGAGTTCGCACATTTAAAAGTATGCAATCGGCCTCAAATGACTCGAACGCCTCAAATTGCCTGGTTTCCCATTACGTACTCCCGCTCGAGCCTAAATGGCCGAGACGCGGAAATGCCAATGTCTGTATGCCACCACCAGGTCGACAACAAAACCCAGGAGACGCAAGCTCTGCAAGACGCCATTAGACATCCGGACAGAAGGCACAGGAACGCTATTCCCCAGCTCGCCAAGAAAGGTATTTGCTGCATTGACAGAGGTCCGTGCACTAGCCTGAACGAGACTGTGCCTGACGACCACACCTGTGCCCAGTGCTACACCACAAGGAGCAGCAGCTGGCTAGCTACCAGCACCAAGCACCCACACACCCACATCAACCAACCAGAACAGGAGCAGCCCAATAACCAGCCCATGACACCATTGGGATCAGCCTTGCATGCTCTCAATGCTGACCTGCTGCCCCGCACCAGACACCCACACACCCACAGCAACCAAACGGAGGATGAACAGCCCCCTGACCAGCCCAGGCCGCTGCGGGGGACAACCTTACATGCTTCCCATGCTGACCTACTGCCCCGCACAGAGTTGCATGTCACAGAGATGCCAACTGATAATGCAGACATGCAGGCTGGCCATAGACATTGCGCCCAGCCCCACCACCACCTGCCAGCCCTGACCGCTACAGCCTTGCATGACCAGCTGGCTGTCACAGAAATGCCAACAAACCATGCTGACATGCATGCTGACAATAGACATGGCGCCCAGCCCCACCACCACCTGCCAGCCCTGACCGCTACAGCCTTGCATGACCAGCTGGCTGTCACAGAGATGCCAACTAACCATGTTGACATGCAGGCTGACAATAGACATGGCGCCCAGCCCCACCACCACCTGCCAGCCCTGACCGCTACAGCCTTGCATGACCAGCTGGCTGTCACAGAGATGCCAACTAACCATGCTGACATGCAGGCTGACAATAGACATGGCGCCCAGCCCCACCACCACCTGCCAGCCCTGGCCGCTGCAGCCTTGCATGACCAGCTGGCTGTCACAGAGATGCCAACTAACCATGCTGACATGCAGGCTGACAATAGACATGGCACCCAGCCCCACCACCACCTGCCAGCCCTGACCGCTACAGCCTTGCATGACCAGCTGGCTGTCACAGAGATGCCAACTAACCATGCTGACATGCAGGCTGACAATAGACATGGCGCCCAGCCCCACCACCACCTGCCAGCCCTGACCGCTACAGCCTTGCATGACCAGCTGGCTGTCACAGAGATGCCAACTAACCATGCTGACATGCAGGCTGACATGCAGGCCGACAATAGACATGGCGCCCAGCCCCACCACCACCTGCCAGCCCTGACCGCTACAGCCTTGCATGACCAGCTGGCTGTCACAGAGATGCCAACTAACCATGCTGACATGCAGGCTGACAATAGACATGGCGCCCAGCCCCACCACCACCTGCCAGCCCTGACCGCTACAGCCTTGCATGACCAGCTGGCTGTCACAGAGATGCCAACTAACCATGACCACCGGCAAGCCGGACAGCCACACCAACACAGTAGCTGCCATCCTTTTCACCGACAACCACGCCACCACCATCCGCCACATGGACAACGCCTGGCACTGGCTGGACTCGGAACGGGGCCACCCACAGCGGCTGGACGTCCCGGCAGCCTGGAGTCAGCTGCATGGCAGGCTTGTCCAAATCAGAAAAGGGACCGCGCAAAACACCAACCTCATTGAGCCCTTATGCTGGCTGGCTGACCCGACCACCCGCGCCACAACGGAGCAACTGGAACAACACCTACGCACCACCTATGTGGACCTCACGAACTTAGGCCGGGATACACCCGCATACAGCCCCCATGCAGATCGGCCAACACCCAGAACCGACACTTCACAACAAGCGAGCACCAAGCGCAAAGACACGCCACGGGAGGATGCCCACCCACCGGCTAAGCCCACCCAGCAGCCGCCAAACCGCCAAGCAGCACGCACGGTTACCCTTTCTACCACGCAACGCAACACTACACGGCCCGCATCATCACGTCCCACCAGTTGCAGCACCATACGGCGACCTAAACCCAGGGCTCTGCCTAGAGACACGCACACGCAGACTTCAATGTACCAATACCTCAATGTAGCCCCCACCCTGCCCCCTACCGCCTACCAAACAGCTAACCCACCTGAAGACACAACAGCCCAAAGCCAACGCAATACCCTCCCAAGCCAGATGCCACAGCCCACACCTAGCCGGACAACCATCACCCTCACTACCTTCAACGTCAGAGGCCTCCACAGGTCCAGAAAAGATGTCCTACACCTAGTGCACACGCAGAGCCCGGACATTCTGATTCTCACTGAGACTATGACCCAGCCAAAGAGCAATAACCCCAGCTGCGGATGGCTAAAACGAGTTATGCCCAACTATATTGTCCACCGCCACCGAGGCCACAGCGAGGTACTCATAGGCATCAAGCACGACCTTGCTATCCAGACGCATGCCACTATGCTACCGCCGTGCACAGACGCGCAAGTAAACACTCGATGCGTGATCCTGACCCTACGCCAGCACAAATGCGAAGAGCTTACCATCGTAGCCACGTACTGACCCTCAGGAGACAACGACGACGCGATCCCGCTGCGAGAGAAAATGCAGGAACACATACGAACAACCACAGAACGTGCTCCCGGATCACTCATTCTGGCGGGAGACATCAACGCCACGATGAGAAAAGAAGATCGATATGGACACACCGAGTATACACAAGACCGCATGATGAGGAAGTTCGCTGACAAGCTGCTCTTGTTCGAGGCCGACCCCGGCGACCGGGCCTGGACCTACCAACAACCACACTGCAACAGCCGCATCGACGCCATCCTGACGCGCGATGCTCGACACGGATCAGAGCACCGCACCCACGTCGACACGCACGCGTACCTCAGTGACCACAGACCACTCACCGCCACCCTAACCACAGCCAGACTGGGCATAAACCTAGCAGCCATACGCACACCCCAGCAGCAATGCCATACCGTCCTCACCACCCCCATTACCAACAACGACAGGGAAGCCTACCGCCTAGCTGTGCAACAGCCCAGCTCAGGCGCCCCACAGCTACATGCACGACTGACAGCCTACCTGGCACCCATGTACACAGAAGCCACCCACTTCCTGGCCACGCTAGACAAGGCAAACCCACACCAGCCACAACGTCTAGCACAAGTGGCAGGTCTCACAGCCAGGGAGGCTGTGGACACCGCATCTACTATGCTCACTACCCTCCTGGAAACCTGCAGGAGGACTGCCATGCAGACATGCAACACTAAGACCCTAACCAGAGGAGGGCAACACTACCAACGCAGAACCATGTGCAGGATCAGACTGGCACTAGGGGAAAAGCTCAAGACTACTAGGAACCTCTGCCGGCAGGCAAGACTGCTATTCAAACAAAACGGCTCCCACCCGACGATTGGAGATCTCATCCCAGAGACGGACACGACCAACGCAGAGGTGAGGGAGGCGATACAAGCGCGCCAGGGAGATGACCCAACCGAGGATCACGTGCCGGCCGCACTCGCCAAGCTAACCAACTCCTACCGCGACCAAATACACCAGCTGGACGACGACGACTCCGCTCTCGCCATCGCGCAAGCCCGAGTCAGAATGCAACAACTCATCAGCAACCAGCCTAAGAAAGCAAACAAATACATTCTTCGCCCGTCCCGCACCGAACACAAGGGCCTGCAGGCGCTATCGGACCCCATCACCAGCAGGATATGCACGGCCCCGGCCGACCTGAACCGGATAATTACCGATGCATACGGGAAAAAGTTGGCACCGCCGACCCCCAAAACTGGCCACTACACAAACACGCGGACAAGAAACTACCCGTGGGCTCGCGCAAAAGCAGACGACCCCTTCTCAATGCACACCTGCAAAAATATACACTGGCTGCACACAGCCATCATGGACAAAGCAGGCTTTCAAGAATGCCTCAGCAGGCTGGCAGGAGGCAAAGCACCAGGGCCAGACGGCATTGAGAACGAGATCATCAAGATCACTCGCAGAAAAGTTCATGAGAAAAGTTGAATTTTTTGACAAAGTGGCTTGATAGATTGTATTTTTTAGCGGTTCTAAGAATGGGGGTGTAAACCTAAAATCGAGGAAAAATCGGGCTGAGGAGATACGAGAAAACCAGTACTGGTCCACCCCCAACCAGTACTGGTTGCCTCCCAACCGTTGCTGGTTTACCCCCAACCAGTACTGGTTTATTCCCAACCAGTACTGGTTTATTCCCAACCAGTACTGGTTTATTCCTAACCAGTACTGGTTTATTCCCAACCAGTACTGGTTTATTCCCAACCAGTACTGGTTTATTCCTAACCAGTACTGGTTTATTCCCAACCAGTACTGGTTTATTCCTAACCAGTACTTGTTTATTCCTAACCAGTACTGGTTCATTCCCAACCAGTACTGGTTCATTCCCAACCAGTACTGGTTTATTCCCAACCAGTACTGGTTTATTCCCAACCAGTACTGGTTTACCCCCAACCAGTACTGGTCTTCCCAACCAGTACTGGTTTATTCCCAACCAGTACTGGTTTACCCCCAACCAGTACTGGTTTATTCCCAACCAGTACTGGTTTATTCCCAACCAGTACTGGTTTATTCCCAACCAGTACTGGTTTATTCCCAACCAGTACTGGTTTACCCCCAACCAGTACTGGTCTTCCCAACCAGTACTGGTTTATTCCCAACCAGTACTGGTTTATTCCCAACCAGTACTGGTATATTCCCAACCAGTACTGGTATATTCCCAACCAGTACTGGTTTATTCCCAACCATTCCTAACCAGTACTGGTTCATTCCCAACCAGTACTGGTTTACCCCCAACCAGTACTGGTTTATTCCCAACCAGTACTGGTTTATTCCCAACCAGTACTGGTTTATTCCCAACCAGTACTGGTTTATTCCCAACCAGTACTGGTTTACCCCCAACCAGTACTGGTTTCCCAACCAGTACTGGTTTATTCCCAACCAGTACTGGTTTATTCCCAACCAGTACTGGTATATTCCCAACCAGTACTGGTATATTCCCAACCAGTACTGGTTTATTCCCAACCATTCCTAACCAGTACTGGTTCATTCCCAACCAGTACTGGTTTATTCCCAACCAGTACTGGTTTATTCCCAACCAGTACTGGTTTACCCCCAACCAGTACTGGTTTATTCCCAACCAGTACTGGTTTATTCCCAACCAGTACTGGTTTATTCCCAACCAGTACTGGTTTATTCCCAACCAGTACTGGTTTATTCCCAACCAGTACTGGTTTATTCCCAACCAGTACTGGTTTATTCCCAACCAGTACTGGTTTATTCCCAACCAGTACTGGTTTATTCCCAACCAGTACTGGTTTATTCCTAACCAGTACTGGTTTATTCCCAACCAGTACTGGTTTATTCCCAACCAGTACTGGTTTATTCCCAACCAGTACTGGTTTACCCCCAACCAGTACTGGTCTTCCCAACCAGTACTGGTTTATTCCCAACCAGTACTGGTTTACCCCCAACCAGTACTGGTATATTCCCAACCAGTACTGGTTTATTCCCAACCAGTACTGGTTTATTCCCAACCAGTACTGGTTTATTCCCAACCAGTACTGGTTTACACCCAACCAGTACTGGTTCACCCCCCCCCCCCAAATTAAAAAATCTACAAAAATTTAACCAGTACTGGTTCACCCTAGCCAGTACTGGTTCACCCCCAACCAGTACTGGTTCACACCAAACCAGTACTGGTTCACCCCCCCCCCCAAAATAAAAAAATTACAAAAATTTAACCAGTACTGGTTCACCCCAGCCAGTACTGGCTAACCTCCAACCAGTATTGGCTGACACCCAACCAGTATTGGCTGACCCCCAACTTGTACTGGCTGACACCCAACTAGGAGGGCAGCGACAACACACACTATCTAGTACAGTGTGACCCTCATCCATTACTGTGTGACCCCTCAAGTGCTGAAGGGCTGGGTGAAGGGCTGAAGGAGGGGGCTTGCTTAGAAACATTTACCAAGTTGGAGATTATTATACGTTAGGCTAGAGCCATTGGATGTACTTACACGTGACACTGAGCTACTGATGTTGCAAGGTATACAGAGTACATATCACCATGAGGACAACATGCATATGCCATGACCCACTCCTGGTTATCACATAGCACACAGCGCCATACAATCATCAAGCTATGTAGCGCCAACTAACACCCTCCACAATCTCATGTGCTGGTTGACCTAAGTCAACGCCCTCTTCTTAATAGGGTCCAACGACCTTGAGGTAATGAAGGTACTCGTCCACGCTCCAGCCCCTAAGCGAAGTAACACAGATTAATCTTACATACAATGCTCTACTGGACCCAATGACTACAATGCATGACACACATTACTGTGAGGCATCCTGCACTGGGATGTAACCAGCACTGGCTGTGACCAGCATTGGTTTACAACCAGCACTGGTTTGCAACCAGCACTGGCTGGCAACCAGCACTGGTCTGCAACCAGCACTGGCTGGCAACCAGCACTCTCACTGAAAGCAGGCAAGAGCTTGGTTTGGATCAGCAAGCACATTAGCAGCATCAGTGGCAAGCAGCATGAGCACGCTACTGAGTGGTGCCGGCAGCAGAGTGGAGAGACCTACTGCCTGCACGCTGCTAACTACTCGCCTTTCGCCTTTCGCACTTGCTGCCTGGCTGGGGAGGGTTGCTGCTCCATGCCACCGCCCCTCTGTGGTGTGGGAGGAGGATGGTGGGAGGGGGCGAAGGTTGCAATGGGGAGGGGAGGGGGTGGGTAGGAGAGCATTGGCGGGGTGAGGTGGTGGCTGCCATGCCACGTGAAGGAAAGGGAACTGAAAGGGAGGGGGAGGGAGGGGATAGAGGAAGGGGATATGGGGATATGGGGATATGGGGACTGCCTCCGGACTGCTCGTACAGTGCGCATATGGGGGCACAGGGGCCCATAGGGGACATAGGCGCACGGGTTGTGAGATGTAGCTGTAGCAGCAGCAACAGCACTCACCACACAGCGACCGACCCCTGCCTGCTCCAGGTGACGTAACGGTGTAGTTGGTGGTGGTCAGTGGGGCCTGGGCTGGGCGGGGGCGCGGGTAGGGGGTAGGAAGGCGGGAGTAGGGGGGGCGGGGTCGGGGGCAAGGGCGGGGGAGGGGAGGGGAGGGTCTGCGATGTCAGGGGGTAGAAGGCGGAGGGGGGGAAGGGGAATGTAGGGTACGAGGGTAGAGTGGAGGTGAGGGGGCGAGAGAGGGTAGGTAGGGCTTGGTCGGGCTGGGCTGGGCAGGGCTGGGGGCAGAGCTGCGGGCGGAGGAGGGAGTGGGGGTGGGGGAAGGAGCAGGGGTTGAGGTGGGGGAGGGGGAAGTGCGCTTATGACTAGGGGGAGAGGGTGTAGGGGGACCTGCAGCCAAGGGGCGTGCATGTGTGTTAGGAAGCTTAGTGTGGGCACTAAGCCCTAGCCACTTACCAGTAACCACTCACTGACTGTGATTACTGTGGCAATCAGTAGCCACTCTTTAGCAGGAGGAAGGAAGGGAGCAGGGCGGAGAAGGGTAGGAGGGTAGGTTAGGAGGGTAGGTGGGGTGGGGTGGTGTGTGGGGTGGGGTTGGGTGTAGACCTGCAGCAAACATGGGCTGGCGGTTAGGTAGGGTGCAAGAGAGGGGGCTAGCCACTCACATGCTTACACAGTGCTGCTCCATGCTCCTAGTTTGCTCTTACCTTAATCCTTGTGATGGGGAAGTGGGATGAGGGTTGCGCAAAGAGGGTGGGGGGTGAGCGCAGAAGAGGGTGGTGGGGTGAGGGCAGCGATGTCATGTCAAATGGAAGGGACTGGCACATGGAGGATGCGTGGAAAGGAAGGGGGGAAGAGGTTGCAATGGGGAGGGGAGAGGGTGGTTGCAATGGGGAGGGGTAAGGGGAGGTGGTGGAAAAGCCTTGCGACTGGCTGCTGGGTAGGGTAGAGAGGTGGCAGCCGGGTATGGGGGGAGGGGTTGAGGGGGAGGGGAGAAGTAGGTGAGGTGGCGAACTTGGAGTTGGTGGTGATATTGGTGGTGAAGTTAGGGGGAAGGGGGCAAGAGGCAGAAGTGACTCTGACCTGCAGTAAACACAAGGTACGTGGTTGCGATGACAGACAGCAAGGAATGCAGGCTCACCTCGTGGGATGGGGTGGGTAGTCTACACCTGTCCGTCACGCTCATTAGCAGGAGGAAGGACCGTCAGACCTGCAGCAGAGAAGGGCATGGAATGGTTTGGCTGGAAGCAGCAGAACTGTAAAAAGAGAAGTATAAGAACTGTAAAAAGGCTACGATTGCGTAGCGCTTCGTGGCTAGGCTGCATGTGAAACTAGTTGCGAGGTTCGGCGCTGCGGCGAACTGCAAAAATGTCTACGAGGCTGGTTGGCTGCGGAAATGTCTACAAAGTTTACTATTGCACGGACTGTGAGGTTGTGAGGTTGCAAGGGCGAAAGTTGTCGGCAAGGGCGAACGCATGGCTAGGCGGCCTTGTGCCCACCTAGATGCGAGTCGCGATGGGGCGTGAAGGGCGGCACGAACGGGTCGCGATGAGGCGTGCAGATCGGCATACATGTTAGACATGAAATATGAAAAAAATAAAATGCCCCCAGCACACGGCCCAGTCAAGCGTCGATCCTAGTCATGCTAGGAACGCAGCCGCAGCTAGTGGCAGCGAGAAACTCAGCCATGAAGATAAGCATAGATAAGGCAGATAGAAACCAAGCTGCCCACACCCAGCTGCAGACAACATCGCAGCCAGGCAGCCACTCTCGCATGACACATCGCAGCCAGGCCGCCACATTGCAGCCAGGCCTCAGGCCATCTCCTCCCAGCCAATGTCGCTGCCACGTAGCACGGTGCTTCGCAGCCACTCTCGCACGCAGCTAGCAGCTTGCCTGGCAGGCCTCGCAGACGTAGCAACCAGCCTCGAGATCGCAACGCAATACCTCGCACGCTCAGCCACGCAGCCCACGCAACGAGCTAGCGACGTAGTCTACTTTGACCCACCTCTATGCCTTTGACATGTCGAAACCACCATCTCCGAGCCTGTCCTCCCACATCAGCTCCTACATCTACATCCTCTGTTGGTGAGTGCATCTTGTACCCACCATACATTGCTCCTCCCTTGACAACTTGTCACCCTTTGTTTTGCAGGTCCTCTACACATTCCTTTACCCTCCTTCCTCCTTCACTCCCCTTCCCTGCCCCCCCCCCCCCCGCCCCTCCCTCCCCTACCCTCTCTCCCTACCCTCCCCCACCTTCACCACCCTGTACCCTCCCCATTGCAGCCCGGCCCACTACAAAGGTAAGAGCCAACTGGGATGAAGCATGGAGGAGCACAGAAGAGCACGGAGCAAGCGGTGAGTGGCCACCCCTCGCCTTTTAGTGGTCCTCATTTCACAGCCTACACAGCTAGCATGCGCCGTGTTTGCTGCAGGTCTGACGGAGTTTGCAGCAAGTCTGAGGGACCCTCCCTCCCTCCCTCCCTCCCTCCCTCCCTCCCTCCCTCCCTCCCTCCCTCCCTCCCTCCCTCCCTCCCTCCCTCCCTCCCTCCCTCCCTCCCTCCCTCCCTCCCCTCCCTCCCTCCCTCCCTCCCTCCCTCCCTCCCTCCCTCCCTCCCTCCCCTCCCTCCCTCCCTCCCTCCCTCCCTCCCTCCCTCCCTCCCTCCCTCCCTCCCTCCTCCCTCCCTCCCTCCCTCCCTCCCTCCCTCCCTCCCTCCCTCCCTCCCTCCCTCCCTCCCTCCCTCCCTCCCTCCCTCCCTCCCTCCCTCCCTCCCTCCCTCCCTCCCTCCCTCCCTCCCTCCCTCCCTCCCTCCCTCCCTCCCTCCCTCCCTCCCTCCCTGCCTCCCTCCTCCCTCCTTCCTGCCTCCCTCCCACCCTCCCACATCCTTCATCCTTCACCCTTCATCCTTCCTGCCAGTGAGTGGCTGATGGTGGCTACAGGTAAGGAGTGAGTGGCTAGCCCCCCTGTCATTGTTTGTGCTAGTACGCCCCGTGTTTGCTACAGGTCTGACGGTGTCACCTAGTACCCTCCCTCCCAGCAGCCAAGAGCAAGCCCCCCACCCTTCACCAACCTACCATGGCGCTACCCACCACCTCTCCCAAACACACCCCCTCGTCCCCCTCATCACCCTCTTCTCTCTGCCCTTTCGCTCCCTTCCTCCTTCCTGCTAGTGATAGGCTACAAGTCGCTACAGGTAAGGAGTGAGTGGTTACCAGTAAGTGGCTAACACCTGTTTCCTAGCCAGATCTACTACGTCACGTGCACGCCCCTTGGCTGCAGGTCTGATGGGCACCGCCGCTCCCCTTCCCTTTCCCCTACACAACCACCCCTCCCCAACTCATCCTCCCCCGCTCCTTCCCCCGCCCCCACCCCTCCCCAACTCATCCTCCCCCGCTCCCTCCCCCGCCCCCACCCCCGCCCATGCCCTCACCCTATACAGATCCCTTCCCCCTCCCTCGAACCTTCCCTCGAGCCTTCCCCATGGACCTCCCCTTCCCTTCCCTCCCCTTCCTCCTCTACCTCCCCTCCCCCGCTACTCCATCATCCCGCCCCCCTCTGGGTCCTATTACCCCCTCCAGCAACAGCAGCAGTCATCTTCCCCCTCCGCCTCCTCACCCTCACCATCTACACGCATATACACCCCATTCCAGCAAAAGGTGAGTGTAGGTATGTGGCACCCTGTACCTACACTAACCGCTAGCATGCCCCTTGTCCCGCTGCAGGATTGATCGTCACACCCTTCCCCTTTTCCTCCCATTTCCCACGCCCACCACCATCGCCAAGCTGGTCGTCCCTCCACATCCACCTCTCCCCACCCCCACTTCCCCCCTCCCTGTTACCTCTCCTCTTGACATCCCAGCAGCCAAGAGAAAGCCCACCCCATCCACCCTCTTGCCACTACCACCACCACCACCACCCCCTCCCTTCCCCCTCTCCCTCTCTCCCATGCTTGTCAAGCCTACCCTTCCCCTCTCCCACCCTTTGATTGACGTGGCATCGCAGCCCCCACCTCACCCCACCTTCCCTTCCCTACACACTACTACACACCCCATCACAGCCCCAACCCACTGGCGCATGGGATATGTTGCCAGGGGTGAGCAGGTAGGAGGCCAGGAGGACCACAAAGGTGAGGCCGCGGTGATAGCTAACACAGTGCCCAGCCTGGACACCCTACATCACGTGCACGCCCCTTGATTGCAGGTCTGATGGGCCCCCTACACAACCACCCCCTCCCAATTCATCCTCCCCCGCCCCCGCTCCCTCCCCCGCCCCCACCCCCGCCTTCACTCCTCCACTCCCACCCCCTTTCCTCCACCTCCTTTCCCACCTCCTCCACTCCCACCCAACCCAACCCATGCCCCCAACCCAACCCAGCCCCGCCCAGCCCAACCCGGTTGAGCCTCCCGCCTCCCGCCTCCCTGCCTATCGCCTCCCCGCCTCCCGCCTCCCTGCCTCGCCTCCCGCCTCCCGCCTCCCGCCTTCCACATCTACCCTCCCTCCCCGCCTTCACTCCTCCACTCCCACCCCCTTTCCAGCAGCAGTCATCAAGCAGCCAAAAGGTAGGTAGGTGCGATAGTGCCCCTACTATCTGTTGCTGCAGCCCCCCTGCCCCCCTGCTGCTGCTGCTGCTGCAGCCCCCCTCCCCCCCTGCTGCTGCTGCTGCTGCCCCCCTACTGCTGCGGCTGCCCCCCTACTGCTGCTGCTGCCCCACTGCCCCCCCCCTGCTGCTGCTGCTGCTGCCCCCCTACTGCTGCTGCTGCCCCCCTACTGCTGCTGCTGCCCCACTGCCCCCCTGCTGCTGCTGCCCCCCTACTGCTGCTGCTGCTGCTGCTGCTGCCCCCCTACTGCTGCTGCTGCTGCTGAAACCCTGCTGCTGAACCCTGGTTGCGCCTACTATCTGCTGCCTACTATCTGCTGTTGCAGCCCCCCTGCCCCCATGCTGCTGCTGCTCCCCTGCCCCCCTGCCCCCCTGCTGCTGCTGCGTGTCACAGCCAGCCAGTACTGGTCACAGCCAGCCAGTACTGGTCACAGCCAGCCAGCCAGTACTGGTCACAGCCAGCCAGTACTGGTCACAGCCAGCCAGCCAGTACTGGTCACAGCGCAGCCAGTACTGGTCACGCCAGCCAGCCAGTACTGGTCAGCCAGCCAGTACTGGTCACAGCCAGCCAGCCAGTACTGGTCACAGCCAGCCAGCCAGTACTGGTCACAGCCAGCCAGTACTGGTCACAGCCAGCCAGCCAGTACTGGTCAGCCAGCCAGTACTGGTCACAGCCAGCCAGCCAGTACTGGTCAGCCAGCCAGTACTGGTCACAGCCAGCCAGCCAGTACTGGTCACAGCCAGCCAGCCAGTACTGGTCACAGCCAGCCAGTACTGGTCACAGCCAGCCAGTACTGGTCACAGCCAGCCAGTACTGGTCACAGCCAGCCAGTACTGGTCACAGCCAGCCAGCCAGTACTGGTCAGCCAGCCAGTACTGGTCACAGCCAGCCAGCCAGTACTGGTCACAGCCAGCCAGTACTGGTCACAGCCAGCCAGCCAGTACTGGTCACAGCCAGCCAGTACTGGTCACAGCCAGCCAGCCAGTACTGGTCAGCCAGCCAGTACTGGTCACAGCCAGCCAGCCAGTACTGGTCACAGCCAGCCAGCCAGTACTGGTCAGCCAGCCAGTACTGGTCACAGCCAGCCAGCCAGTACTGGTCACAGCCAGCCAGTACTGGTCACAGCCAGCCAGCCAGTACTGGTCACGCCAGCCAGTACTGGTCACAGCCAGCCAGTACTGGTCACAGCCAGCCAGCCAGTACTGGTCAGCCAGCCAGTACTGGTCAGCCAGCCAGTACTGGTCACAGCCAGCCAGCCAGTACTGGTCAGCCAGCCAGTACTGGTCAGCCAGCCAGTACTGGTCACAGCCAGCCAGCCAGTACTGGTCACAGCCAGCCAGTACTGGTCACAGCCAGCCAGCCAGTACTGGTCACAGCCAGCCAGTACTGGTCACAGCCAGCCAGTACTGGTCACAGCCAGCCAGCCAGTACTGGTCAGCCAGCCAGTACTGGTCACAGCCAGCCAGCCAGTACTGGTCACAGCCAGCCAGCCAGTACTGGTCAGCCAGCCAGTACTGGTCACAGCCAGCCAGCCAGTACTGGTCAGCCAGCCAGTACTGGTCACAGCCAGCCAGCCAGTACTGGTCACCCAGCCAGTACTGGTCAGCCAGCCAGTACTGGTCACAGCCAGCCAGCCAGTACTGGTCACAGCCAGCCAGTACTGGTCACAGCCAGCCAGCCAGTACTGGTCAGCCAGCCAGTACTGGTCACAGCCAGCCAGCCAGTACTGGTCAGCCAGCCAGTACTGGTCACAGCCAGCCAGCCAGTACTGGTCAGCCAGCCAGTACTGGTCAGCCAGCCAGTACTGGTCACAGCCAGCCAGTACTGGTCACAGCAGCCAGTACTGGTCACAGCCAGCCAGTACTGGTCACAGCCAGCCAGCCAGTACTGGTCACGCCAGCCAGTACTGGTCACAGCCAGCCAGTACTGGTCACAGCCAGCAGCCAGTACTGGTCACAGCCAGCCAGTACTGGTCACAGCCAGCCAGCCAGTACTGGTCACCAGCCAGTACTGTCACAGCCAGCCAGTACTGGTCACAGCCAGCCAGCCAGTACTGGTCAGCCAGCCAGTACTGGTCACAGCCAGCCAGCCAGTACTGGTCAGCCAGCCAGTACTGGTCACAGCCAGCCAGCCAGTACTGGTCAGCCAGCCAGTACTGGTCACAGCCAGCCAGCCAGTACTGGTCAGCCAGCCAGTACTGGTCACAGCCAGCCAGCCAGACTCTGTGTCACTTTGCAGGGGCTGGAGCTTGGACGACTACCTTCATTACAATGAGGTCGCCTTGCATTACAAGGGAATGAGATAGAGGACGGATGGAGTGTCTTGGTTGATGCTACATAGCATGCGAAGCAGTGTACTATGTAATGTTGATGACAGTGATAACAAACACACGTACATAGTAATCTCAATGACATTGCTTAGTGAGTGATAGCACATGCAATGTGTTATAGCGTGTTGTCCTCTTGTTGTAGTCGGTGCCTATACAGTACCTAACCAAGGCTCCCAGCCCTGACCTCAGTCCTCAGCCCTAACCCTTCAGCTATCATCCAATTGTCTGTAAGCATACTCGCTTCATCCATAGGACTTGACATTATAGAGAGATGTTAACCCATTACGAGCCCACATGATAGCGCACATCGACTGGACATCGCACATCAGAAAGACTTGGCAGTATGGAGAGTTGTTAACCCATCACAAGCGCACATTGTAGCGCACATCGACTGGACATCGCACATCGCACATCGACGTAGACAACCGTTGGGGAGCTTACAGCGAAGCGCTAAGACCAGCGATGCAAGTACTACACATGGGAAGGCTTGAATGTGATACGCGGAAACTTTGATATCTCCATGCCCTAACCCTGCCAAAGCTGACAACCAGTACTGGATGGCAACCAGTACTGGATGCAAACCAGTACTGGTTGAGGTCCAGTACTGGTTAGCAACCAGTACTGGACCTCAACCAGTACTGGTTGCCCTCACAGAAGTGCATGAGAGTCAAACGATCGAATCTAGCCAGCCACTTGGAGTAGATTTTTTTTTCCAAGTGCGTTGGCTTGCCAATGAGAAACTGAAGACTTCCATCAGAAAAAAAAGTACCCTTAGGTGGCACTTATAATGCGATCTTTTCTACGAGT
>JASKMD010000006.1:8379724-8440718 GCA_030144725.1 Haematococcus lacustris
GCAGGCAGGCAGGCAGGCAGGCAGGCAGGCAGGCAGGCAGGCAGGCAGGCAGGTGGCAAGGGAGCGGAAGCACTGCTGCCGAGCTGGCTGGCAGTGGCAGTGGCATGTCAGGGGATGGGATGATGGCAGTGTGGTTGGCAGCACCCTGTGAGCGGGTGGGTGCGGAGCACTGCAGGGCAGGGCAGCCACCCAGCCGGGTGCCGGTCTCACCACACTGAAGGCGGATGCCTGCTGTTGATGCCACATGTAAATGCTGGATGACGTGAATGCTGCTGTCCCTGCTCCTTCTCTTGGTGCTGCTTATATAACAGTGGCATGCTGTTGATGCTAGGCGTATTGCCAGGTGATGTTGCTGGTGCTGATGACGTCCCTGCTCCTGCTCCTGATCCTGTTCCTGCTCTTGGTGCTCTGCCCCTGCCTGGTATGTTGGTTAACAGCGCTGTTTCCGTGATGTCCCTGATGATGCTCCTGGAGCTTGAGCACATGTAAGGTGTCAAAGTGCTTGTTGACCTTGGTCTCAGCCACAGTGTTGTTAACCTCACAGCTGTAGCTGTGTGCGGGCCATACCTGCAGCACCATCTCTTGCACCGGCAGCGCCTGCAGCAGCACCTCCTTGGCCTGCTGCTTGTTCATGAGTGGCGTGGCTAGCTGTTCTGGCCTCAGCTCCTGCTGCTGCTCTGACTCAGGCTGCAGCACAGGGGCAGCGCAGCACACAGCCATCAGTTCACCCAAGCAGCCTCCCCCGCATCAGCAGCTGGCACTGCCACCACCTCAATGGTAGCACTCGCAGGACAGCAGCGCCACCCAGGTTGGTAGCAACGGGCAAATGTAGTGACCAGAGCAACAATGGCTGCAGCATCAGCAATGAGACCCAGGCGTTGGCACATGCGCATGATCAGGCGCCACGGAGCCAGGCGCCGTGGTCAGATGCAGTCAGGCCTAATATGTTGAGGCCGTCCTTTGCATTCCACCTCCCAACTTGTTTGCTTTCTTATCCCTGACCTCCACCCTTCACAGTCAGTGTGCAAGTAGGTGTGAGTTGGCCTGCCATGGCCGTCCTACCAGACACACGCCACAAACACTTTGAACACACCCGCCTCTCTACACACATGGACGTTTCAGGATGTTGCAAGTCACTTTGGGAGGGTTCATCGCATTTGTCAGGTGCCGCAGAGCAGGGTCAGGACCATGACGCTCCACACAGCAGCTCAGCAAACCTAGGCTGTTGTCCAAAGGCTCGACAAGAGTGCGGCAGCCTGGGGTGCAATGGGGTGTATTGGGTGCCTGGAGGACTCAACAGGCAGCTGCAGCTGCAGGTTCAGTCCTGGGCATCAGTGCCAGCTGCAGTGCAAGCATCTATGCAAGCACAATTGGCAGCAGAAGGTGCTAAGGGGCCACCAGGACCCCACCAGACACTCAGCAGCACGACTGGCAACCATCATGCCGCCACCATACTGCCTTCACACACACTGCTGGGCGTGCTGAGGTGCTGCCTGTACATGAAATGACATGGTGCGGGTAGCAGTGCATGGCAAGCAGCAGGAGCAGGAGCAGAGCAGCTGTGTCTGGTCATGGCATCAAAGGCTGTTCCTACCTGCCTGCCTGCCTGCCTGCCTGCCTGGCTGTAACGTGTGCGTGTCAGTCAGGGCTCAGCTCAGAAAGACTAATCGTTTGCCGCTCAGGGGTGGCTGTGCACTGCATCAGCAGGCCGGCCTCACGAGCTTGTTGGCTCATCACTGCTGAGCCTGATGCAACCCACGCTGCTCGCGTAATCATGATGGACAGGGGTGGTGGCAGGGGTGGTGGCAGGGGTGGTGGCAGGGGTGGTGGCAGGGGTGGTGGCAGGGGTGGTGGCAGGGGTGGTGGCAGGGGTGGTGGCAGGGGTGGTGGCAGGGGTGGTGGCAGGGGTGGTGGCAGGGGTGGTGGCAGGGGTGGTGGCAGGGGTGGTGGCAGGGGTGGTGGCAGGGGTGGTGGCAGGGGTGGTGGCAGGGGGCATGGCTGGCAGCGCCCAGGGACATCAATGCGGGCGCCGTGCGTGGTGAAACAGGCAGCAGCAGGTGGGGTTATAAGCTGGCAGGGCAAGTGAGGTGTAAGGTCACAGCCTGACGCCTAAGCCCTGGCTTCAGGTGTAGTTCAGAAGAGGAAGAGGTTCAGGTGTGGTGCCAGGCATCCCTGGTGCCATGTTGAGGTGGCAGTGCAGCCCTAAGCTCCAAGGCCCTTCACACGCCCTGCCTGATACCCTTAACGGATGGTGGAGCAGCAGGTGACTAGCGAGTTTTTGTCACTCTCACTCATCACACATTCATGCACTCCCTCACTCCCTCTCTCTCCACTCCCATGTGCCCATTGCTCCCACGCCTTCATTGCGAGCGCTGCCCCTGCTGTTGGCCCCCGCACCTGCAGGTAGAGCTTCTGCAGGGCGCAGTAGCGCTGCTTGCACAAGTCGAAGCGGCGGGCTATGCCTGCCATGACACTGGTGGCTCGGAGCACATCGGCCACCAGGTACCAGTTCTGGCCAAACTCCGCCACGATGGCGATGAGGATTTGGTCGTCCTGCACACCCACCCACCCACCCACCCTCGCATGCTACCACCAGGGCATGCATGCACACAAGCTGCTGCATGTATGCCAGCTGGAAGACAGGTTGTGGACATGATGGGTTAGGATGATGGTGACACTCAGCAGCCTGAGCAGCAGCCAGCAGGGGGGCCGCAGCAGGGACCCACCCCCTGTAGCTCATGATCAATAGCCTGAGCTGGGGCCTAGGTGGCTCAGCAGCTGTTCCCCTGTTTACACCTACCTCCACCAAGCAACACCTCCCCTCCCTGCGTCTATCATTTCAGGCCCAACCCTGCCCCTGCCTGCTCTCAACAACCAGCAGCAGCTGACGCCCCTCTTCCCCTTCTTGCCCACTTCTTCCATTGAGCGACACCTGCCCACTACCCTTCCCAGCGCCCTTCAACTGCCCTTCCCAGCGCTTAGCATTTCCAGCACAAGGCCCCACTCCCAGCGCCTCCAGCATGAGCCTGGCATTCTGACCTGCTGTGTCCATGGCCCTGCCCCAGGCATGGTCCTGCCATACGGCCCAGCCAGCGTGGGGTCTCCCAGCCTGCTGATGGAGTCCAGGCGGGGCAGCCCTGACCTGCCCGGCGTCATCTTCAGGCCAGCCACCTGCGCCAGCACGAGCGCACGGGGCACGGGGCACAGGGCAGAGCAGCACATGGACACAACGGGGCTGCAGGGCAGCAGGGCAGTACAGTGGAAGGCAGCAGCCCAGCAGCAGGCAGTACAGTGGAGCACGCTGGGTTACACATCACACCTCAAACCCAGAGTCTCCACCCAAACACACATAAGCCAAGCATCCCTGGGGAGCGGGGTTCAGCGAGTATGGCCCATCCACAGCGAGGGTCAGGCCTGCAGCAGCAGCCTGCTATGGTGCTGTGCATTGTTGCAGTAGAGGCAGGAGGGAGGGCAGCACCGCAGGGGTGAGGGATTGAGGGCTGGCAGCCAGACTATGCACACCCCTGAAACCAGCCACCATGCATGCATCCCATGCCCATTATGCTCCGCCCCCACACGCCCAGGCACATCCACAGACACATCCCCCACAGACACATCCCAACCCAAACCACCGCAGTCACACGCATCTCAACTAAAGAGCATGGAAGGGGAGGAGAGAGGAGGAAAGGGCGCACACGCATAGCACCCACCTCGTGCCCCTGGGTGTGCATGTGGACATGTGCAGGCCCTCATGGCCCACTCGCATTTGCCAATGCTCTGCATGGCTGTTTTCTGCCACACCCACTCCCCACCCACCCACCCACCTGCTGCTGAAGGCCCCTCTTGTCTCCCGCCAGGCCGACCGCGCCCTGGGAGGCGCCAGCCGCTGCCCCCAGCTCTGCGCCGAGCGCCCGGCCATCCGCCCGCAGCCCTGACACGGGCCCTGGGCGCACGCCCCCTGTGCCTGCTTTGCTGATCTTCGTGGGCTCGTAGTCCTCGTCCACACCGCAGTCCCGGCCCTGCAGCAGGCAGCAGGCAGCACATCACTGCACGCTACCTCCACTGCGGTTGAGCTGACCAGCTGCAAGTTAGCTCAGCTGCTCAGCTGGTGAGCTGCTGAGCTGCTCAGCTTCGCAGCTGAGTCGCCTGCAGTGCTGGGCTTCCAACCTGCAGTGCTGCTGGCTGCTGGACCAGATTCATGATCGCACCGTAGGGTACAGGGAACCTACGGGTTTGGTGACATGACAGAGTAGCCCTGTAAGCAATGCTGCACTGACCTCCCCCCCTCCCCTGCACTTTGTCTCCTAACTCAGTGCGCCCCCACACATCGTGCACAGCAGCAGCAGCAGCTGCACAACACCAAGGCAGCTGCCGGTTGAGCTGACTCCTCCAACTCCTTACTGTGCAAGGCAGGCCGCCATGGCCATGCCGCCTGGCCAGCGCTGAGCTAGCAGCACTGCAGCAGGCAGCAGGACAGGCAGCAGCCCCCGCTGCCAGGGGCAGCAGCAGCGGGGCGACAGCAGCTGCGCAGTGGCCTGGGTCTCACCCGGCGTTTGCGCTTGTCGCGGGCTCCAGTATCACCCAGCTCACTGCCGTCCAGGGCCCGCATGCCATTGACACCCACCTGGCCAGCCAGGTCAACAGCAGCAGGGGTGTGGGTGGATGGCACCTCCCCTCCCCTGATAAGAAGCAAAGGCATCATGAGCTTTTGGCAGGCTGCAGTGGCACAGCAGGGCTGTGTGCGGGGCGGGGCAGGTGCGCCAGGGGAGGGGGCATCAGGGGAGGGGGCATCAGGGGAGGGGTTAGGAGCAGTGTGGAAGGTGAGAGGAAGGGCGGTCACTGTTGCGGCCAAGTCGCAGCATAGGCAGGTGTTGCAGGGCACCCCTTCCACCAACACACTCCCTGCCCTGCTGACCCTAACCATAACTCCCTGGCAGGAGCAGTGTGGTTGTGAGACCCCCCCGGCAAATAGCCCCCCTGACCCCCTGACCCTCTCCTACACATGCTCCCAAGACAGCGAGCGACAGCTGGCTGTATGACTTGAGCAGCAGCATCGCCAACACCAGGGGCCATGCAGGCGACAGTGAGACACATAGACCTGGCAGGCCAGCCATGCGCGCTGAGGCAGCCAGGTGGAAGCTGCCAGCACTGCCACATCCTGTCAGCCTAGCATCAGCCACAGAGCCATCAGCCCAGAGCTGTGGGGCCCTGCTCAACAGCAGCTAGGCACCAAAGGGGATGGACAGGCTTCTGGGACCATCCACCGGGTGCCTCCCCTGTGCTGCTGCTGTAGCCCAGGATGGGGGGAAGGCTAGGCGCCAACGAAGTTCTCAATGGAGGTGAGGCATGTCAGGCAGGCAGTCTCAGGCCGCAACAATGCCTAGGCTTGCTGTAGCCCATGCCCAGACATATCAGGAAGGGAGTTAGGCACGTATCGTAACCTAGGCTTGCTGTAGCCAAGGCCAAGACATGTGAGAAAGGGAGTGAGGTATGTCAGGCAGGCAGAGTCAACCTCAGGCCCCTGTAATGAGGTCACCTTGTGAACTACAGGCGCTAGCCACTCACCGCTAAGCTGCTGGGGCGGCCACGCACACCCCCAGTGGTTAGGCGGCCGGGCAGGGGGCTGCCATTGATGTCCAGCCCGTCGTCGCCCTCCAAGCCCAGGCCGCTGGCCCCGCCTGCCAGGAGGGCAGCACCCCGCAGCTTGCGCCGCCCTCCTGGGGGCCCCAGCAGGTCCTCTGCACCATCACAGCACGAAATGCCCACACCCCTCTCACACATGGACAGGTCACACTAGCGGTGATCAGAGGTCACACTAACGGTACATGTGATCACACCCTCATGACATGGGTTCACACCCCTGGCTTTCTTCACTACACATCAGACATGGTCGCCCTGCTCGCTGGTTGTTGAATGGCCCATGGACTGAGCGGATGGCGTCCCTGTTGCATGTGGCCAGCAGCAGCCAGCACCTGCCACCGACACGGCCTGCTGAGCTGGCTGCTGTGCCCAGACACTGCCTGGCCATCTGTGGTTGCAACTCCCGGTCCTGTGGCTGTGTGACAGCTTGTGTGAGCGCTAGCTGCTGGTCTGTGAGGCAGCCTGCTTGCTGCATCACAGCTTGTGTGACTAGCGGAGCCAAACCTACAACTGCAGCGTCAGGTGCCAAGGCCTTCTGTGCAGTGCCCCAAATGTTATGAGTGACCTAGGCACGTGAGGTGCTACCCCTGGCACCGCCTGGGCCCTGCCTAGCTGTGTCTCGCCAGGCCTGGACACTGTGCGCCTGCTGGCCTGGACCGCACAGCACCTGAAACCCTGGTCGCTGTGGTTGCAGGCTGCCTGGCTGCTGCTCTGCATGCCTCACTGCTGACAGACCTGCTTGCCTGCCTGCCCTCCTCTTGGCTGCGCACCATCTGACCCTGCTTGCCACCCTGTGCTTGCCTCCCTGCTGACAAGCCTGCCTAATGCATGGCCACCACTGCTGGGGCAGCGCAACACGTTGTACCCCAGCCAAGCAATGCGCGGACAGCCCGGCTGGTGCCCTGTGAAGCTGCTTCTCATCAGTCGAGCTCCACACTGACAGCCTGGCTAGTGCCCTGATGAGCCCTGGTGCTGTGCCCCTGCTGGGTGTTGAGGGTGCAAGCCCAGCCCTGCGGGACCCAAGCCGGTCTGTCCAGTGAAGTGTAGGAGGGGCCAAGCTCCACCCTGGCAGCCAAGCTTCACGCTGGCAGCCTGGCCAGTGGCCTTTGCAGCTGGCTCCCATGGTGCATGCCTGTCGCTGCGCTGGCCACCGTGATGTGAAGCTGGGCCAATGTCCTGTCCTGCTGGGCTGATGCAACGCAGCCCGTCTTTGACAATGTGCTGGTCGCTGTCCTGGCATGAGCTCCAGTATCGCCCTGCTGCTGGCAAGCAACGCACCAAAGGCCTGCCTCGCCTTGCTTCTGGCCCTGTGCCACGCTGTATACCATGCCTTAGAACCACACTGCATTGTTAGGTGCCAGCCTTGATGGGCCCAGGCCTAGGCCAGGCAGTCTGCATCAATGATGCTCTAATCAAGATGTGTATCCCTCTAGTTAGTTGGTGTGCAGCTGCCCAGCTGGCCAGCTGCCCAGCATCAAGCATGGCTGGGCGGTTGGGTGCCTAGTTCGCTGGCTGGCATGCTGGCATGCTGACTGGCTGGTTGGCTGGTCACCTGGCTGGCTGGCTGCTCTACTAGTTGCAGTGGGACATACCCACCCAGAGTGACCACTGGCTGGGTCTTGCGGGCCGCGTCCAGCACCTGGCTGTACAGGGCCTGCACCTCCGCATGCTGCGCCAGCCGGCTGACGTCCTGAGCCTCCAGCTGTTGAGTCAGGGCGGGTGTGAAGGCAGAGGTGGTGATGAAGCACAGGCTGCCCATGTCCACGGTGGCGGACTGCACCCCGTCTGTAGCGCAGGCACACACACGACAAGAGCTGAGTGAAGTGGAAAAGGTGGGAGCACCACACTCTGACAGCTGTCTGGCCAAAAGCTGCTGAACAAGCGTCATGGAAGAGAAACGGAGCTGGCAAAGTGAGGAGGATGAGCCAGGGCAGGTAGTTGGTGCTGAAGCAGGAGCACCAACGTGTCAGTGGCGCCGAGCCTGGACTGCCTGGCACACACCTGAGTTAGTGGCAGATGTGACAGAGCTGCTTCTGCTGCGCTGCGTCCGCCTGTCTGTTGCCAGCTTAGCTGCTGATGTGAGGTGCACTGCTTTGGCTGCATACTCCGCTGCAAGCTTGTCAGGCTCCCGCACATGCCCCAGCCTCAGGTCAGATGCCTTTCGCTCAATTGTGGTAACCTGCCTGAGGCTGCTACGCTTGAAAGCAGCGGCTGCATGGGCCACCTGGTAGGCTGCAGCCTGCCGCCACAGGCGCTCCTGCAGCAGACATGGGCCACGGGACCCAGCAGGGTCGGTACCATGGAGATGGAACATGAGTGACTCAGCTTTGCACAGGGTTGGTGTAAGCACCTGCATGAAGTCCTGGGCCAGCCATGAAGCCTCTTGTAGGACAAAATCCCAGTGAGTCTTGTTACGAGGTGGCTCAGGGTGGGGGAAGTTGAAAGCGCTGGAGAGGGTGGCCCACAGCGCCTGCAGGCAGGGCCATCACCACCTAGTCTGCCCATGTAGGGTGGATGCAACAGGAGCCCACCCCCTGGTGCTGCCTTGCCTGATGCATGAACTCCTCACCCTGATAGCCGCTGCTTTCTCAACAATTGCATTCTCCCGCGCCAGCTCCTCTGCAGAGGCAGCTGTCGCCATGCTGTGGGCAATGGGCCCACCACGAATTTTGTTGTAACTTAAGTCTTTCGCAATCTACGCCGTCTAGCGATCTGCATACCGCAATGTCGCACCTGCAACCGCGAGGTTTGAATGGCAGCCTTGCATGGACACCACTACCAAGCTAGGAGCCTCGGGACCCAGCCCACCGCCTTGTTTTGCACGCCCGGCTCATCGCGGGCATTCTTACCTAGAAGCCATCCGCAAAGTGATCTGGTCGAGGATGAAGCTGAAACATAGCCCGGGCGCCTCGTCGCAGGCGCTGCAACTTTTTGATCGTCTCGCCTTACATCGCCGCTGGTATCACAACATGGCTGCTAGCTGCAAGGGCGAAGAGGCCTAAGATTCAAACTCCAGCGCTCTAGCAGCAAGCAAAGCGCATGCCGCAGGCCCAAGCGAGGCAGAGTAGTGGTCGAGGAAAATTGACTGGCCAAATTTTTTTTTGCCAGCTGGGGACCTTACTTCGGCGTATGGCCCGGTCGCGACGCACACCGCGGCGCAGAATTACCGGCTTGCGTCCTGACGCATGGCAAGCATGCAAGCTTGTGAATTCAATCCAGGACCTTACGAGCATAGAATTGCATAGAAATTGAAACGGAAAACATTTGAATGCTAAGAGTGTCTCCAACTGTGCCCTATCAACACGCCTGCATAACATTGCACCATACCTCGCTCACTACACTGGACAAAACTGCCTCTCTCAAAGTTGGTCAGACCTCACATTGAAGGCTCCATCGATATATTTCAAAGCTTGTTCAGCTCGGTAAAGGCTTGGACTGCCAAATACAGCAGAGCCGCCAAAAATGCATAGGAAACGTAGTCGTTCCATTCCTGGCCGCCCTGTTGGTTCTGGAAGAACTGCGAGCAGCAATGCAGCCAGCAGCAGCAAGACATGCCACATGCCACATCACATGAGAGGCAGAGCAGCTTGGCAGGTGACTCCTAGTCTGCCGCTTACCCGTGTGGGGTCACTAGGGTTGCTGTAAATGTCTGGACTCTTGTCGCCACCATCCAGGGTGTTCAACGCTGCTGACACCTGCAATGGCACATCACGCATCTCTGCACAAGCCAAGCACAGCGCTGGGGTGGTGCAGTGCTCAAGGTTGGAGGCGTCCTCAGCAGTGGGACCAGCATGTGGTAACTTGGGTACCTGCCCCACCCACCCATTACAACGTGCACAACACTGCAAGAGCACATGTGACTGCAACCGGTGCCTCCAGCAACTTCCTAACCAGGGACGCATGTTGTGCAGCAGCAAAGGTGGGGTTGAGGGCGCTGCTTGACAGGCAGGAGTTTGGGGCTCTGCTGCAGCAGTCACATCACTGGCCCCACCTTGCCGGACAGGCTCTCTGACAGGTCCCTGCTGCCTTGCTGGGCAGCCCACGCTACGTGGCTGAGCGTGAGCAGGACAGAGCCAATGCCGCCCACCCGGCTCAGGTCCCAGCGATCCCTGAGATGCCACAGCCACAGCCACACATGGTGAGGATAATCACCATGTGCGCGTGTGTGACTGTGTTACAGCCATGCCAACATGCACATGCCATGTAATGATGATGATGGTCATGAGGCAGGGTTGTCCCCAGTTGCACGGGCTGGCAGAGAAACCACCTCAGGGGCAGAGGTCCTCACCCTGGGCCATTGCATTGCATCCCTAGCCAGGCACACAGACCCACCATCACAACCCTTGCATAAGCCTACCTGAGGCATGGTACAGACACATACCCGACAGGGACAAACAGTGGCCAGCGCCAGCTGCTAGGCTTGTGACACGATAGCAAGCCTGCCGCCTCTGATGCTGCCGTGTGACGAGGTGTCCCACTGCCACCCCTCCTAGACTCCTGGACATGCTAGGGGGCCGGCACCCACTTGTGGTCCACGATGCGGCCTGTCACCAGGTTCATCTGGATCACTGTCACTGCGGGGACGGTCACTGAGTTGCCTGCGTACTGCCCAGACAGCGCCCAGTCAAGCTGGGCACTGCCCTTGTCCAGCATACGCATCTTGGTGATGACCTGCGGGGCACCAACCAAGTCATCGCCATGCTCCCTGGCGCACCTGACTGCACTGCACTGCCACAAGGGAAGTGGCTGCCACTGGAGGTAGGAGAGGCAACAGCTACACCACCATCATGCTTGGGCAATCTCATGTCAAGCTGCTAGCATTTGCCTCTGCTGGTACAAGCGGCTGCTGCTGCAAACGGCTGGCGGTTCCCAAGCGTCCAAGATGCCAGCACCTACTGACATTGAATGAGAAGTTCCTGGCAGGGCTATAAACTGCTTGGCTGGCTGGCTAGCTGGCTAGCTGGCTGGCTGGCTGGTGACATATGACCACCAGGAGCGCACCACAGAGGGCTTGGACAGCATCTGGGTGTGCCAGGTTAGGCGCGGGTACTTGTTACTCCCTCTGAAGCTGCGCACCCCATCCTGTGTGGACATGCGCATGGCAGTGGTGGAACATGCTAATGCTGAGAGTGGTTTGGGCACCACCAGTGGTGTTCTGCAGGCAATGGTACATCGTGCAGCTTCGATTCACTGATGGCCATGCGCGTTTTCACACATACTGTATGCAATGACTCACACACTCTCCCCTCCACACACCGTGTAGGTCACGTCTTTTGCAAAAAGAGACTGTGTGTAGCGTAGGCGCATGAGGTCTCTGGCAAAGCTCCGGACGCTGGTTTCAACAGCTGGGCTACTGGTGCATTGAAAATCGTCACAGTATGGCTCCTGGCTCGCATTCTCCAAAAGGGGTGTAGTAGCCCGTTCTGTCCTCTCAGACACTGCGGCATCGCGCGCCACCCCTCGGCCTACTGAGTCAGGAGGGGCTCTCCATGTACGATCAGACCTTTTTAGCTCCGCAGGCAGAATGCTCCAATCAGCATTGACGGAGGCTGGCCGATGACAACGACACCGCAGGGGAGTTACCTGCCCGGCACAAGAAGGGTCGAGGATCCGAGGCCAAGCCGGGGCTTCGCACCACGCCTACGCTGCGGTATCCTCCACACCAAAGTGATGGCAATTGGCTCAACCGGCGTGAAGGGCCCCCGTTATAGCAGGGGGTTTGTTGGGCCACCAAGCAGGTCATTAGGGTGACACGTAAACTAAGACAGAAAGGCTTGGGACTCCGCCACGACGCGACAGGATGTGATTTCATTTCCTCCATGGTCAAATGAAAAAGGCTCAAGAATAGGGTGTGTCTCAGGCGCCCCCAACATGGGGTTGGTAATATGCATGCGATTACTCTCTCAATACTGCATCGTTTTCAATAGCGTTTATCACATTGGTAGCTGCAAATCAATGCGCGTCATCTGACCATCAGCGCTAGCCATTGGAGTCTTTGCTCGCGTACTGCCACATGTGCCCGCGAACAAATCACAGCGGCGAGACGGGTCTCCTTGGCACGGTGAGCCACATCGCTGAGGCCCCATCTACCTGGCGCAATGAGCGGGTTGTGCACAAATGAAATGTCCGGCCAACACCCAGCGCGATGCCTGCCGGGCGTGCAGGGCACCTAGACGGGGTGAATGAAACATAATAGATGTGCTCACTTCCGCCGAATACACCATTGGGGTCGGCGCACACTGAGGTATCACCGGTTTACACCCCCCCCTCCTCCACTGTGTCCTTCACTGTGTTGCATCCGCTGCACCCACACGAAAATGGCCACACTATGTTTGTTCTAGACCCGTGGGCGAGTTTCTTGAAACAAATAGCACATTAGACAGCCCAGGCCTCTGTCAGTTTGACATCTTCAAAGTGACATCATGTTTTCCAAGCAGAATCAGGGCCACGGGGCTGTGGGGTGGCAGTTGAGCTATGAAACTTTGCACGCAGGTGGATGGCATGTAGGGGAGTGTAACTCTCAGAGGAGCCGAGTCCAAACTCGGTCATGGTGTGGAGCTGTGTGACTGACTGCATGGCCCTGGTCATGAGATCGGCTAAGGGAGTTGGGGGTCACCGACCAAAGTGAGCTTTTGGCTTATCTGAGTATGAGCGTTTGTTACAATGTCCTAGATGAGCTTAGCCTAGTAAGTAGCATGTTGTAAGTCCAAATGGTCGAGCTGTGGCATTGCCCTCCAGGTATGGGGGGGAGGTGGGCTCATTGCCACATCCTCGCTACCGCTTTCCGATCCGACTGCTGCCGCCGACACGCATGCGTATGTAGAGCAGCCTAAGCGACGAAGGCGGTCGCAGCGATGACGGCATGCCCCGCAACGGCCCAAATTTGAATCACTAACTTTGATGCTTTGTTGTGCACGGCCTACTCGGTGTATGTTTATTTTGGATGGGTGAACGGTAGCTGGCTGGGTTGGCTACATACTGAGCCAGCTAGCATTAAATTTGGCGCAGCGAGTGCAGAGTTACAGCCGTCCTACTACCAGGGGTCGGTTTACTGCCATTTTTGAATGTTGGGGGCGCCTGAGTGTGTCCGCTAACATTAGTTCCGAGCCAAAAGTTGCGTACTAGCTAATACTAGCGCTCATAATAGCTGAAGCGGCGTGAGCCAATACCGGGAGCTCGTATGATCTGATAAGAGCTCATATGAACTCTTATCAGCTTCCGAGAGCTGATATGAGCCGAACGGGAGCTGACATGAGCTACTACGAGCTACTACGAGCTATTTGGGAGCTCATATTAGCTCATACTAGAACTATTATTAGATTAGGAAGGGAACCACCCTACTCAAGAAGGACACCTGCCCCAGGTGCCGCAGCATCTAGAGCCAAGCTGAGGTGGCGATCACTGATTCACTAGACAGTACTGGGATACAGACTACTGGTAATTAGACTACAGATCACTAGGGGTAGGCGAACTGGACTGCAGCCACCCTCCAGGCTGGCACGTATGCAACCATAGGAGCAGATATGTCGGCTAGGGTAGAGTTCGCTGCATGCTCCCCTGCAATGTGGCATGCTGTGCTGCCAGCACATAGCCCTGGCCTGCTGGCGACTCTCCAAGTGCAGCTAACGGTTACCGAGCTCTGCAGGTGCAGCCGCATCACTCAGCTCTGGCCTGCCTCCATTGACTGCTCTACCGCTGCCCTCAGCCCCCCCTGGGCCTCGTCTGCTTGCTGGACTGCAGGCTGGCTGTGCACCTGGCCATGACCCTCCTCCCCTGCAGACCCCTCCCCTTGCCCATCCCAGTCACCAGCCACCCCAACCCCCTGCTCCTCCCCCTCCCCCAGCCCAGTGTGTGGCTGCTTTGCTGCGGCTGGCCCCAGCCCCTCCTCTGCCTGGCTGCTGGCCTCCTCCAAGCCTGAGTGCATGCGCTGTGTAACGGCCAGGCTGGCGCAGTGTGGCACCAGAGCAGGGGCAGGGGCAGGGGCAGGGGCAGGGGCAGGGGCAGGGGCAGGGGCAGGGGCAGGGGCAGGGGCAGGGGCAGGGGCAGGGGCAGGGGCAGGGGCAGGGGCAGGGGCAGGGGCAGGGGCAGGGGCAGGGGCAGGGGCAGGGGCAGGGGCAGGGGCAGGGGCAGGGGCAGGGGCAGGGGCAGGGGCAGGGGCAGGGGCAGGGGCAGGGGCAGGGGCAGGGGCAGGGGCAGGGGCAGGGGCAGGGGCAGGGGCAGGGGCAGGGGCAGGGGCAGGGGCAGGGGCAGGGGCAGGGGCAGGGGCAGGGGCAGGGGCAGGGGCAGGGGCAGGGGCAGGCACAGGCGCAGTCGAGGGGCAGGAGCAGTCAACGGCTGATGTCAATCCTTCCCGCGCTCTCCTAGTGCACGGCCCCTACCACCTAAACACCTAAATGGGCTTGTGAGCCAGACAGGCCCGCCCAGACTCCACCGAACCTGCTCAGCACCCTGCCCTCCCACCACAGCTCCGTGTACCGCCAGATGAGCCCTACCAAGGCCTGCCTCTGGCCCTGCCTTTCACCCTGCACTTGCCGCCCAGCCAGCAATCCCTGCCCTCCCAAATCCTCCCAGCCCTGCCCTCCCAACCCCTCCCAGCCCCAGCCCTGCCCTCCCAACCCCTCCCAGCCCCAGCCCTGCCCTCCCAACCCCTCCCAGCCCCAGCCCTGCCCTCCCAACCCCTCCCAGCCCCAGCCCTGCCCTCCCAACCCCTCCCAGCCCCAGCCCTGCCCTCCCAACCCCTCCCAGCCCCAGCCCTGCCCTCCCAACCCCTCCCAGCCCTGCCCTCCCACACTCTACCAGCCCTGCCCTCCCAAACCCTCCCAGCCCATGACCGACACCTAACCCTGGTCAGGCAACAGTCCACACACGCACACATTGTACAGGGGCTGGGTAACAGGACTGGGTAGGAAGGCAGGGGTGGCAGCTCAACAACCCTTTGCGCAGTTGAGCTGGTGCGAGCAGTGGAGCAGGTGGCTGCACACTGCACTCGACTCCCTTGAGGCTGTCAAACAGTACAACCCTAGTGGTTCGAAAGCTACAGCAAGCTGGCTGCGAAGATCCCCGTCACCAAGGCGTGACCAAGGCGTTAGTAAGATAGCTGGGCATGTTTGACCTGCATGGACCCGACCGGTTCGGGGATATAGCATAGCGTGACTACAAGGCTGCACTACTTAAGCGCGCTATTGACACGTTCGACTGTGAACCCGACTGTGGTTTACAACGTTGCAAACTGCGCTACCCTCAAACCCAAGTCACCGACCTGTCTGCACCTAACAGCAGCTACAGCAGGCCAGCACTGGCAGGACACTGCACTTTACCCTCTGATCTGCAAAAAAGCGGCACTCACCAACAAGGCAACAGCACTTCATCAACTCGAATCAACTCTGCATGTGGTGACGAGTGTGCATTTAAGTGCCTGCCTCCCAACTGACTTGTCAACCTGCCTATTCCACACTTTCAGTGGTCCGAACTTAGACGACTGAGCTGCCATCATAACTCTGGCCAGCAATGCAAACCTTGGTGCCTGAGTGACAAAGCCGGCTGCATGGCGCATGGCTACAAGCGTGTTGACCTGCACTGCCTGCAGTGTAGCTGCTGAGCACACACATCAGCTGGTGGCAGTTGTGGGACAAACTTGGAGGCTGCCCCGCAGTGCCAGAGCAGATGCCTGCCAGCAGCAGGGTAGCAGGCCAGCAGCAAGGTAGCAGGCCGGAGTAAGCTTCGCTTGCCTCCGACCTGCTTCTGTTCGATGTCCAGCTCAGCTCAGTGCCCGGTGGGGGGGCCACCGCTGGCAGTGACCGGGGTGCAGCTATTGCCATTGCAGGCGGTGAATGTACAGCCCGGGGTGTAGGTGCTGCCACAAGGCCGAGGGGGTGGGTTGGGCTGTGGCTTAGGTGGTGAGGGCTGTGGCTTAGGTGGTGTGGGCTGGGGCTTGGGTGGCGGTGGTTGAGGCTTGGGTGGCGGTGAATGAGGCTTCGGTGGTGGTTGAGGCTGTGGCTTGGGTGGCGTGGGGGTGGGCCGGGGCGGTGGGCGAGGGCAGGTGGGCAGGCACAGGCAGACCTTTAGATCCGGGCAGTTGCACGGCTCATCTGTGCATGTCACTGGAGGCTTGGGGGGCGGAGGGGAGGGACGTGGAGGCTGGGGAGGGACTGGTGTGCATCTGACCAAGCACGAACAGGCCGCCAGGTTGCCGCCAGGGCAGAAGCACGGCTCGTCTGAGCATGTGGGTGGAGGCTTGCGGGGCGGAGGGGAGGGAGAAGGCTGGGGAGAGGGAGGTGAGGGAGGAGTGGGACTGCCCGGGGGGATGTAGACCCTGGGCATGGGTGGGCAAGGACCGTACAGGACCGCGCCAGCGGTAGCCCCTCCGTCGGTGGTGGACATCGGGCAGTTTTGAGCTTGTTGCAGCATGCGACGGTTGGGGGTTGCGCCGTTAGCACCGGACTCTGCAGGTGTGGGGCGCGCATCAAAAACTTGGAGCGCGTCGGTACATCGCGGAATGGTGCACTGCTGCTGCTGCCCGCTACGGGGCACGGAGCGACCTGGCGCCGGGCCGGCGATGCAGCCGTTGACTTGACTGTCGCAATTTGCGATAGCGCAGCAGATGGCAGCAGCTGGAGTCTGCCACACGCGGTGCTGTGCGTCGATGAAAACTACTTACATGGATACTTAGATAGCCACGGTTGGTTTGGCAGCGCAGCTGCTGCCTCGCTGGGAGGCTACGCCAACGCACCTGCAGCGAGTGCGAGGGGCGTCGGGCAAAGGGCCAGGAAGAGGAAGGCGACGCCCAGCTGGACGCGCGGCCAGGGCGACATGGCGGTTAGGAACTGGGAGGAGGAAGGGAGCGCCGCGCGTGGCAGAGCAGCTTAGCGACGGTGAGCGAGACAGCTGTGCTAATACCAGGAGTGATGCATGGCCGTCACACTGTCAGCACGATAATTGCCACAGCGGTGTGTTACAGCGCCGATTTGACCCAGCTCTGCTGTTGTGCAGGTGCTAGTGCAGGTCCTGCTGCCGCTGGCTTGCCTCCTATTGCTGCTGCTGCAGCTGTAAAGTGTGCCAGGCTTTCTTTCTGGTTTGCTGTAGGTGAGAGGGTTAGGGTGGTCACCTGGCAGGCTGGCTACAGCGGGGCATGCCAGGCCCTGTGTGGTGGAGGGAGGTCAGGAGTGGCCTGCCTGCCTGCCTGGCCCTGGGCTGGGTGCCACCAGGGGCCAGGTGGCGGTGGCGGTAGGGCGCTGTGGGCCCTCTGCTGCAACTGCTGCTGCTGCCACTGCTGCTGCTGCTGCTGCTTGTCTCCGACTCAGCACCGCTGGCATCACTGCTGCTGCTGCTGCTGGTCTCCTCACTGCTGACCTCCTCCTCCTCCTCCTCCTCCTCCTCCTCCTCCTCCCCCTCACTGCTGCTGGTCTGTTGGTTGGGTGTCTTTCTGGTAGCACGCCCTCCAGTGGGCGACCCCCTTCTGCTGCTGCCGACGCCTTGGCCTGCCCCACCCACCCCCGCCCCCGCCCCTCCTCTTGCCCCTGCTCCTCCCGGCCTACCCCCGCCGTGGGGGCCGCCAGGCTGCTGGGATCCTAGCTCTTCTTGATTGGCACCCCGGGGCGAGCCAGGCCACACAAGACTGGCCAGCACAGCGGCGTGGACATCAGCGCCTGGCCCCTCTCCCTGGCTGCCCCAGGCTGCAAGGGCGGCTGGACCGTTCGCAGCCGTCAGGGGCGCCCATGCCCAGCTTCCACTGCCTGACTGCTGACTGTCCTGCACGTTAGCAAGGCCAGGGGCTGCTGTGTGGGTAGGTGCTGGGTGTACTGGGGGGCTGGCAGGCCAGGTGGGCTGGGCTGTGGCAGAGCGGGGAGGGGGCCGGGGGCTGCTGGCCTGCTCTGGCTGGCAGGGGGTGCTCCAGCCCTCCAGGGGCGCTGCCTCCAGCTGGCCCAGCAGGCTGGAAAGAGAGGTGGAGGCCCTGCAGCACCATTAGCAGCACCGTTAGCAGCAGCAGCAGCAGGGGCAGCGGCAGCGGCAGCAGCAGCAGCAGCCTTGGCATCAGCTCAACATGGAGGAGGAGCAGGGGTATCAGTAGGGGGTGACCCTATGGCTAGGGGCCCCCTAACCTCTACTAGCTCATACTCAGCCATCTCTAGCTGGGCCTCTGACACCTCTGACTGCACCATTAGAGCCTACTTCACCCCCCACCCTACTTCACCAACCCCTGACCTGGGCCCATGGGCATACGGTCCCCTCATGATGTCCTGGTGCACAGCCCAGCGAACACAAGCCTGTCAAAGCGTGCCCCGTCTCCCCCCTCTCTTCTCCCCATCCCACCCAGCCCCCCACCCTCTCATCTCCCCCACCCACCCAGCCCCCCCCACTGCCCCTCACCCTGTGCTGCAGCAGCCCAGCTCTCCGCCCGGCAGCCGGGGCGAGCGCCACAGGTTGGCCACCTGCAGCAGCACCTGGCTGCCCGCAAGGAACTCCGAGCTCTTGCCCTGGCCGCCGCCGCCGCCACCACCCGGGCGCGCCCCCTCCGCCCCCACGCCTGTGGCCAGGCTGCCTGCGCCCCAGACTCGGCGGCCTTCCAGGGAGGGTGGGGTCGAGGGCGCTGCTCGGTAGCCAGGCGTCCAGCTGGTGCTGCAGCCGTCGACCCGGGCGACCCCACCAGGCTGACCAGGCCCCCCAGCAGCTCCTTGACCTTGCCCTGGGCTCTGACCCAGCCCCTGCACCTGGCTAGGATTCGAACCTGTGGCTGGGCCGTGGGCCTGGCCTGTCGCCCTGCCCTCCCCCTGGCCCACCACTGCTGCTGCCTGGGGCCCACTGCGGCTAGGCCCCTCCTGGGTCCCTGGCCTGGGTACAGCTGCAGGGCGGGGGGCAGGCGGGCGGGCGCTGGATGAAGGCCGCGCTGTTGAGGGGCAGCCGGCGGGGTCAGCAGCGGGCAGCTGTGAGGTGGCTAAGGGACCGGGGGCGTGTGGGGTGGAGGTGGAGGTGGACTCCGTCCCCCCAGCTAGCCTGCACAGCTCTCCACCTGCTGGAAGGACTGCACCCTCCCCTCCCCTTGCCCCTCCCCCTCCCCCTGTCACCACCACTGCTCCTGTCCCAGCCCTCTTCCCTGACCCTGGCCTTGTCGCACCCCCTGGCCCACCCCCTGCCTCCACCCCACCCCCTGCCCCTGCCCCTGCCCCTGCCCCTGCCCCTGCCCCTGCCCCTGCCCCTGCCCCTGCATAAGGACGTACAGCCGACGCTGGCTTGCTGCCCCTGAGCCACAGGCTCATCTGGGCCAGCCCTGCGCCAGCCTGCCTCGGCCCCTGCCCCGCTGCCCCGCTGCCCCCCGGCACCCCGCCCCCAGTCAGCTCCCCCTCCCCCCTTGCTCTCCCCCACCCCCCACCCCCTGCGTGCTGCTGCTGTGCGCGCCGCTGCTGCCGCAGCAGGTGCAGGGAGCGCGCCGCTGCCCCCCCGCCTGCCCCCCCAAGGCACCAGCGCGCAGCCTGGCCTGGGGCAGAGGCCTGGGGCAGCAGCTGGGGCACTGACCCGCCGCCCCCTGACTCTGCGGCCCCAAAGCCAGGGGCCACCATGGAGGGGCTGGGCAGCACCCCCCCCTGGGTGGATGCAGCAGTCAGGCCAGATGTGGGAGGGTGGGGCGCTGCTGAGGAGGGTGCGGCCGCCTGAGCAGGTCCTGGCTCAGGCCAGCTGGTCAAGGCTGCACAGGGGGGGGTGCTACTGGCTGCAGGGGGCCTGGGCTGGGCTGCCGGGCAGCACCCTGGGAGCCTGTCCGCAGTGCCAGGGCTGGGGTGGCGGCTGTGAGCGGCTGGGCTGGGGGTGGGGCTGGCGCTGCCGGCTGCGGGGCTAGGGGAGCGGGTGCGACCTGCCGCAGCCCTGCCCGCTCCCACTGCGTTGCTGTGCGCCCAGGCAGCGGTCGCAGTGGCCACAGCAGCGGCGGCGGCAGCGGCGGCTGCAGCAGCCTCCCGAGCACCGCGCCCTGGGGAGGTGGCGCCGTCTGGCACTGAGCCAGGTGCAGGGGGGCACGCTGGGCTAGCCAGATGGCTGGTCCGAGCAGGTGGGGAGTGGGAGCGAGAGCGTGGGGGCAGTGGGAGGCTGCTGCTGTTGCTTGGGGTGATGGAGGGCGGGGGGGGGCTAGGTGCTGCTGCTGCTGCTGCTGCAGGTCGGGGTGCGGCAGCAGGGGCAGCAGCAGGAGGAGCATGCCGCCCTGAGGGGCAGGAGGCGGAGGTGGGGTGGGGGTGCAGTGCAGGGCTGATGGGGGTCATCAGGGGGTCCAACACAGCCAGGGCGGCCATGACGTCAGCATCAGACAGCCCGGTGCACCTGCCACCCCCTCCTGCCCCCTCAGCCGCCCCCTCTGCACCAGCTTTCAACCCATGTGCCACCCGCAGGCCTGGCTGGCCCACAGCCTGCAGCCCCACCCGCTGCTGCTGCTGCTGCTGCCGCTGCTCTTGTGTCCCGGAGCCGCTGGGGATGCTTGCCTGGCCCTTAGCAGCAGCAGCAGCAGCAGCAGCAGCATAGGGACTGCGGCCCCTGGGGCCACACAGCACCCTACCCACCCAGCCCTCAGCCCCTGCCGCCCCCAGGGCGCCAGCCGCCTCATGCAGGGGCGAGGGGGCGAGCTTGCCTGGCCAGCCAGCTGCCCCTGAGGCCGCAGCCGCTGCTGTGCCCCTGTCTGCCACCTGGTGTGTCGCCTTGTCTACGCCCCTGTCTGGCATGACCAGCAGCACGGGGCGGGCAGCGCGAGGTGGCGCTCTGGGTGTGCCGCCGCCCCTGTGGCTGGCAGGGGGCTGGGAGGGGTCACGCCAGCCTGTGACCCCCTCTGGACCGGAGCAAGGGGACATGACAGGTGAAGGGGGGAAAGGGGAGGCGTTGGTGGAGGATGGTGTGGTGGTGGAGGAGGAGGAGGAGGAGGAGACGGGTGTCGTGGCATAGGCGGAAGATGAGGAGGAGAGCGTGGTGTCACAGGCTGAAACAAAGGAGGGCGGCGGGCTGCAGTCAGGGTCAGGCGGGGAAGGCTGGGAGCTGACCTGGATAGTGAGGGGGGCTCTGCTTGGCTGGCTGGCAGTCTGCAGCTGGGGCAAGACTGCTGCGGCCTGGGGGGTGCGTGGGGTGAGAGGCAGAGGGTGCTGCAGGTACGGGGCCCGCGGAGGGCTGGGCACTGTCGCTGGCCGGGCTGGGGGCCCTGGAGCTGTGACACTGGCCACTCGGCTAAAGCGCCTGATGACTGTGGGTGCTGGGGGGTGACCGGGGAAGCTCAGTGTGTGTAGCTGGAAGCGAGGGGCGAGACCACCAGCGCAGCTGGGCTCTGGGTTCATCTTACGGCCGTTGTGCAAGGGGCGCGTGTCACTGCTCAGCATGAATGTCGCGGCCTCCCCACATTTGCTCAATAACCTATCCCTACTACTAACTTCCATTGGTCCGTCGGCGTCGGCAGTGGAAACCAGAAATGGATGTCACGACATGTCCAGGCTGAAGCTCACAACAGCAGTGACCCACGCCCTCGAGCCGCGATGCCCTGACTGTTTCCATTTGATTGGGTTGCCGCGGCCGGATGGGGGTGGATGATGTGCCGCATTCAGAATCCCGCCCAGGTTAGCAGCACTGATGCTGGTTGCCGTAGACAGATGAAGCAGTTAGCTGGCTTTCTTTGCATGAAAGCTGTAGGGATCCAAACTGGCTTTCTTACTAAAGTTATGCCGACATGGTCTAAAGACAAGATTGCTAGAGCTTTATTTTGGTGTTGCATGAGGGCTGTAGGGATTAAAACTTGCTAGAGACAAGCACATGTATCCCCTGACATTGAGCCAGTGTCTGACGCCTCACTGATTCCCTGACCTCACCCTCCTCAAGAGGTAGGGCAATAGACGTTGGCATGAACCACGTGATCTTATATGGCTGACACAGCTGAATTAGAGCACGACCGGACGTGTTAATGTTAACTAATAATTAACATTAATGTTGAACCGTTTTGGTCACCCCGGCCATTGGCCATGCCAATCCGTGACAGGCGCGACGCTCATGTCTATCTCAAGTTTCGAGCTGGTGGCGGGCGGAGTGATCTGGGAGGCTTCAGTGGAAAACGGGAGTTTTAGCGCGCGTGACTCACCGCGATAGCCTCAGCTACCCTTCACTAGCGCGTGGTGTGAGCGTGGTGTGGCCGGGGTGACCTTTTGTTAAAGATGACCGCTTGGTCTTGATACGAGTCGTTTTTTGCTGTCGTTCTGGTCACGACACGGCAATGCACCCAGCGACACCGGTCGTGCTCTAAGCTGAATGCACGCGTTTCTGCTCTTCTTCTTCAATCAGCAGATTTGGTCAAACATGAAGCAAGTTCAGCATGAATCTACTAGAGCACATCATGCCCCGGACTTGGGAACGCTTCGCCATGCTTTTCACTGGCCGCAGCCACCTGCATGGACACATGGGGCAATGCACATTTGTAAGATGGTTCATCTTGACCCTACCTAGTCACCTTGCATAGTCCCTGCAACTAGCGCCTACCAAAGGCGACTATGCAGAGCGGCACCAGGCATCAAGCGCACCAACCGCCATACCTCGGGACCAAAGCCTTGCCTTTGCTCATCCATACGAGTTTGTGTGCACAATGCCACCGCGGCCTCAGCAAGCGATGTGATTCAACCCCATCGGTGATCCGAGTCTTAATACCTGGCTATGCCACAGCTATCAGCCAGCAGCGGTCTTGCGGGATAGTGGCAAGTAGCCGACAGTCCGTGGACCCTTTGTCAGTGTCAGATGGCATCTACCGGCCCGGGAAGACGTACATGGTGGCAGATAAGGCGGAGCTCGACACCTTCCTGGCTCAAACACCCGACAATCCGTACAAAGACAAGCTGGTGATCCTCATGGCTAAGAGCTCCCACTGTCGGCCCTGCAAAAAGTTTCAGAGTGTCTACAACATGCTGGCCAGGCGGTTTGCAGACTGCTTGGTGCTCGAGGTGGGTTGGTGCCAGCCCCAGCAACGCAGTGCATGGGCAGGATAGAAACACAGCTTCTGCAAGGGTCTTTGTTGCCTATGTGCTGGCAAAGACCTGCTAAGCGCAAGTACTGCAACCAGCTGGGGTCCCTGCCATGGCCACAGGTCATGGGCGATGCAAGCCCTGACAACCGGAAAATGATGGTGAGTGCTGTCTGTTTCATGGAACCTGAATGCCTGCTTGTCAAAGTCATGGCATCTTCAGATGCCAACGGGCTGGCCTGCCACTTGCTACCCTTTCACATCCGTTGTGTTGCTGTTTAGCTACCTGGCTGGCTGATCGACTAGCTGACTGGCTGGTCGCAGATGGACATGGCGGTGAAGGTGACGCCCACCTTTTTTCTCTACCGTGGCGGGCAGCGGGTGCACTCCCTGACTGGCACCTCACGCGGAGCCTTGGCCCGAGCCATCCTGGAGCGCTTGCAGCCTGGGGAGACAGGTCGCGAGTGGCAGGAGCCGGTGGTCACTGCAGACAGCGACGACGATGAGTGAGGGAGGGGGTGGGGCAGCACCATGGCAGCAGCGCGCGCGCCAGGCCGGCAGCAGCAGCGGGCAGCCAGGGCGGGTACCTGGAGGTGGTGACGGCATACAGCAGCCATGGTGTTGCCACGGCTGGTGGGTTAATGGTTCTCTGGGCCCTCGGGGCAATGGAGGGCTGTGGGCTGAGCTGCCATGCACCCCCCCTGCTGCTCAGCCGCCGCCGGCTGCTGGTGGCTGCTAGTGGGTACTTCTGATCCGGCTCAAGTGGAGGCCCTAGTGAGGGACAAGGGGGCTGAGCTGGCATGCAGAGTGGGTTGTTCAGCCATTTCAGCTCCAGGAGCTGGGACAGCAACAGTGAGGGCCAAAGCAGCAGTGGTGCACTGAGGGTACGCGGTTGAGGGAGGCGTGGTCCAGATTTACATGTACCAGCACCAACCACTTTGCAACCTTGATCTCACTATCCGCATGGGCGAGAATAGATGTGCCAGGAGAGGCTGGCTCTGGTCAGCCGAACTAAGTGTTGGGCCTCACACGCAGCCCAGGCCCCCGCAGGCCCCCTGCTCTCAGCCGCAGGGTGGGCAGGTAGGCGGCCAGGGTGTCACCCACCCTGGTCCGAGGCCTCCTCTGGCCCGCCTGCCCTGGCTGCTGCTGGCCAGGCCTGGCCTTCCCCAGCTTGCTCTCCCTTGGCCTGCGCTGGGCCAGCCTGCCTGCTGGCTGCGGCTCAGGGGAGGGCTCTGGGGGTGTCTGGGAGGGCCGTGGTTCCTGCTGGCCTGCAGTGGCGGTGTGCTGCGCTGCACCCCAGGCTGCTCCCGCTGCGTCCTGCAAGGCCTGCAGCAGGGGGGCGTGACCCGGCCCTGGCCCTTGCTGGGCAGCGCTGGGCAACAGGCCTGGCAGCCAGCCCAGGGGGCCAGCAGGGTGGAGGTGGGGGTGGGCAGGGAGCCGCTGGGGACTGCCTGGCAGCGAGGGCTGTGGCGGAGAGGAGGAGGGGGAGGGGTAGCCCAGGGCTTCAGTCGACAGCACCCGCCTCCTGTTAACACACCCTTCAAACCTCGTGACATCATGCATGAAGCTAATAAGCAGAAGTGGCATGTGCTGACCTGCAGAAAGTCACATCAGGTCAGGTGAGACTTGAAATGCGCGTCGTTTCTGCACGTGGCCAGCCGTACTTTCTACATGCAGGGGCTGAGTAAACTGTCCCTGCAGGCTGAAGCAATGGAGTCACCCTGCAACCCTGCAATTCACCCAACCACAGCTAGCGCGGCTGTATACCTTGGCCGCTGCTAAAGCGTCACACAACCGTGTATTTTTCACGGGGAACCCAAGTTTCTTGAAAAGGCCACCGCCCGTCGCACTGCGCATCGCGTGATGGCTAAGAAGAAGCACAAGAAGGACCCGGGAAAGAAACAGAAAGGTGCGTGACCCTAGGCTACGCGCTGTGTGATAACCCGTCGCTCCTGTTGGTTCCATTGCAGCGTCTCGTTCCTCTCAAGGCAAATAACGCCAGGAGCGACGGGATGGCTGGACCACGCGTAGACGTCAGGTGACGGCCCCGCCTTATGTGTCCCCGCACTGTTAGTGTCCCTGTCAAAATGGCAACTTTGATTGGGTGCAGGTCATCAAGGTCCCCGAGGGCGCAGTGCTGCGCGGCTGCAAGAAGACGAGGCGCAAGCTGCGGGAGCTGCTTCGTTCTGGCCAGACCAGGGAGCACTGCCAGCCAAGGGCAAGGAGTACCCTGGCCTGGGCTACAAGCGGGTGCGAGACAAGCCACCCATGGCCCAGGAGCAGCAGCAGCAGCCTGCTGTGGCACAATAATGTGTGCCCCCTTTGTTGAGCTGTCATCAGCTTACAATTAGTGCATGCATTGTCATGCCAACTCTACACATTGCCCTCGTGGTCAGGCAATAGTGTAGGTGGTAGGCGGCTCATGTGCCATGTGCACTGGGTTTACTCCACACAGCCCAATAACACTGTATGAGTCGGATCTAGTTAGTGGCTGCTAGTGGCTGCTGGTGGCTGCTAGTGGGTACTTCTGATCCGGCTCAAATGGAGGCCCTAGTGAGGGACAAGGGGGCTGAGTAAACTCAAAGCGCTTTGTAACGCTAGGAAGGCGTGCCTCGTTATTACAACGCTGCTTTACGCCGGCTCGTTGACTAGCTGGCATGTGAAACAACGTACACTCTGATACGAAGCACCATTACGCAGTGGCTTACCCACGACACCATCGTGCGGTGCTTTGGCTATGTCAGTGCTTCACCCTGACCGCCCATCGCAGCTGCCGGGCAAGTTCCTGTCTATGCCGCTCACGCCATCTCCGCTGCTTCTCTATTGCTGCCGACTCCTCAGCCGCTAGCCTGTCAAGTACGTCCACTACTCGCTGGCGATGCAAGGCGGCTGTTTCTGAGGCCAGGGCGCGGCGGGCAGTCATCGCGTCCTGCTCCGCCGCCAGTCGCTGGCGGCGCTCAGCTGCGGCGAGGTCCTCCATGAGGCCTAGCAGGTCAAGGTAGTGTTCCTCTGCCCGCCTGCACAACAAGGGTACACGCAAGCCCAGTACATACATGCAAGCCCAGTACATACATGCAAGCCCAGTACATACATGCAAGCCCAGTACATACATGCAAGCCCAGTACATACATGTGCATATTGAGTCCTAGGGTGTCCTAAGGAGAAGGGCCAGCCAAGCAGCGTTTTGACTTGTGGCTGACAGCGACGTGAACAATGACTGACAATGCATGGTGCCCACAACACGTAGCAAGGTGTTTGGAAGTTTGAGCGTCGAAGCCACAATTTGCACAACAGTGTCCAGCAGCCAGTCAAACCAGTCAAGTCAAACCAAACAGAGCTCAAGACAGGTCACCCAGGCTCGGAGCTGTGAGCACCATGTCCTGAGCATTGCCTGTGTCCCCAGCACCACCTCCCCACCTGAGCTCCTGCAGGTAGCTGCCCATGCTGGTCACAGGCACTGTGGTGCGCTCCTTGCGCAGTGCGAGCAGACGCTCCTTCTCAGCTTCAATCGCCTGCAGGCCGCACAGCAGGGCACACAGTGGCGATGGCCATTGCCGGGTCAGGGGTATGCAAGGCCGCTTGCATGACCAGCATGGCACCCACAACAGGCTCCACTATCTCCTTGTATTGAACGGGTCATTGACTTCAACGCCCTGGTTGCAAGTGGGGCAAGCGCCGTACCAGAAGAAGAAGAAGAAGAAGACTACTCCGGCAGGGCCGGCGTGCATTAAGGGAGGAGCTACCGCCTGGGGCGCGGCCTGCTCCCACCAACTGAAGAGGAGAGCCTCACCCGCCGTCCTTGACCCCAGCGCCGTACCAGGTCAGCGTCAAGGTTTTGGGGGAAGGGAGCAAGGCCTGCCACCCTCTTCCCCAACCTCATGGCCCCCACCGGTAGGGGTATGCTGAGCTGCAGCACCGCCCACAGGGGCTGGTGCTCGGCCAAAGCCATGCCTCACCTCCAGGGAAAGGAAGAGAGACTTTGTCCTCGACAGAGGAACACAGGGTGATCAAGGGCGGGTGCTCCCTCAGTGAAGATGCTCCCTCGCTCACCTCCATGAAGGCCTCCCTCAGCGCCCGCTCCTGCGCAGCCCCAGCCCGCATGGCCCGCGAGCGCCCGGCTGCCTCCTCCTCTGTGAGTACACGCAGCATGCGGGCAGCCTCCATGCGCTCCATGTACGTCTGCATGCCACAATATGACAGACATGCTGACAACCCTGATAGGCCTCCCCTCCCTCGCTACCAACTCTCCTCTTCTTTGCATCTATAGTTCGCCACACTCACTGTACTGTCAGGCGAGCAACATGTGCTGGCTGACTTACCAAAATGCACAAACAGAGGGACAGGAACAGGCAAGCGATGGGCACTGGCACACCTTGTGATACATGTTCACAAGGCACACCATGGAATGCAAGATGGTATGTAATGGCTACATAGCAAGTGAGGCTGACCTGAGATGTGGGAAAGGTTGAGGCGTAAATGTGTTGACAGGGCATCGAACTGCAAAGCAGCTCGACTGACTGAGGTATATCTCACAACCGTATATTGTCATGGGGAACCCAAGTTATTTGCAAAGGCCACCGCCCGTCGTAATGCGCATCGCGTGATGGCTAAGAAGGGCGGCGGCAAGAAACAGAAAGGTGTGTGTCCCCAGTCGACTGTGAGCTGCGCTGTGTGATAACCCGTCGCTCCTGTTGCTTCCATCGCAGCGTCTCGTTCCCCTCAAGGCAAGCAACGACAGGAGCGACGGGATGGCTGGACCACGCGCAGACGTCAGGTGACATACTTACATGTCCGCCTTATGTGGCCAGCCAGCCAGCCAGCCAGCCAGCACACATGCATGCTCAGAAGAAGTGCTCAGCATGTGCTTGTGCATGTGAAAGCAAGCATGCGTGCAAGCCATGCTGGTCATTCAGCTACCCATGGGCTTCACCTGTGCGCGCTGCTCCAGCCTAGCCTGAGCCACTGAGCTGGCTGCGTCACGGCGGGCCTGAGCAGCTGCCTGGCGCAGCAGCAGCTGGGTGCGTGCAGCCAGCCGCTGCTGCTCCTCTGCTAGCTGGACAGCTGCCAGGCGAGCCTGGACCCCGTCCTGCTGCTCCTGGGCATCTGCCAAGCTGTGCACAGCAGCCAGCTGCCCAGCCAAGTGGCGGTTCAGAGCCAGACCAGCTGCCAAAGGAGGGGGTGGTGGGTGTGGGTGAGGTGCTGTATGGGTTACGTGGCTGGGCCAGTGAGGCTCCTCCTGAACAGGCGCCAGGGTGGTTGATGGCAGCTGCCCTGCTGCCTCCCCTTCCTGCTCCTCCCCGACCCCTTCACCCTCCTCCCCCTCATCTTGTGGGTAGTATCCAGCACCAGCATCTTCAGACCAAGGCGGCTGATCCGCAGGCCATTGCTGCTCTGCATGGGACATGGGCTTGGGCATGGCACTGCCACCCCACCACCACCCACTGCTGCTGCCCTGCGGTGCACAGCCACGCAGCACACAGGGGTGATGAAAAGCAGCACACAGGGGTGATGAAAAACAGCACACAGGGTTGATAAAAACAGCACACAGGGCACAGGGCAGTGCCCAGCAGCTCATAAGGGTGGTGAGAGCCAGACAAGCACCACCAGGCTGCCCAGCACCACAGCCACGTGCCATGTGGCATCCCCGCCCAGCCAGTCAGCCTCACCCTCCTGGCCTACCTGTGTGCCCTCACTAGAGTCTAGGGTTAGGGTTAGGCTTAGGGTCAATCCAGGTCCTACCAGCCCTACCTTCGTTGCCTTCCTGTGCCGCCTCACTGAGTCTCAAGTCTAGGTCCTACCAGCCCACACTGCGCCCGCCACTTAGGAGGGCGCAGTAGTGTGTGGGTAACCTAACCCCGCCTAACCCTAACCCTTACCCTAACCCCGCCAACCCTAGCCCTACCTTCCTTGCCTTCCTGTTCTGCCTCGCCAGTGTCTCCAGCAGCTTCACACCGCCCCTACTGCCAGCCTCTGCCGCCTGGGATGTGACCATGGGTGGCCTCAGCCAGCGGTGCGCTGGTCTCCTGGGCCCTAGAGGACCAGCAGCTGACAGCAGCGACCCAGGGCGGGCGGGCGTCACGCGCAGCCCAGGCCCCCGCAGGCCCCCTGCTCTCAGCCGCAGGGTGGGCAGGTAGGCGGCCAGGGCGTCACCCACCCTGGTCCGAGGCCTCCTCTGGCCCGCCTGCCCTGGCTGCTGCTGGCCAGGCCTGGCCTTCCCCAGCTTGCGCTCCTCTGGCCTGGGCTGGGCCAGCCTGCCTGCTGGCTGCGGCTCAGGGGAGGGCTCTGGGGGTGTCTGGGAGGGCCGTGGTTCCTGCTGGCCTGCAGTGGCGGTGTGCTGCGCTGCACCCCAGGCTGCTCCCGCTGCGTCCTGCAAGGCCTGCAGCAGGGGGGCGCGACCCGGCCCTGGCCCTTGCTGGGCAGCGCTGGGCACCAGGCCTGGCAGCCAGCCCAGGGGGCCAGCAGGGTGGAGGTGGGGGTGGGCAGGGAGCCGCTGGGGACTGCCTGGCAGCGAGGGTTGTGGCGGAGAGGAGGAGGGGGAGGGGTAGCCAGGGGCGCTGGCCACAGCAGCCACTGCACTGTGCTGGGGGTGGTAATGCGCCACAGCAGTCACATTGGCCAGGTGCTGGGTTGACGACCCGTGCAGGCCCCTGGCGCCGGGTTGATGCCAGCGTGTTGCAGCTGCCTGCTCAGCCGCTGCCAGGGCCTGGACAGCTGCTTGCATGGCCTCTGCCACCCCTTGCCCCTTCCCCTCCAGCACCGCCCCAGTCCTCAGCAGCCCAGCAGCCACTGCCTCCACTGCCTGCCACTGCCCCTGCACGGTGTGGAGCTGCACCCCCTTCCCCTGCACTCCTGCCTGCTGCCCACCCTGCCAAGGGCCAGCGGCTGGCTGGCCAGTTTGCAGACCCAGCAAGCGCTTGGCAGCAGCCGTCCTGCCTGGGGAGGTATGAGCGCTGCTCCCAGGACCTCCCCTGCCACTGTCAGGTGACAGCGAGGTGTCCACCTGGATTGACTCGGTGGCGCCATGGCTCAGGGCCTCAGCGCCAGGACTGTACTGGCTGCTCAGGTGCCAGCCGGCAGCCCACACAGAGCCCTCCTCCCCGGGCTGCCCCAGCCCAGCTGCAGCCCCGGACACGGCTGGGCTGCCTGGCTGCCAGGTTCCCGTGTGGGCCGTGAGCTGAGGAGTGATGTCGGGCAGCTGGGCCTCAGCCTGCGCAGTGCCGCGCGGCACCTTCCCGATATCCTCGAGGTACCGCAGCTGGTCCATGGTGGCGGAGGACTGAGTGGGCAAGATGTCCGCTGAGTTGGGGGGTGCGCCCCCCTGCTGCTCAGCCGCCGCCTCTGCTCTCCCTGCTGCTGCTGCTGCTGTGCTGTGTGAAAAGGGCTGGGGTGTGTAGAGCCCCTCTGATGGCCGGCGGCGAGCGTGGTGGTGCCGGGTGGGCAGCGGCTGGGCCCAGCTCTGTGCCCCGGACTGATGTGCGGGCGGAGGGGGCAGCACGGGTCGGCTGTCAGTGGGAGAGTCCTGGTGGGGCTGCAGGCAGCAGGCATGGGGTGGGCTACAGGCTGCACGGTGCACGGTGCTGCGGTGGCCCCTTTGTTGAGCTGTCATCAGCTTACAATTAGTGCATGCGGGTCATGCCAACTCTACATCATAGCCCTCGGGTCAGGCAATAGTGTAGGTGGTAGGCGGCTCATGTGCCATGTGCACTGGGTTTACTCCACACAGCCCAATAACACTGTTTGAGTCGGATCTAGTTAGTGGCTGCTGGTGGCTACTAGTGGGTACTTCTGATCCGGCTCAAATGGAGGCCCTAGTGAGGGACAAGAGGGCTGCACGGTGCTGCGGGTACAGGTGCTGCGCAAGTACCTGGTGTGGGTGGACGCCAAAGGACTGTGTGCTGTGCAGCAGGGTGTCGGGGTGGCTGGTGCCGGGGGGAGAGAAGTGCACGGAGCGGTCGGCACAGGGTGGGGAGAGGGGCAGTGCAACTGCGGGGTGGCGGGGCTTGGCTGCGGGCTGCTGCCTCCTCAGCACAGGCCCTGACAGGGCTGCAAGCAGCTCCAGCATGTAGACAACATCGACGCGGCTGCCGTTGGCGATGCGTTTCCCTGCAACAATGCACAAACAGAGGGACAGGAACAGGCAAATGATGGGCACTGGCACACCTTGTGATACCTGTTTGCATGGCACACCATGGAATGCAAGATGGTATGTAATGGCTACATAGCAAGGTAGGCTGACCTGAGATGTGGGAAAGGTTGAGGCGTAAATGTTTTGACAGGGCGTCGATCTGCATTGCAGCGCAGCTGACTGTAGGTAAGCCATAGCAAGAGAATAGAATGTAGAGATGGGGGCTGTTACTGCTGGTGATGCTGTGTGGAGACTTACAGCAGATTGAATGTGCCCTGCTTGCTCATTGCTGGTCGCAGAGCTCACATCTCCTAACTGCTTTCCAAGTAAGAACTCCACGGCATGGGCAAGGAATGAAGTCTTTCCGGCTGTTTGCAATACATCCTGCTCCGTCTTGGTCCTGGACGCGATACCAACAGCGGCCAACACCGTGTTACAACAAGCTACTAACTCTAACTCAGCTAGGGCAGTTTCCATGTCGACTGATGCTATTGGGTCCAGTGGGCCATCGGGGCAACTCCACAGTTGACCATGACCGTTGACAGTTGAGATGGTTTGTTTCTAGCCAGTCTATGCACGCGGCCTGCCTTTCGTCGTGGCCAGTGAGCTAGGTTGGGCATTGGCGTGCAGTAAGATGGAGTTGAAGGCCCCGCTTGCACATCCCTGCCGGCCCGCGGTGCTCATATGCGCAGCCGTGGGTGGGTGTGATGTGACCATTGGCGCATCAGAGGCGGATCTGCAGGTAAGGATGCAGCAACGTGCGGCGCGGCCGCGGCAGTGAACATTGCGACACGGCTGTCGGTGTCTCAGGTACCCGTCTTGACTGGTAGCACAGGGACAACCTCAGGCATGGTGTCTGTGCTTCAAGCAGGTGGGCGGGTAGCTTGGTTGCAGCTGGCTCAGCTGAGTGTAGCCAAAGTGTTTGCTGGCTGCCACTGGCCCTGCAGTCGCTCAAGGATCAGCACTCTACCCTGAAAACAAAAAGGCAAGGCAACAGTCCGTTGCTGATATAGAGTGATGGTGACGGTGCACACCAGTAGCAACTGCCAGCCTCAAGCTTGGACATGGCAAGGCAGCACACGCAGCACAGCCTCCATAGCGGTCTTCAGGCACAGAGCATATGCTCGCAGGTTGCCATTGATGAGCTGCTGAACACGGCTGAAGCTCTTTGTGAGCAGTCACAAAGCTGGCTCAAGATCGGTGCTGGCAACGAGGTATGTACAGGTGGCCTCCTAGCTGTGTCTGGGCAGTCAGCTCAGCGCCAGCATTTGACCTGTGGAGCACATGACAGGAACATGAGCAAGCACTTGAGCAAGTAAGGTACTTGCAAGGTGCAAGACTGGTCAGCTCAATAGCTGGCACATGAACTGCACCTCCACTGGCCCTGCCGTGCCCTGCCTGCACCGGACCCAACCCAACCTGCGCTTGAGCTAACCCGACCCGACCCAACCCAACCTGACCTGCCTGCCCCCGTCTTCCTCTCTCACCCTACCTTTTCCCCCACCCCTGCAGGCCCGCGCCAGCAGCAAGACCGCCATCACCCAACTGCTCGCGCAGCTAGATGCTGGGCTGACCTGCTCCTCCTCCCCGCCACCCTCTGCCAGCTTGATAGGCGGCGCCAGCCTGAGCCTGGCTGACGTGGCGTTGGCCTGTGTGCTGCAGCCACTGTTCAGCTGCGTGCTGGGGCCAAGGGACAGGGAGGCGCACCCCGCAGTAACAGACTGGATGAACTGGGTGGCGGCAGTGCCTGAGGTGGCCAAGGTGCTGGGTAGGTGTTGGGTGGGTGCAGCTGAGTGAGGCGCAGGGGCACTGATGAGGTGGCAAAGGCATGCTGGCAATGGGGCAGCAGTTAGGTGGCACTGGCACCAACGGACCTGGGGCGGGACAGGGCAGTAGGTGTGGGCACTGCAGTCAGTTCCCTGCAGCCTAGGGTCTCCAGGAGCAGCCTAGGGTTCCCATGCCCCTGCTTGCAGCACATGCATGGAGACTCTGCATGTAGCTGTCATGTTGCTGCCACACTACACCATGTGTGCTGAGGAGCAGTCTAGGGCGCGCAGCAGATGGTGTCTGAAGCAGGTAGGTGGCTGGCAGCCATGCAGGCAACAGGGCACAATTACTGGCAGCCCAGGAACTGCTGTCCGGCGCCCTGACCCAGGCCTAGGCAAGGAGGGTCTGGCGTGGTCCAGCCAGCTGGCTGGTGCCAAGCAGCCAAGCAGCCAAAGCTAGCAACCCAGGCCATGTCAAGGGGGGCCTGTGGCGGTGCAGTCAGACAGCACAGCAGGAAGGGACCAGCCCAGTGCACTGGCGAGCAGCATTGGGGCATGGGTTCTGGTTGCTGTTGGTGCTACATCATCATGCTGGATCATTGTTTGACTAGTGGCTTCTTTGACTCTTCAATGACTTTGGTATGACTTTCATGCAGTCATGCACCATGTCAGCAATGATGCATGTGCTGCTGGCCTAGCTATCTACCACCGACCCTCCCCTTCCAGATTTGCTCTCCAGCTGCCCCTGCCCTGCCCTCAACTGGTTCGCCAGTCTCTGCAACTGCCTTAACTGCCTGACCCCCCTCCCCTGCCTGCCCACCTGCAGGCCCTCTTCAACTCAACAGCGGAGAGGGCTGGGTGTCAGCGCCTTCCGCAGCTGCCCCTGCCGGCACTGCTGCTGGCGGCAAGAAGAAGAAGGCAGGAGTGGCCCAGGACAGCCAGGACGGCAAGGCGGCGGCTGAGGCTGTGGCGGCAGCAGAGGCGGCAGCAGAGGCGGATGATCAAGATCCAGAGAAGGCAGCACGCAAGAAAGTGGGTGTGAGCTTCTCTCTATCAACTCCACTCTTCCATCACTTTCGAGCCTTCAGAGTGCCTTGTGTATGGTCTAGGTGGAGGTGCCGTGAGGTGCATGGGTAGAGAGGTGCTGTGAGGGTGTGTCCGCCATGATGCATTATAGTGGAGCTTTACCATGCTTTTATATGCTGTGCTGTGTAGGACATGTGCGGATGTGCTGCCACCTGCTGCTGAAGTGATGAGTAGTGTCCTGACTGCCCTGGTGGATCCAGGCTGCACGACTGGCTGAAAAGGAGGCCAAGGCTGCAAAGTTTGCAGCCAAGCAGGAGGCAGCTGCGGCCAAGAAGGCTGCCAGTGCCCAGCCTAAAGAAGGCGGGGACAAGAAGGCAGCGCTCAAGGCTGAAGCCGATGCAAAGAAGGTAATGGAGGCAAATGGGCAGGTGAAGGTCAGGGGCAGCGGAGGCAGGGTGTGGCTGTAGAAGGGAAACTTACAGTGACGGGCACATGGGAGGCAGGTGTGATGGTAAGTGCCAGCCCCTGCCACCACCCCTGCCACCACCCCTGCCACCACCCCTGCCACCACCCCTGCCACCACCCCTGTCCATCATGGTCACAACAGCGTTGGTTGCATCAGGCTCAGCGGTGATGAGCCAACAAGCTCGTGAGGCCGGCCTGCTGATGCAGTGCACAGCCACCCCTGAGCGGCAAACGATTAGTCTTTCTGAGCTGAGCCATCACGGACACACACACACAGGCAGGCAGGCAGGCAGGCAGGCAGGCAGGCAGGCAGGCAGGCAGTGCCATGACCAGACACAGCTGCTGCTCCTGCTGTTGCTTCTGCTGCTGCTGTCATACCAAGCATTTGCACTGATCCTGTCCCTCCCTCAGCTTTCACCCACCCCGCCCGCTGCGTGTTCTGTGTCTGCTTGTCATCTGCTAGCTTCTATGGGTCAACGTGGCAGTAGCAGGTGCCTGCTGGGTGGTTGCTTTGTGCCACCCTTGGCGGTTGTGTGATGTTTGAAACCTGCCTCTGTGGCAAGTTGCCACCAAAGTAACCAGGGTGTTTAGCAGCCTGACGTCCCGCAGGGTTAGGCCTGGCTAGCTGCACCTGTGCATGGTGTGAGCAGGCTGCTGAGGCTGAGGAGGTGGCCCGGCTGCTGGCGGAGGTGAAGGCCACCCCCAAGGGCGCAAAGAAGGACATCAGCAAGGCAGCGGCCAAGGCATACAACCCCAGCATCGTGGAGGCTGCCTGGTGCGTCTACGACCACTGCTGGGCTGCCACCTCGGAGCTGAACGCGGGAAGAGGAAGGAAGAGGAAGGAAGAGGCAGGGGCAGGGGCAGGGGCAGGGGCAGGGGCAGGGGCAGGGGCAGGGGCAGGGGCAGGGGCAGGGGCAGGGGCAGGGGGTAGGGGCAGGGGCAGGGGCAGGGGAGGGGCGGGCAAGGGGCAGGGGCAGGGGGTAGGGGCAGGGGCAGGGGCAGGGGAGGGGCGGGCAAGGGGCAGGGGCAGGGGCAGGGGGCAGGGGCAGGGGCAGGGGAGGGGGGCAGGGGCAGGGGCAGGGGAGGGGCGGGCAAGGGGCAGGGGCAGGGGCAGGGGCAGGGAGCAGGGGCAGGCAAGGGGCAGGCAAGGGGCAGGCAGGGGGCAGGCAGGTAACCCTCACCCTAACCATTCTACTGCACCCCTGGCTGGCGGCCTTCTTGACACCCAACCCCTGCTCCCCTGCTCCGTACCTTCCCGCTTCTGGCTAGGTACGAGTGGTGGGAGGAGTGCGGCTTCTTCAAGCCGGACGTGCACTCGGACAAGCCGCCCTTTGTCATCGTCATCCCACCCCCTAATGTCACCGGCGCCCTGCACATTGGCCACGCCCTGACCAACTCCATCCAGGTCAGGCCTCCCCTCAAGACCCCACATCCATTTCCCTATCCTATGCAGAGGCCCCACAGCCCTGCATTCAGCAGCATGGGCCTGCACCTGCCCCCCACCTGCCCCCCACCTGCCCCCCACCTGCCCCCCCACCTCCCCCCCACCTGGCCCCCCACCTGCCCCCCTCCTGCCCCCCACCTTCCCCCCCAAGCTACCCACCCAGGTCAGTTCGTCACATTGCCACCAGTCACATACGCGCCTGGCCCTGCCTGCTGCCACCCTGCCCTGGCTCCAGCCCCTTCCCCTCTGCTTGCAGTCCCCTCCTCACCGCATCTGATGCTGCTCCTGCCCTGTCCCTGTCCTGCCCTGCCCCTGCTTTGGTTGCAGGACACCATTGTGCGCTGGCGGCGTATGAGCGGCTACAACACGGTGTGGGTTCCCGGCACTGACCATGCGGGCATTGCCACCCAGACAGTCGTGGAGAAGAAGCTGCAAAAGGAGCTGGGCAAGACGCGGCACGACCTGGGTGAGGGGGTGGGCTGGGCTGGGCTGGGGTGGGCGGTCAGAGCCGTGCAAACGAGGGTGACACATGAGCTGCTGAGGGGAACCAGGACAGGAAGGACAGGGCAAGAGGCGCAGGGGGATGAGCAGGAGGGGCAAGAGGGAGGCAGCAGGGGCAAGAGGGATAGGAGGGGGGAGAAGGGGTGGAAGGGGGCAAGGGACAAGAGGGAGGTCAGGGAGGGGCAAAAGGTGCAAGAGAGGGAAGGAGGAGGGGAGGCAGGGGGCCAACAGGCGGTGGGAGGGGCAAGAGGGGACCTAGGCAGCAAAAGTGCAAGAAGTGTAAAGAGGCGCTGGCTGACCGCATTAACACTGGCTGGCTGGGCGCTTTGGTGCCACAGGGTGATGCCGTCCATTGCCTGTTCAGGCCGTGACGCCTTCCTGGAGCAGGTGTGGGGCTGGGTGGGCGAGTATGGGGGCCGCATCTGCGACCAGCTGCGGCGCCTGGGCTCCTCTGTGGACTGGTCCCGTCAGGTCTTCACCATGGACACAAACCTATCGGTCAGTGACCCACACACCTCACCCACCTCCCTGCCCTGCCCCGCCGCCCCGAACCTGGTCTCTGATGCATCTGTGTTTCCCCGTCCTATGCCTTCTTGCCCCCCACCCCTCACCCACTGCTCCTCCCAGCCAGCCCTGCAGCCCACCAGCCCCACCAGCCCCACCAGCCCCACCAGCCCCACCAGCCCCACCAGCCCCACCAGGCCTGCTTGCCCACCAGCCCTATTGCTCCCCTGCCTGCCTGCTCCCCTCCCTCCCTGCCTGCCTGTCTACCCCCTTGGCTGCCTGCCCGCCTAACCCCTATGCCTGCTAACCGGATCACCTCCCTGCCTGCCTGCCTACCTGCTTGGCTACGTGCCATGTCTCTGCCCCTCACTCCTCCCCATCATGGTTTCTCTATACGCTAGTGGCTCTCCCACAGTCATTGAGCCAGCCCCACTAACCCGCTGCAGCCTGTTCCTGCACCGCCCCCCACTGCCCCCTCCCAGCTAGCCCCTTGCCCTGCCCTGTTGCAGCGGGCTGTCAATGAGGCATTTGTGCGCATGCATGATGCCGGCGTCATCTACCGGGACAACCGCCTGGTCAACTGGGACTGCAAGCTCAAGACAGCTGTGTCGGACATTGAGGTGGGTGCGCCACCACACTCAACCCACCACGCCTCCCGCCTGCAGCATGTGGAACACTCTGGCTACCACCCCTAGAGGTCACCACCACCACCACCACCACCACCACTACCACAGCCATCACCACAGGAAGCGCAGCCACCACCATTGACACCCCCCCCTGCCTCCCTGCCGCCTGCTGCCCAGGTGGACTATGTTGACATCCCCCGCCGCACCCTCCTCAACGTGCCAGGCTATGCTGAGCCTGTGGAGTTTGGCGTCATCACCAGCTTTGCGTGAGTGCTGCCAGTTACCAGGAACTCATCCCCGACCCCGGCCCCGACCCTGGCCCTCAGCCTTAGACAGCCTGCGCTGTGTCGTGGTGCAGGTACCCCCTGGAGGGGGGTGAAGGCGAGATTGTGGTGGCCACCACCCGGCCTGAGACCATGCTGGGCGACACGGCCGTGGCAGTGCACCCTGACGACTCGAGGTCAGTGTCCCCTGCCCATTGCTCCCTCACGCACACAGCCAGGGGCACTGTGGCTCACCCTGGCCCCTGGTACCAGCCGCCACCATGACGGCCTCAGCACTCACGGCTGCTCAGTCTGGAGAAACCCTAGGGAGCAGCACCAATACGATACTGGGGGAGGGGCGAGCACTCGGACCCCGGCCTGCACCCCCACGCCTGCTGGCCTGCCATACCTCGTGCGGTCCCTGACCTGTAGGTACCTGCACCTGCACGGCAAGTCTGTGGTGCACCCGGTGAGCGGTCGCAGCATCCCCATCATCTGTGATGCGGAGCTGGTGGACATGACGTTTGGGACGGGGGCAGTCAAGGTGAGGTGGGGTAGGGGGTGGCCACACTCCAGCATGGGCAACCTGCCTTCATGCCTGACAGCTGCCATGCAGCTCATGAGCCTCGCAAGGCATCCAGGTCATCCCCCTGGCTGCAGCCCTGACGCCTGAGGCCCCTGCTGCCCCTGCTGCCCCTGCTGCTCCTCCTCCCACTGCTGGCACTGAACCCAGATCACCCCTGCCCACGACCCCAACGATTTCAAGACAGGCAAGCGCCACAACCTGGAGTTCATCAACCTCCTGGATGACAACGGGTGCATCAACGAGAACGGAGGGCCCTTTGCTGGCCAGCCACGCTTCAAGGTGTCGGCTGCTGCCCCCTTGAGCTCCCACCACTGCTGCCCCTGCTGCCCCTGCTGCTGCCCTTGCTGCTCATATTGCTGCCCCCAATGTCTTCGCTGCCCCTGCTGCCCCGGCCGCCTCTGCTGCTGCCCCTGTCGCCCCTGTTGCTGCCCCTGTCGCTCCTGCTGCTGCCATGACTGCCCTAGCCTTACGGGAGGAGTTAGGCGGCAGGATTACCACTGCATCTGGCTCAGCCTTGACTCTTGCCCCTGCGCCTGCCTTTGTGCCTGCCTGCTGACCTTGCTGACCTTGCCCAGCTTCCTCGTAGGTACCACCTTATGCCAGCCTGCCTGCTGCTCACTCGCCTGCCTGCCTGCCTGCCTGCCTGTGATGTGGCCATGTAAGGTATGGTGTTTGCCTGCCATCTTTATGTGCGCATGGATGTGGTTGTGCTTGCATGGAATACTGAAGTGGTGCAGCAACGCTGACGGTATGCGGTATGAGTGGATGCTGCACAGTGGCGTATGATGTCAATATGGTAATGGTGGTGGTGGTCTTGATGGTAGTTGGCCTGCTTGCCTGGTTTGTGTGTCAGGCGCGTGTGACAGTGGTGGAGATGTTGAAGGCCAAGGGGCTGTTCAGGGGAGTGGCGGACAACGAGATGCGTCTGGGGCTGTGCAGCCGCAGCAAGGACGTCATCGAGCCAGTGCTAAAGCCGCAGTGGTCAGTGAGGACGCAGGGGTGCAGGGGCAGGGGCAGGGGCAGGGGCAGGGGCAGGGGCAGGGGCAGGGGCAGGGGCAGGGGCAGGGGCAGGGGCAGGGGCAGGGGGGCCCCAGGCGGTGGCTCTGGGTAGGGCCAGGCAGAGAGGGCAAGGCCATGCGGACTCAAACGGGGGCAGCCAGGCAGGGGTCAGTCACTGGTGGCCGTCTACACCTGACATCAATGGAATACCTTGCTGAGGGTCTGCCACACTCCTGCCCTTGTCCTGCGTAATGGTGCTGGGCCCCTCTGCTGGCACCAACCTTAAGGCAGGAGCAAGGCATACCCGGTGGTGAGGCCCGTGGGGATCTTTGGGGCATTACTGCCTTCTTGGCTGGCCTCCCAGCCTTGCATGCTCACACATTGCATGTCATTGCTGTTTGATGTGACAGTGCCTGATCTGCTCACAGGTGGGTGAAGTGTGATGTGATGGCGGCCCGCTCCTGTGAGGCAGTGAGGACAGGGGAGCTGGAGATCCTGCCCAAGGTATGACGCGGTTGTGTGACCTGGTGGCAAAACGTGATGGTGTGACCTGATGCAGGAGGCCTCATCATGTTGACCTGCACCACTGCATGTTCAACTGCAGCCACAGGGGAGCATCATTGTGGTGGTGAGGGTGCTGTGCTGTGCTGTGACGTGACGTCATGCAGGAGTTTGAGGCAGTTTGGTTCCGCTGGCTGGAAAACATTCGTGACTGGTGCATCAGCCGCCAGCTGTGGTGGGGCCACCGCATCCCTGCCTACTACATCCACCTAGAAGGTCCGCCCTGCCCCGCAGCCTTGCCCTGCAGCCCTACCTCTCACTATGGCTGCCACCACTGCTGTCCCCATAAAGTGCTCTTGTGCACCCTAATGCGCAGCACATGTGGCGCAGCTTTTCACAGATTTACAGCTTTTCAATCACGAAGCAGCCGCGGCTATTTGATGCGGCCACCTCACTGTTTGCACCAAATGATGACGTGACACTAAAGAACACAAAAAACACTGAACACCAAACGCAGAACAGGACTCACTGGTGGCTACTGGTGGCTAGGGCCAGGGCAACACCCTCCTCCTCCCTCAGTGAACCTCCACCTTGAGGAGCCTGGCGTCTTGTGTGTTGCGGTGCAGACGAGGGCAGCGAGGCCGGTGGCAGTCCTGGCATGCCCAGTGAGGACATGAGTCGCTGGGTGGTAGGCCGCACCCTGGAAGAGGCGCAGGCAGCAGCTGAGGCAAGGTACCCGGGGCGGGCCGTGCGGCTGAGCCAGGATGAGGACGTGCTGGACACTTGGTGAGTCTGACCCTGACCCTGACCCTGACCCTGACCCTGACCCTGACCCTGACCCTGACCCTGACCCTGACCCTGACCCTGACCCTGACCCTGACCCTGACCCTGACCCTGACCCTGACCCTGACCCTGACCCTGACCCTGACCCTGACCCTGACCCTGACCCTGACCCTGACCCTGACCCTGACCCTGACCCTGACCCTGACCCTGACCTACATGACCCTGACCTACATGACCCTGACCTACATGACCCTGACCCTGACCCTGACCCTGACCCTGACCCTGACCCTGACCCTGACCCTGACCCTGACCCTGACCCTGACCCTGACCCTGACCCTGACCCTGACCCTGACCCTGACCCTGACCCTGACCTACATGAACCTGACCCTGACCCTGACCCTGGTGTCCACCCTCCAGGTTCTCATCCGGCTTGTTCCCATTTTCTGTATTCAAGTGGCCTGAGCCCAGCCTGGACCTGGACAAGTTCTACCCAGGGGCTCTGCTAGAGACGGGTCACGACATCCTGTTCTTCTGGGTGGCCCGCATGGTCATGATGGGCCTCCAGCTCACCGGCAAGGTCCCCTTTAAGCAGGTGGGGGGCCCGGGGCGGGAGGGGCCAGCAGATTGGGGTCAGCAGGTAGGGGGGCCAGTGGGTAGGAGAGGGTGTTCAAGCCACATGCCTCACGAGCCCCCTGCAGGTCCTGATTGAGTCAGTGTAGTTCATATAGTGCCCTCCAACATCTGCAGCTGCTAGGAAGGAGGAGGAGGAGGGGAAGAGGAGGAGGAGGGGAGGAGGAGGGGAGGAGGAGGAGGGGAGGAGGAGGGGAGGAGGAGGGGTGGAGGAGGGGAGGAGGAGAGAAGGAGGAGGGGTGGAGGAGGAGGGGAGGAGGAGGGGTGGAGGAGGGGAGGAGGAGGGTAGCCCCGTTACCTCACCCTTGCTAGCACTACTGTTAGAAACGTTTTCCTGCTGACTGCTGGCGGTTGGCTCTGTGGTTGTGGCCTTGCCACTCTGGCCAGGTGTACCTTCACGCCATGGTGCGTGATGCTCATGGGCGCAAGATGAGCAAGACCCTAGGCAACGTCATCGACCCCCTGCATGTGATTGAGGGCATCACGCTTGAGGGTGAGGGCTGGGGTGTGGATCATGCGCCGCTCCACCCTTCACTGCTTGCTGCCAGCTGCCTGCCATGCCCTGCCAGCTGCCACCTGTGCGCTGTTGCCTGCTGCACATGGTCGTGCCCATGCCCTCCACTCTTGCAATGTGCGCATAGGCCTGCACGCCACCCTGACAGCCGGCAACCTGGACAGCAAGGAGGTGGCCAAGGCCATTGCGGGGCAGACGGCAGACTTCCCTGACGGCATTGAGCAGTGTGGCACTGACGCCCTGCGCTTTGCCCTGTGCGCCTACACAACCCAGGTGGGGAGCTGCAGCGGCAGGGGCGAGGGTGGGGCGAGAGACTGAACAGGGGCAGGGGCAGGGGCGAGGGGGAGGAGCAGGGGCAGGGGTGAGGGGGAGGAGCAGGGGCAGGGGCAGGGGCAGGGGCAGGGGCAGGGGCAGGGGCAGGGGCAGGGGCAGGGGCGAGGGGGAGGAGCAGGGGCAGGGGCAGGGTGGCGGGTAAGGGCAGGGCAGAAGCAGCATAGTAGGGGATGGTCCCGCAAGGTGTAGTGGTAGGGGAATGGCAGGGGCAGGGCGAGGGGATCGGCTTGACTGGGCAGGGGCAGGGAGATGGGCAGGGGCAGGACAAGGGGTCGGGGAGGGGAGGGGAGGGGAGGGGGCAAGGGGATGAGCAGGGGCGGGGTTGAGGAGCAGCATGATTAGGTGTTGGTCTGGCAATATACCACTGAGGCGTAGCAGGGGTTGCTGCTTGTTATGACCTCTTTTTGTGTGTGGGATGCCTATTTAGGCAACAACCCGTGGCCAGGTGGCCTGCTGTCCACTGCCTGATGGGGCCACTGCTGCCTGGTGATGGCTTCATGCCAGGCCCGAGACATCAACCTCGACATCAAGCGTGTTGTGTCCTACCGCCACTGGTGCAACAAGCTGTACAACGCCATCCGCTTCGCCTCCCTCAACTTCCCACCCAGCTACCAGCCCCCTGAGCAGCCGCTGCAGCTGGGGGCGGAGGGCCAGCCTGCCCTCCCCCAGCCTGCACGCTGGCTGCTCAGCAAGCTGTCAGGGGCATGTGCTGCAGTGGTCAAGGTGGGTGGATCTGCCTGGAGGCGGCAGCAACCAGCAGCTGGCCCCAGGGCCTACACTAAAGTTACAGGGTCTTGAATGGGGAAGCCCGAGCAGAAGGAGGGTGAGGGTGGTGGGGGTGGTTCTAACCGCTGCTATCAGTGTGGGGTTGGTGAGGGTGTGGGGGTGGTGGGGGGGTGAGGGTTGTGTGGTGGTGAGGGTGGTGAAGTGGTGAGGGTGAGGGTGGTGAGGGTGATGTGGTGGTGAGGGTGTGAGGGTGGTGAGAGGTTGCTCACTAGGTTGGAGCCCGTTGGTGTGAGGGTGGTGGCAAGGTGGGTTGGCAAAGGATCGGCAGAAGAACTGGCAAAAGTTAATGGCAGAGCGCACCTGAGGGGCTGCCTGGCTGAGGCAAGTGACTGGGCAGAGTGGCGTAAGCAGTCAGGGTAGCTAGGGGTGGTGCAGCACAGGGCACCCTCCCATTCATGCGCCCATGCTTACCTCCTCAAGCAGTGCCCCGTGACGTCACACCCAATGCCACACCACCACGCTGCTGGGCTGCGGTCCTCTCAGGCTCTGGAAGCGTACGACTTTGCCACAGCCACCCAGCGGTTGTACAGCTTTTGGCAGTATGAAGTGTGCGACGTGTACATCGAGGTCATGAAGCCGCTCATGGCGCTGGATGAGAGCCAGGCAGGCAACGTGAGGCACACGTGGGGGTCGGACGGCCCGAGGGCTGTGCTGGCAAAGGCTGCCCCTCTCCCTACACTGCACACCGCCATCATTGCCACACTAGGTCCACCCACCGTGGGGTCACACTTCAGGGCCTGTAGTCTGTGCTGACAAAGGCTGCCCCTCAACCCCACTGCACACTGCCATCATCGCCACCACCACCACCACCCTGCTGCCACACTGCTCCTCGTTCTATATCCTCAGCTCCCTAGCATCCCGCTAGCCCTCCTAGCCCTCCTACCTCTCCAGCGCACCAGCTGAAGGCCGCAGACAGGGGCACTGCATGTAAGTGCGCACTTCACTCCCACGCTGCTGATCACCACGGGGCACAGGAAAACAGCCCCCGCTACATCCCAGGCGGCGTGTCCTACACACGCACCGTGTCCTGCCTATGCAACACATGCAGGCTGAGGTGAAGCGCGCCACGCGGGACACCTTGTGGGTGGCGCTGGAGGTGGGGCTGCGGCTGCTGCACCCCTTCATGCCCTTTGTCACGGAGGAGCTGTGGCAGCGCCTGCCCCAGCCCGCAGCAGGGCAGGTGAGCGGTGCCGTGGCTGCCAGGGCCAGGTCAAGCTGCCTGATTTCCAGCTGCCTGCACTCCTGCACAGCCCACATGCCCAGCCGCCCGGCTGAGTGTCCATCAACATCAGTCCAAAGCTTAAGTCAACTCGCCGACGCCGCCCTGACCCACTAAACGCTCCTGAAACCTTGGCTTGTGCCTGAACTCCCGTATCATCCCTTTAATGGCTTTGACACTCGTGGCCTGAGGATGGAGCCGCAGACTGACCCACTTCCCTAACATAGGTTATACTCTCAGGCGTCTGCCTTTTCCTCCTGTGGCTGCTGCCCCTGCAGCCTGTGCCCAGCATCATGCTGGCGGCTTACCCTTCTGCCACCCCAGCCTGGGACAACCCCCAGCTGGAGGCTGAGTATGACTACCTCAACGCCGTCATCAACAAGGTGAGCCTGGAAGCAGGGGCGGGGTGCGTGCCTTGCCCTGTAGGGTAGAGGCGGACAGACAAGCAGGCACTTCAACATGGAGCAGCCTTGATCGATGAAGCTCCTTGACAGCTACAAAACACATTCCTGGTGGCACGTTCAGTTCATGACTACTGGGCTTTCTGGTGTGCTTCACGGTGTGCAGGCCAGCAGCAGCAGCAGGCGTGCATGGGCAGGGGCCAGACAGTCTGTAGCATGGGGCTTAGGGGGCGTATGGCAGGCTAGGTCATTGGCCTGGACATAATGGTGAGAGTGTGAGAGTGTGTGAGCAGGCTGAGGACAGGCTGGGGCCTGCCAGGTGGGAGAATGGCGGCCTATCGTACCTCAATGCCCTCGCCATCACATGTCCTACACACCCTCCTCATCGACCCCTGCCTGCATGCACATCAGCTAGCAGCACATCAGCTGTACTCAAACCGCCATGGGCACATCGCCATGGGCACTAGGGGCATCGCTGGGACAATGAGCATGAGTGCAAGATATGGCAGCATGAGTGATGGGGAGTGATGTTTGATTCATTATTGCACAGCATGCCATGGCCACTGGGCCCTGCTGGCTGACTCATTGCACGCTGTGGGGTTTGGCTGCGCTGTTGCTCGGATGCTAGCAGCAGCAGCAGCAGCAGCAGCAGCAGCAGTAGGTCACACGTGCGCATGCTGTGTGGGATGCCCAGGTGCGTGGCCTGCGCAACGACTACTCCCTCACCAAGCAGCGCCCCCACCTGTTCCTGGTGGCCTCAGACTCCGCCAAGGCAGCCGTGCTACAGCGCTCCACGCTTGAGGTACGCAACATCCGGCCCCTTCTGCTGCATAGCGCCTACATCTGCATTGCAGTGACAAGGAAAGAAGTAGCTCTGCAGCCGCCAGGGTTGTAAAATAGTTGTGGCTGGAAACACGGCTCGGTGCAGTTTGTAGCTTAGCAGGCTGCCTGCATAGTCAGTCGCTTTACTTGCAAGGGCCAAGTGCTCGGCACTCCAGCAATTGAACGCGTTGCGACGTGCACAGCCACTACTCTGTTCGTCGACAGGGCAGTTCTCTCTTGGCCACACTTGGTCCAGATGCTATGGCGGGGCCAGCGGGGCTATACAGTCGTCAGGTAGCTGACAGCGATGCGCTGAACCCAGCGGTGCAGGTGCTTGATGTTGCGATGGACCTCGCATGTGGGCGCGGTTGCTGGCGGTACTGTCTGCAGTTGGCCACCCTGAGCACCAGCAGCGAGGTGACGGTGCTGGATTCCAGCCAAGGCGCCAGCAGCAGCCCGCCCCTGGGGTGTGGGGTGTGCATCGTGGATGATGCCACCGTGGCGCACCTGCTGCTCAAGGGCATCCTGGACCCCGCATTGGAGGTGGCCAAGCTGCAGAAGAAGGTGGGGGCAGGGGCGCTGCATAGTAGCTCGGCGGGGGGGCAGGGGGTCAGCAGGGAACCAGGGGGGTCAGCAGGGGGCCAGGGGGTTGGTAAGGTGGCAGGGGGGTTGGCAGGGGGGTCACACAGCCCCCAGCCCCAATGGCACCTGCACCTCACGACTGCACCTGTACAGTCAATCTCAGCCAGGCCCCCTCTCCTGCGCTGCTGTGCAGTTGGCTGAGGTGCAGGGCCGTCAGGAGGCTCTGGCTAAGAAGGTGTCTGCGCCTGGCTACGCTGACAAGACGCCCGACAGCATAAGGGCCGACGACCTGGACCGCGGTGCCAAGGCCGAGGCAGAGAAGGCTGCGGTGCTGGCCGCCATTGCGCGACATGCAAGCGTTGCTTGGGAGCAGTGAGGCGGCGCCACATGCAAACGGCGCATGAAGCGGACATGCTGGCTGGCATGCACGCCATGTCCACTGATCTGATCCGAGTTATACTCACCTGCACATCCTGATCATGCTGGTGGCCATGTGAAACCAGTCTGGGGTAGCAAGGTTTGTTCTTATAGGGGTCCTAGCAAACTGACCGATTGTGAGAGCAAAGCTGGCCGCAACCGACCCGACGCGTTGCTGCCGCCATAGAGGCGGCTCAGTCTGGGGGCTCAGCTTTCAGTCCCCACTCAGTACTCCACATTCCAAGCCCATTAGTAGTGAAAGAGCTGATGGAGTACAGTAGAGAACAGTAGGCTGCATCGACTCGGGTATGACATCTGGCTTGAAATACTATTTTGGAAACCTATTTGCTTGCTTGTTTCAAATGCTAGTTTTGAACGGGCACTGACACAACCGCAACCCACTCCCGCAACCGCAACCAGGGTGCCATTCGTGCTATGTACTACGCGCTTCTGTTGGTACTTGCTTTGAGACTGCTAAACTACCCACGCCAACAGTGTAGCATATGCGGCTTCAGCTAGCTGCCATAATGGCCTTGCTCGTCAATACCGTCTACGGTCTGGGTGACCCGCCACCTTCGCCCGCTGCACTCCAGTGCACCCCCACTGACCAGTGCTTCACGCGGACGGCTCAGTTTGTCAACAGCATCATCACGCAGTGTGTGGCTTGGCGCCGGGCGCCGGTTAGCTGCGGCCGCGGCGACCCGGACAGCTTTCCTCGCCCGCAGGCACGGCGCAGCCAATGCCAACACCAGCACAGACCTCGAGCAGTACTGGGGCAACCGTACAAGCCAGCTCTTTCGCGACTGCTTCAATGACGCATCTGTAAACCTGCGGGTAGGCATGGCAAACGAGGTGCTGTATGCAGTGCTCGTCGACATTTGCTTACATGCTTTGCACGCCACCACCGCAGCCACTACGCATCCTTGCGCCCAAGGGTTCAGAAATCTTGTTCACAGCTACACTGATGGAGCAACTCATAGCGGACACCGCTGTGCATGTCGTGACGAGCTTTGTTAATGCACGAGACATACCAAGCATCATCATGCGAGGCCAGGTGAGGACTCTGGGTGCAGCAGGTAGAGCAGCAGGTAGCTATTAGTAGAGCCACAATGCCAGTGCAAGGCTGTGCTGGGTGCAGGCCAACAGCAACAACCCAAATGAGACAGTGTATGATGCGGTACTGGATGGGTCCCTTAGCTTTGGGGACCTGGCACGAGCTGGTGCTCTTGTCGACCTCCAGCCTTACATCAGGGATGACCCAAAGCAGGTGTGTCAGATTGGTCCCACCAGGCACTGGTGTGCCATTACCATACCGTACCGTGCCACCCGGTACTCTATTACCGCAGGTACCTCGGAACTTGCTTTAACCATCACAGTAAAAGTCGAAATTAAAACACATATATCCCATGCTGTCAAAGCAGGGCTGAAGTATTGAAGAGCCAGCTGCCGACATAGACTTACACATACACATACATGCATACACATACATGCCAACACATACATGCATAAACACCTTCTGCCATATACAAGTCAGCTATGGCAATGTGCCCTGAGATAGCTCCCAACCTATTTGACTTATGGCGGCCATGCCCAGGTGCCCTGCCTACCAGCGACCAACAGCCTAGTCATTAGGAGAGATCATGAGTGACGTGGGCATAGCGACATGTCTCAGCTCCGTTTTCGCTGTTTTACCAATGACTGGTTGTGCTGGCCCTATGCCTGGTGACATTGCATGGCCACAGGCATTAGCCTGGGACGACCTGCCTCCGTACGAGACCTCACTTGCATCAAGGTTTGCTAACAGGGTGAGTCAGCCTGGCCAACATGGCATCAGCAGGCATGGCATGCAGGCACATTCTTGGCACAACATGGCGCTGCTAGTCATGGCGCAGCGCAAATGCCTTACGCTGCTTGGGTTGTGCAGGTTATGACCATCCCTTCTGTCGAGTACCCAATGATCATGTACGTGAACTGGCCCCTCCTGACATCAGCCCCCTACAACATCAGCCACCCTGTGGTCGGGCGAGGCTGGGCGGCTGTCCTTCTACCCTGACACCTGGCAGGAGCTGACAGCGGTCATGCGGCAGGTCAATGCCACTGCCAGTGATCCGGTGACGGGCAAGCCCCGCCATGCGCTGTGCCTGCCAGCTCGACTATGACCTAATCTTCCTGACCCATGCCGTGATGGCCAGCATCATGCAGACCGCTGGCCCCACCCAGGGCTGGCTGTTCGATCCACTGACCCTGGAGCCCCTCACCAACAACACAGCCATGCAGCAGGTGAGCTGGCGCACGACACCTTGGCCGCTGCCTTCCAACTGCTGCCTGCATGGCCTCTTAGTTGTAAAATGTAGCTGCCGACTGCCAGCCTGCAGAGCCAGCTGCGTGTGTGCGCGACGCTCTGCCTCTCCTTCCCTACCTTGTCAGGTGCTGCAGGTGGTGTGGGGGCTGGCCCCCTTCCTGAGGACCTTTGATCCAGCAGGCAGCATAGACATGACGCAGTGCGCCATAGCAATCAGCCACCCAGCCCTGTTCAAGTCCCTGAACCCTATGGGAGCGAACAGGCAATTCATGGGGTGAGTATAGGGCCAGGGTGGACGTCTGTGCTGCTGCTGATGACGTCAGGCGGAAACCAAGGGGCGTGACCATGCATTACCTTGGACTCGAGGTGAAGGGGTCCAGGGCTGGTAAAGAGCAGCCACACAGAGTGCCAGGGCAGGTGCAGCCTCTTCTCTTGCCTCCAGGCAGCTGACCATGTCCATTCTGCCCGGCAGCACCGAGGTGTTGGACCGCAGCACCATGCAGCTGGTGGCCTGCCACCAGGACCTGTGCAACAGCAGGCGCACAACACAGTAAGTAAGGGTGGCATGGCTCAGGGTGTCATGCCCCTTACAAGCTAGGCTTGACGGCCACGCTAGGCTTGATGAGGAAATGGTGTGTAAGGGCATGCCAGGCTGTGTTGCTATGAGGGCATGAGGTGCCCTGATGTCATGACAGGAGCACTCCAGCTGACATGGGCTCACCTCACATGCCAGGCTGGGCATGAGGGCATGAGGTGCCCTGATGTCATGACATGACTGGGCTGCTGAAGCTGCCTGCTGTAGGAGTGGGGGTGGGTTGGTCAATGTGTCCCCAGCCAAATACAGACACGCCGTGCTCCTCAGCATGACCTCGCAAGCTCCACTAGCCGTAGAGGAGAGGCCATGTACACGGTGCTGGCATACTTAGGTGAGCCAGGATGAGCCGCTGTCAAAGTTGGCGATGCTAGCATCAGACGCAGCTGCCAGTTCAGGCGAACAAAACTGATGCAACATGGAACAACATGCTAGCCTGTAGGTAATCTCACGCAGCTACTACAAGCATGTTGTAGGATCCTCGGACGCACCCTTGATGACTACCAACCGCACACCGGTGGCACTCTTACCTGGCGGCTTAAGCCGCCATGACCACTGGGCACCTCAGCAAAACTAACAGCTTAATGCTTCGTAAGGCGCAACAGCCTGGCTCAAGCTACTAGGGCATGTGCGTTGCTGTACGGTGCCCGACCATGGATGCCTCGCTGGTGGTCTGCAGCCCGGTCAGCAGCGTCTGCCTGATCTTGGCACAGCATTCGGTCATGTGACCCGCTTGATAGCCCTGCCGGCACTCCTTGCCAACGGGCGGGCAGTAGCTGCTAGGCCAGACTGTCCTTCCAGCTGACACAGCTGCCAGGGCGCGCCGCATACTCTCCTCACCATGCGCTGGAGCAGTGGTAAGCAGGCGTTGGAGTCCCGGTCCAGCCACGTGCCCCATGAAGGGGCCTGGGGTGGTGGCACAGGGCCCGGTGCAGCAGGGATGCGGTTGACGAACAGTGCATAGCGCACCCTCTTCTCTAAGGGCAGCCTGCCTGCCCCCCCCTTCCCTATGCAGTCCACTCCCTCAAGCCACCGGGCCTCCAACCCCAGCAGCCTACGATGCGTGGCTACCTCCGCCACCCACCTAGGCTGCCGCAGCACACTATTGGCTGGCAAGCGCCACTTGTGCTCCCGGTCTGGCAGGCTGTAGTCTAGCCTACCTAGCACCAGCTGGGGGGAATGCTTCTGAGCAGCCCTGCTGAATCCCCCCTCCACCACCCCAATAGCCTTGCCCCAACACTTGATGAAGCGGCCTGGGTGCCGGTAGAACTCCTGGATGCTGGTGATGACCTTGGTGGCGTTGGCGTTGAGGGAGTTGCCATCCCCTGTCAGGTGCACCTCATCCAGCTGCTTGAGCATGGCCACCGGCCAAGCGCTGCTGGGCTGCTCAAATACAGCCACCTCGGCAGGCAGCAGCTTGATGCCGCTGTGGTGGGGACCACGCATCAGATGCTCAAGCACCCTGGCGGTTGTCAGCAGCTCCATGACATCTTTGATCTGTGCCAGCAGCTTGGGGTCCAAGATGTTGAGCTGCACTGGGGGGGGCAGCTGTGCTGGGGCGGCTGCAGAGCGGGGGGAGCTGCGTGTGGCAAGGCGGGGGTGAGTATAGGGAGGGCAGGCTGGGTCAGGTGGGAGAGGGGGGCCTGGGGCTGGACCTGCTGCTGGGAAGCCTTCAGTGGGCTGCCCTACATACACGACATGAGCATACACGGCATAGCACACGCGCAGCGACTTGATTTAGGGAGTCGCAGTATCGCGTGGTGCACACTGCGTCGGCTTCGTCGAGGGGGGCCCAGTCTTTCGTCAAGCTTTGCGGCTTTGCGGCTGGTAGGCCGGCTGCACTCTGTGCGGGCGCGGCTTGCGTTTCTTGATTCCGGCGACATTCGAGGGATTCAGCAACATTATCCAAGCGCAGTGGCCGTGCTGGGTGGTGCATCAGGTCGCCATCCAACCAGAGTGCCGGCAACCGGAATGAGGCGGAAGTGATATCCATTACACATTTCACTTAGTTTGCAGTTCCCACTCAGTACTTTCACATTTGCACCCCTGCCATTTGCCACTTGCAGGCGGGCCAGACATGAGCAAGGTGAGTGCCACAGGCGCATGCAAGCACAAGGCGTCAAAGATTTGCATGCCATGGCTAATATTTACCATGGCCGTTGCAATGAATGCAGCTCTTCCTGCAGCACCCCTTTTCCCAACAAGCACCTATGCGTGGCAGCGGTGAGAAGGCTATCAGGCAGTAGTGTGCTTGGTGTTCAAGCCCCATGAATGCTCTAATGCTGTAAACCATTAACTAGTCACAAAGTCATTGACCCCTGCAGGCTTGCGCAACTATGCCAACGGTGACTATTTTCAACATAACTTAACCAGCTGGCGTGTGAATGGCTACCTTGATGCTGATGTCCTGGTGAGGTTATGGAAGGCTGGAGTATGTTGGCCATTCATGTCTTGATTACCTTGTGCAAGCAGTGCTGTGCAGTGCCGACCCTGAGCACAACGCAAGGCGGCTGGTGCATTGTCCATGTGAGTGCCTGTGGCCCATGCAGGCCTACGCATCAGTGGTCAGTGACGCCCTTGACATTCGTACCACTGCCATGGATGCTAGGATGTCGGGCCGATGGAGCAACCCTGATGCTGGTGAGACCCTGATGCTGGTGAGCCTGAGCCATCATAGACCTGACCCCATTTGAGCTGTCATCAGCTTGCAATTAGTGCATGTTTGTCACGCCAACTCTACATCATAGCCCTCCGGGGTCAGGCAATAGTGTAGGTGGTAGGCGACCATGCCCATGTGCATGCCATGTATAAGCCATGTGTATGCCATGTGCATGGGAACTTCACACAGACAAAAACATCGTTCTGTAGAGGTCCACACTGAGTGTTCCACTGCAATGAAGGCTCTAGGTTGAGGGTCAAGGTGCTGGTGAGACCCACTTGGATTGGAACACCAATAACCTGCAACCCACCGTGGTGGGGTAACTATTATGCCCCTGGGCAGCTTCGTCAGCTTAGTTGCGAGCTTTGTATAAGCTCATCACCTGCCAACCATGCAATCGCTATGCAACATTGCAGGCATTGATGTGGAAATGGCAATGCTGACCCCAATCAAGTCGCTGCTGGGCAGCCAGCAGACATCAGTAAGGCCTTGCAGCTCCATAGGGAGCTCCTTGGGTGATAATTAGCTATGCCTGAATGGTAACACACATGTCACATTTGGCAACAGTTGCAGGAGGCACTGCAGTGTGATGACCACTACATAGAATCATTGTTGCATACTGCAGGTTCCTCCCCCTAGGTTATGCAATCCTAAACTTCCAACTCCAAGCTACAGCTCACATCTCCGTGACATGACTGGTCAATGCTGTGTGTAGGTGCCCCGCAGCGCTAGCAGCCCCGCTGACTTCACCACAGCCATGAGCGCCATGACAGTCAGCCTCAGGAGCTTAAGGGACAGCCTGGGGTCCGAGCACTTCATGGAGCAGCTGTGGGGCACCACTGGCTTTGTGCCACCACCCCAACCACCCGCACCGCCCTCACCGCCTGCTCCACCACCATCAAAAGGTCAGGAAGCCGCATGGACCGTGCAGCTAGCCGGAAGAAGGGGACGAAATGCCCATCATAGCTTGCACTTCACCATGTGCCAAGGCTGTGTCATTGTCATGGTGCTGTGCAGGTTCACCTGGCCTGACCACACCTGTGCTGGTCACTGTGATTGCCGTGCCAGTAGCGGTGTGCTCCCTGCTGGTGCTGCTGCTGGCCGTCATCATCACACACCTGCGCCGCAATGCCAAGCTGCAGCGCTCCCTGCTGGGCCATGTGCTGCCGCCTGCTGCTGGAGACAAGGCCACCCTGGTCATCACGGATGTGCAGGGCTCCAGCAAGCTATGGGTGAGCATGAGAGCATGGCTGTGAAGGCCTGATGCTTCACCTCAGGTCCTTCCTGTTGCCTGTTTCTGCAGGAGGTGATGCCAGCTGGTGTGATGGAGGTCAGCATGAAGCTGCATGATGAGCTGGTGAGTCATCATATGGTACCTTAACTTGAGGCTTATCAGCTGTGGCTCGAGTGCCCTCCCCTGCCCTCCTCATGACAACTGCAGGTCAGGCGGCTGGCCCTGGACAGCTCAGGCTATGAGTGGGCCACTGAGGGCGACAGGTGAGTGGCAGCAGGGCAGGGGTGCGTAGCCATCATCACCCACCGGGCTGACTGACATCCTTGCTCCTTGCTGCCCTGCAGCTTCCTCCTGTGCTTCCACTCCCCTCAGGCAGCCGTCACCTTCGTTACCCAGCTGCAGGTGAGCCAGGTGCAAGGCAGTGAGGCAGGAATGGCCAGCATGGCAAAGGAAAGGCAGCATGTCTAGCCCCTGCACTGCACCCTGCATGTGTGTGTTTGCTGTGCAGGATGCGCTGCTGAGGTGCAGCCAGTGGCCTGTGGAGCTGGCTGCAGAGGGCAGCCCTGGCCAGCCGCTGTGCCTTGCCCCTGTGAGGCCAGACTCACGTCTGAATAACACCACAGCCAGCTTCACCAGCAATGAGACGCTGTCACGACTGACGCTGTCCACTTCCGGCTGCGCACACAATAACACAGAGCAGCTGCCCCATCCTTCCAAACCCAAGAGGCAGGTGATCATGAGCCCTGGATCCGTTGAAGTACCCTACTCAGCCTCCCAGCTGGCGGATGTCACAGCCGAGCTGGCTGCACAGCATAATGAAGCAGCACCAGGCTCCAAACTCGCTCTATCCTTTGATGTGCAACCCAAGCAGCACACGAACCCCATGTTTGCGTCTGAAGCAGCCGAGCGGCATGAGTCCACGGCCAGCATTCTGCCAACAAAGATCAGCAACTACATGGTGGCCATGACTGAAGCACTGGCAAGAGCAGGAGCGAGCAGGAGCCTCCCCAGCTCAAAGTCCGTGACTCAGCAGCAGGCCCCTGCAGTCCAGCTGCGAGGAGGCGGCGAGGGCCAGATAGGCAACCAGGTCAGTGCAGCTGCAGCCACGGCAAATGCGTGTTGCCGGTTGACCTCTACTGCCTGTGTGTCCCTGACGTGCTGTTGGCCATCCTGCTCCAGGGCCTGCTGGGTTTGCTGGCATTCCGCTCACAGAGCCATGCACCTAAAGCAGCTCCGTGGCTTGAAGGGCATGACGATTGGAAGCAGGTAAACAAGTGGCTGAGCACGAGCTGGTACGAGCACTGCCTGTAAGCACGAGCACTGCCTGTAGAGTAGCTAGGTGTGCTTGTGTTTGTGTGCCTGACTGCAAATAAGAAGGTGGAGAGCCTTGCAGAACCTTGCAGCACACATCCTCAGCCGCATGGCACATATCGTATTTGGATCCTTGACTGCTAGCTTGTATTGACATGCCTGGCTGCCTGGCATTTGTAGCTAGCGGGGCCATGAGTCAGGAGTGACAGCAACATGGGCAGGACGTGCGGCTTCATGCTTTTACCTGCAGGCATCTGTGTCGCAGCCATCCAGTGGCCAGTATCCTGAGCAGGTGCAGCCTCTGCAAGAAGTCAGGGTGGGCTGGCAGCGGCTGTGTGAGCTGTACCGGGAGGTAGAGGTGGCCATGCCTGCGGCCCTCACTGTGCTGGCGGGCCTCAGGGTCAGGGTGGTGAGTGGCCAGCTGAGGGTGGCTGCGCAGTCAGCAATGCCTGCTGCCTGGAGGCCCATGCCTGTGCTGCCCACTGCTGCAGGGCCTGCACACCGGCCTGGCTGCCGACGAGGTGCTGGTGCAGAGGCGCATGGGGGCCAGCTCTATCACGTATGGCGGGGCAGCGCTGGTGCTGGCCAAGGCAGTGCAGGTGGGCCTGTGCTGCAGCCAGCCCCAATGCCCCTCAGCTCACGTTCATGTGGCACTTGCCTTGCCCTGCTGCTGCTACCCTGCTGCCGCCATGCAGGCTTGTGCTCATGGGGGTCAGGTCACGCTCAGTGCTGCCACCTTTGTCAAGGTAGGCACAGCCAAGCACACAGCTCAGAGCATGTTTGATGAGAAAGTGCGACTTCACCACAGCTGCCCAGCATGAGCTAGTTTCTCACATAGCAAGCAACTGACATCATGGTCTGGTGGTGCAGCTGCCTGTTGAGGAGCTTCGGGCTGCTGGCATCAGCGTGGTGCACATGGGGCAGCACCTGGTGGCGCTGGGTGAGGGCAAGGGCGCCACGGCCCTGGAGCTGTACTGCGCCTGCCTGAACACCCCGGACCATGCTCACCGCCTGTGGGCCCTGGGGCCGCTGAGGTGAGGCGGCTGCAGCGGCACAGGGGGAGCTGAGCAGCTGATGAGCAAAGAGCAGGCCGTCATAGTGTGGTGCTGGCTGCTTGCTGTTCAGGACGCTGAGACAGGTGCAGCCAGGTGTGCTGCACGCTCCCTATGGCACAGCTGCCATTGCCTTCATGTCAGTGGTGGGGCAGGGCCAACTGAAGGCGTTGAACGCACAGCTGGCCAAGGTGAGCATGGCACCAGAAAGACAATGGCATGCAGGGGTCTGCCTCAGCACCAACAAGACATCACAAGCATGCTTGGCAGCAGCATAGCTTCAACTAAGTAAAGAAGCAACAGCCCTTGTCTTTGGCCCAGCATATCTAGCTACACATAGCCAGCACATGGTCAGCTTGTCAAGCTGTTCCCTTGCTGCCTGCCTGCAGGAGTGCGTGGCCCTGTACCAGGCCGCTGCCCAGCGCCTGCTGCTGCATGTGTCGGGGCCACAGCTTCCTGATGGCTACTGGGTGTCCAGCGCGGAGGAGGAGGGCATGGTGCTGGCCGCCTTCCCCTGCAGCCTGCAGTGCCTGCACTGGGCGCTGCTCACCCTCACCACCTGCATGGACATGGACTGGCCACAGGCGCTGCTGGACAGCCTGTTTGGGGAGGAGATGACAGCATGCCTGGACACCTCTGGCAGCAAGGCCGGTGTCACCCAGGCCCCTGCCACCGGGGATGATGAGGGGCAGCAGCAGAGGGCTGCAGCACAAGGCACTGTGCGTCTGCTTAGAGGGCTGCGACTCAAGGTGATCCCAGCTATGCAGCCTGACCATGGCAGCCTGGCCATGTGCACTGCTGCCTGGTGCACCAGCCCCGGCCTCTCACGTCTTGCTATGCTAAGCAGGTGGGTGTGGATGTGGGCGAGGTGGCCTGCGACCTGACACCTGCCAATGGTCGCTTCAACTACCGAGGTCGCTGCCTGAATCGGGCTGCACGCATCAACAGCTTGGCAGTGTCAGGCCAGGTGGGTGGGAGTCAACAAGAGTGTGTAGCTAGAAGAAGCCCTCCAGCTCTTCAGTGAGCCCTGATCACCTCTCTCATTACTGCATGCCAGCACCTTGGACCTCAACCTAGAGCCTTCATTGCAGTCGAACACTCAGTGTGGACCACTACAAAACGGTGTTTTCTCTGTGTGGAGTACCCATGCACATGGCATACACATGGTCATGGTCGCCTACCACCTACACTATTGCCTGACCCGGGAGGGCTATGATGTAGAGTTGGCATGACATACATGCACTAATTGCAAGCTGACAACAGCTCAAATGGGGGATCACTGCATGCCGGCATGCTCTATAACCCTTTAGCCTGCTGGTGCACTGACTGCAGGTCTGGTGCTCTGAGACAGCCTGGGCCAACACCCTGGCTGCACTACAGCCCACCATCACTGCCAGAGAGGCCCGGGCCGTGGCATCACTTGCTGCAGACCAGCCAGCCGCTAGCACAGCCAGCTGGTCAGCCCAGGGCAGCAAGCAGGCTGGCAGCTCCATTGCCAGGTCAACACACAGCTCCACTGCCCAGCCCAAGCGTGTTGTCTCCTTCCAGCCTGCTGCAGCGCAAGGACAAGACAAGAGGTAGAGCTGGTGACCGGCCCTGCCCCTGGGCCAGCTGTGCTGGATGTCAGCCACCCTCCACCTCAAGAGCCTCCAAGCAGTGGTGCAGTGAGCTCAGTCACAGCCCAGTGGCATGCGGCCCAGCAGCAGCTGCACAGCAGCACACAGGCAGGCGGTGGGGCTGGTGGTGAGGGTGCTGAGCGCCCCTCAGCTTCACTGCTCTCCCAGGGCCAGCCGCTGTGCCTGCCTGGTCTGCTGCCGCCCCTGGTGGCCCGGCCCCTGGGCAAGAGGGAGCTGCGCGGCATCCCTGGCCAGGTGGCCCTGCTGCAGGTGGCCCTGGCGCCCCACACCAGCAGGGCCCAGCTGGAGGCAGCAGACAGGCTGGGGCTCAGCGCACCAGGACTGCAGCTCAGCAGGATGGGTGTTGGTGACAGCGCTACCCTTACACAGGATCCTTGATGACTGATTTGCCTCGTAGGTTGTAGAGTGACAGATCATGCAGGACATAGGGGCAGCTCCCCTATTGTTACATTGGGTACTAAAAGACGGATGACCGGCCGACTGCTTCAGCTGCTCAAGCCATCATCATGATCACGAAGAACACAGTTCCAGCAACCAACATCACCATACGAGGCCATGCCCACGTAGCCACAGCGGCGTAATGGCCACATGATTAATGGTTGGCCTTCATCCCTGACCCGGCGCGACTGGACCCTACTAAGAGCGGGTGACGTTTTAAGCCGCCCCTAAGCATCAACATCTACATTTACATTCTCACACATGGCAGCTTTCGCGCCACAGGACAGGCCTTTTGGGTTTTAAGATCGCCGAAGCACGACGCGTGGGAGCTCCTATGCTTGCATTCGTGGTACCCGCTTCTTGCCCGCCGCGATAGCAGCCCGCACCGCCTCCTGCCCCTGCTCCTCCTCTTCTCCCAACGTCACGTCATCTAGTACCGCGGCGACCCGCTCCTCCAATGCCCGCACCTGATGCACGCCACCCCACACGCAGGACATACAGTTGTAACATGTGCCATGCATTGTGTTTGTGCATCTTCATAAACGTTTCACTGCATCAGGGTGAGTGTAAGAGCAAGTGTGGACCTCAACATCGTCAGCTGAGAGGCCGTGCAGTGTGAAAAACAGCAGCACCAGCAGGGCTGGCCACCCACTCACCTGAGCGGCCTGCTGCGACAGCTGCTCATCCATCTCATCCATAGACCCCAATGCCTGGAGGGCCAAGCGCTGCCCTACATCTCCTGCTGCCATCCCTAGCCCCATCCCATTGCTCCACCCGTTTAAGCCGCTGCCACTCCGCAAGCTGCTGCCCCGGGCAGCACTAGAGCCAGCGCCTGGCCCACCAGACTCAGCCCCAGCACCGCCCTGCTGGCCCTCCCCTTGTGTGCTATGTGTTGGACTGCTTGACCGTCTAGACTGAGTGCCCCTCCTTGTGCTTGCTGCCATCTGCTCATCCTGGCTGTCAGCTTGCATGGTGCCAGCACACCCTGCCTGTCCTTCTAGACCACCCTCCTCTACCAAACCCCTCCCCTGGCCGCTGCCGCTGGCTGGCCCCAGGCTGCTTGGCTCCTGCCCCGGATTTAAGAGCTCTGACTTGCTGCTGACACTGCCATTGGTGCTGCCTCTGCTGTGTGTGGGCCTGCTGCCCTCCCTGCCACTGCCATCAGGCGGAGGGTGGCCGCCGCTGCTGATGCCGTCACGCGTGCTGAAGGAGCTGCTGCTGCTGCTGCTGCTGCTGTAAGGATCTGAGTTGGAGGGTGGTGAGGTGGCGGAGGTAGAGGAGGAGGTGGAGGCTGCAGAGGGAGATGAGCTTTGCAGGTCAGCAGGGGAGGTCAGCCGCATGACTGCCACTGCTGCCCGGGCCAGCTCTGCCTCCTCCTCCGTAGCTTCTGCTTGCATGCGGGCTGCCAGCAGCAGCCGCTCCAGCTCCTCATACCTGCAGCCCAAAGGCAGAGCTATGCACAGGTGCAGGAGCAATGCATGGCAACAGGATAGGCGGGCACCAGGGGCAGCAGCAGCAGTGACCCACAGTCCCTGCCTTGACCCAAGAGCGATGTAGGGCAACAAGCTATCTGGGTGCTAGAGACCAGGTGGGGGGCGCAACAGGCTAGGGCTGGCAGGCAGGCAGGCAGGCAGGCAGGCAGGCAGGCAGGCAGGCAGGCAGGCAGGCAGGCAGGCAGGCAGGCAGGCAGGCAGGCAGGCAGGCAGGCAGGCAGGCACAAGGGGCCCAGGGCAGGAGGTGGGGACAGGAGGTGCCAAGCTGTGGGGCCATGTGCTGCAGACCCAGCTCCTACCAGCTAGAGACACCATCAGCGCTGACCTGAGGACTCTGTCTGTTTCCAAACTCCTCCCCTTGCACCCAACAAAAACATGCACCCACCTCTTTGGAGAAAATGTACCACCCTGCTGCTCAGGCCATGCGCCCCTGCCTGTCCCAGCCCAGCCCAGCCTGGCCCTCTTGCTCCGATGGGCCCCCTGCCTGCCTAGCCTGTCCCCCTGACCCCAACAGCCCATTGCCTGCCTTAATGGCTGTCGGCACCAGGCTGAGCTGCCTGAGCCGCACCGTATCATGAGGTCCTGGCGCTGGTTGGTGAAGCAGGAGGGGAAGAAGGAGGGGAAGTAGGTCTGGATGAAGCCGAACACCAGGACGTGGCCCAAAGGGGTGAGGGGGATGATGAGGATGATGGTGAAGGGGATGAAGGTCAGAAGGTCGCGCGCAGTGCGGCGCAGGGCTGACACCTCACGCGGCTTCAGGGTGCCACCTGCAAGCCATGGGGGGGCAAGCAGGAGGCAGGAATGCAGTGGGTTGGATGCAAACATCAGGGGCTGGGCAGACAAGGAGCAGTGGGAGGGTGGGTGAGCTTAGCTGCTCAGGCAGTTAAGCGAGCATGCATACTGGTGCGTGGCATGCACTACGCTAGACCAGAGCATCAGTGGCCACAGCAGCCTTATGCTTGGCCAGCTCGTCACAATGCTCAGCAAGGCATGTCATAGTGCAAACACAGCTCACTCCTGTGTAGCGTGCTCTTCAGCACAGCCCTTCCTCCCTTGGTGACATGAGCAGGCAGGCATGCAGGCACCACCCACAGGCGGGCGTGGCAGGCAGCCAAGCTTCGCACCCTCACCGCTGGCAGCTTTGCCAAACAGGCGTGCTGCCGAGGCGATGTCACTGCCCAGCAACCTCAAGCCCCGGGTCATAAAGTCCACTGCCTCCCGCACCTTGTCCAAACCCTCTTTCACCTGAGATAGACGACACAGCCGGCCAGAACGGCAGCAGCAGGGGCAGCATCAGACAAAGCAGCGGCAGCTCTGCACAGAGCTCTGCTTGCTGCCACAGCCATAGTCAGCTCAAGCTGAGGTCTCTGCAGCTGCAGCTTATGTGGATGGGCACTGCCAGGTCTGGCCTGTCATGGACTACCATGGTCACAGCATGTCCTGCCCACAGGAGACCTGTCCTGCCCTGCGCTCTCCCTCTGCCTTCCTTTTCAGGCAAGACTCCCCTCCCTACCCCACCCCACCCCGCCCCGCCCACCTGCAGGCGTGCCTTTGTAAGGGACAGGCCCTGGCCTCCATACACCACCTGGTCTGGTACCCCCACTCGCTGCCGCATGTCAGGCACCTCTGCTGCAAGAGCTGCCAGCAGGTCTTCCATGTTTACAGCCACACCACCCACATCAAACACCTGGGCAGGAGGCAAGGGGAGCAGCCAGTTGCGTTCGTGGCTAATTGGGTGGGTGGGTGGGTGGGTGAGTGAGCAAGGATGATGAAGCATGCAAACCGTTTTGCAGCCAAAGAGGGAGTGTGCTTACAGCCATCGTGGAGTGTGCTACCATGCCACAATGTAGTCCTTCACCATGTCAGGCAAATCTGGCAGGGTCAGTGTCAGGAGGCAGCTGTCTCTTTCACCAGTTGAGACGAGGTGGCAGGGTCCTGCTGTTGCCCAGCAGGCGCAGCTCCTGATGCTGCCGAGGGAGTGGAAGGGGAGGTGGAGGTGGGGGAGGGGCTGCCGGCCAACTGCGCAGCAAGCACAGCCAGCTGCTGGTCCAGGTATGAGAACTCTGCCGCCAGCAGCCTCAGCTCAGTGGTAGAGTTTTGACGGGACAGCAAGTCTGCAGCAGGGGCAGGGTAGATAAGTTAGTTATTAGTTTATGTCAGGTAGGTAGGCAGGCAGGCAGTTGGAGCGTTGACTGCCATACGCACCATTGACATCAGATCCTAAGATGTCCACAGCCTCATCCTCCAAGGCGCTGAAAGTGTACTCCAGCTCAATCTGGAGCGTGCGAATGGCTAGGGCCCGACTCAACCGCAGCACTTCCTGCACCCATGTGCCATGGCAGCAGGCAGATAAGCTGGCAGGCAGGCCGGCAGGCCGGCAGGCGGG
>JASKMD010000006.1:8441218-8458967 GCA_030144725.1 Haematococcus lacustris
GCTGAGGCTGTGGTGACTGCTTCCTTATTGGGGATGGGGATGATCTCGACCCATTTAGACAGATGCTCAATGCAGACCATGATGTACTTGTGGCCAGAGCGGCTGGGGATGAAAGGACCACATAGGTCTACACCCCAGCGGTAGAAGAGGGCACGAATGGGCAGGCTGTGCAGCTCAGGGGATTTGGCATTGAATGCAGCTTTGACCCTATCACAAACGGTGCATCGTGCCACAACAGCCTGAGCATCAGCTGCCAACCCGCGCCACCAGTAGGTGTGTTGCAACAGAGCTGCCGTGCGCCTGCCACCAAAGTGCCCAGTGTTGTTGTGCATGGTGGACACCAAGTGTGGGCGCTCAGCAGGGGCAGGAACAATGCGAGTGCTGCCGTCTGCCATGCGCCTAAGCAACTTGTGGCTGTCCCAGACATAAGCCTGAGCGCGACGCTGTGCCCGGCGCTGCTCAGCATGCGACAACCCAGTAGGCAAGGTGTGGTGCTGAAGCAGCTGCATTGTGGATGTGTCATCGTGTATGTCACGTTCGGTGTCCGCAACATCAGCAAGGTGAGCAAGAGTAACTGCTGGTTGCGCAGCTGTGGCTGTGGGCAAAGCTGGATCAGGTGCTGTAGATGGTGAGCAGTGCTGGGTGGTGCTGGTGTGAGAGCTGGGCAACAGCTGTGCATCCCCCCCAACAGCAACAACCAGCGCATGCGAGAGGGATGAGGAGGATAGGCAGCTGTGAGCATGGGCGTGCAGCAAGCTGGCATGGTGCAGGGCAGCCGCCACCGCATACAAACTCTCTGCAGCCGTGGCGTCCATGCAGCGCCCAGTGATCTGGTGGCGGTCAGCTGTAGTAAGCCCCGGTGCGGCCGTGGTGCCAACAACATAACCCAGCGCCAGCTCCCTCTCTTGGATGTTGGGTTCTCGAGTAGTGCCTGCTGCAGTAAATAGCACACCCTTTCCCCCGCCACGGAAAGCATAGGAGGCAGGATACGCCACCAGGGTAGGGAGGGCTCGTAGCGCCTGGCCTGGCTGGTTAACGGGAAAGAAAGGAGGCGCGTCAGCATGTTGGGCAATGGGAATAGTTGTGCCAGGGGTTAGTATATCAGCTACAGATTGAGCAGGATGTGGCTGGATGTGCTGGAGGACGGCCATGAAGTGTGAATGGTCACAGAGGTTGGTCCACCAGTTGCGCAAGCGGTGTGCCCGGGCACCCAGCTGTGCTGCGTCAAAGCAAATGGGAGTGCCTATACTGGTGCAGACCTCTGTGAACTGGTTGCGAATGGCGTTGGATAGGAAGTTGTGCTGAAATGCTGTGTTCTCGAGCACATACCCAGGACGCAGCGCTGGTTGAAGCTGTTGCAAGCAGCCCACAAGCCGCATGGTGGGGAAGAAGGTGCTGGACCTGGGCCCATGCAGGCCAGCCAAGCTGCCCGCAGGAGATAGGTCCTGGCACTCCCAACCAGCCACCACCAACCACTGGTGCTGACCGCGCGCACCAGCGCGCACCAAGTCAGCGGAGGTGATGGAGCAGACATCCTGGGGCAGAGTAGTGAAAGCATTGGCGTGAGCAGGGGGTGGCAATAGCCCAGGATAGGTGGCGGAGAGGTGAGAGAGGCGGTGGCGCATGAGCTGTCTGCAGGCTGGTGATGTGTCGCAGTAGATGTAGCGCTTCACCCGAACCCCATTGCGCAATAGCATTTCCAGCCCAGCACCTAACCCCCCAAAGAGCTCTAAGAGCACCACTCCCTCTGCTGCTACTGCCGGGAAAAAGGTGTTGGCCACGCTGCTGGTGTTGATGGTCAGAGGCATGCACACTCCATGCATGTCAGGTGGACCGCCTACGCTGCCCTCTAAGGTGGGAGAGGTAGGTGCCCCTAGCAAGGACAGTCCAGCAGCCCTGACCCAAGCCATGGCACGACCCGCTAAAGCGCTGATGGCAGACTGCACCCAAGAAGTGGGGGTAAGAGGCTCATGGTGGTAGGCATCAGCGGCACTTCCCTGGTTGCCAAGGATGAGATCATCATGCGTGACCACGGCCAGGGCAGCGGGGTGAGTAGGGGGTGGTAAGGTAGAGGTGCCTCGCACTGGTGCTCCATTGAGCAAGGCGGTGCCGGGCGCAGGGCAAGAGAGAACTGGATCCAGGCAGGCACCAGTGTTGTCGACACTGGTGGAGCGGGGCGAGCGGGAGAGAGCGTCCGCGTTCTGGTGTGTCACTCCCGGGCGGTGCTTGACAGTGAAGTCATACTCCTGCAGCTGCATTGCCCAGCGCGCCACCTGACCAGTGTGTTGCTGACCAGACATGAGCCATGACAGGGGTTGGTGGTCAGTGACAATGGTGAAGTGGCGACCATGGAGGTAGAAACGCATGGTTTTGACTGCCCACACGACAGCCAGCATCTCTCCCGTGTAGCTGGCATAGTTGCGCTCATGCACGTTGCAGCTGCGGCTACAGCAAGCCACCATGTACTCATGCCCATCAGCATCCACCTGCCCCAGGATACCAGCACAACCCTCCCTGGACCAGTCAGTGTGCAGCAGGATAGGACGGGTAGGGTCAAAGCGGCGCAGCACAAGGCCAGGGGTGCAAATCCTGTCCTTGAGTGTTGCAAAGGCTGCCTGCTGCTCACTGCCCCAGGCCCAAGCTACCCCTTTGCGTGTGAGGGAGGTGATTGGCCCAGCAATGATGCTGAAGTCAGGGATGTAGCAGCGGTAGTAGTTGAACACACCCATGACACTGCGAAGGCTGGACACATCAGAGGGAGGGGGCATGTCACGCAGAGCCCTGCACTTAGCCTCGGTGGGCGTGAGGCCGTGCGCGGAGACATCATGGCCCAGGTACTCCACGCAGTCAGTGGCCAAGATGCTCTTCTCTGGGTGCGCAAACATGCCAATGTCCTGCAGCATCTGGAGCAGGGACTGCACATGCTGGCAATGAGCCTCAAAGGAGTCGCTGTACACCAGCACGTCATCAATGAATGCCATGCAGTTGGCTGACAGGCCAGCACTGGTGATAGCTGCATCCATGACACGCTGATATTCTGCGCTGGCATTGCGGAGCCCAAATGGCATGCGGGTGAAGCAGTACAGCTGGTTGCGTGCCCAGAATGCTGTCTTGAGCTGATCATCAGAGTGGACTGGCAGCTGCAAAAAGCCTGAGCGCATGTCTAGCTTACTGAACCAGCGTGCGGTGCCCAGCCGTGCGAACATTTCTTCTGGCAGGGGCAGGCCATACCGGTCGGGCAGGGTGACCTCGTTGAGACGACGGTAGTCGACGCAAAACCGCTTGTCCGTCCATTGACCCGCCGCATCCTTCTTCATGGGCAGCACAGGTGCACTGGCATAGTCGCACGGCTCCGTGACCGGCCGGATGATGCCGGCCTCCAACATCTCCGCCACCTTGGCGTCAGTGGTCTGCAACTCCAGCTCTGAGTAGCGTCGGGGCTTGCTGACGACTGGGTCTGAGGTGGAGAGGGAAATGCGGAAGGCGCCTCGCGGACCCTTGTAGCCTGTGAGGTCACGGAGAGAGTGGGCAAAGGCACCAGGATTGGCGGCAACCAATGCAGCCATGCGCTCAGCCTGCTGTTGAGATAAGGCTGCATGCCTCCCTAACAGCACACCATTGGGCAGTTTGGTGTACTGCTCTGGCGAGTGTGCAGCAGCAGGTCCATCTGGCAACACCATGCTTATGACTGAGCAAGTGATGGCAGAGGAGGGCGGGTCAGGGATGGGTGGTGGCAGGCTGGTAACGATGGCCGGCAGCCAGAGCAGGAAGAGGAAAGAAAGGAACAGCCGTAAGGGAGTGAGAGTGTGCCACACCACTTCCCTGGACGAGCGTCGAGGCAACAGCGGTGACGGTGGGGGCAAGGCGCGCTGCTGCTTGGCCACACGCTGGGCTGCGGCGGTGCCCACAGCCAGGTGTTTGGCTGATCGCTGCGGTGCGCTGGATGGCTGAGACGCGCGCCGAGCTGCAGGGTCTCGTGCTGAGGAGAGCACAGATTGACTTGCTGTACCCCCCCCCCTGCGGGTGGCTGGCTGTGCTGAGCTGCGCACCGACTTCACCCCTGATCCTGCTGGTGTGGGTGCGTCATCGGTGGCCACCCTGCTGCTGGCACCCTCTGTGGCTGCAAGGTCACCCCCACGGCTGACTGCGCTGAGTGTGGTGGTGCCCGCTGCCACAAGAGGTGTCTCCACATGCATGTGCACCCCAGGGGTGTGGTGCACAAGAGAGGTGGCGCCGCTGGTTGCACAGGCTGGTGGCTGATCCTGGCTGTGGGACACGGCTGCGCAAGCGACCAGCAACTGGCTGGTGCCAGTGGGGTTCTGTGCAACCAGGGCCAGGCAGCCTTTGGTGCCAGTGATGGGCATCCGGTGCGTGCTGCGGGTGTCGCCATGGCTGTGCAGCCGGGGGCAGTAAGCAAACTCCCGGTCGTGCATGTCGCACAGGCCCTTGGTCTGCGAAAGGAAATTTGCTCCCAGCAGCAGGTCATAAGCCAAGCTGACCCCTGGAGGCATGACGATGGCCTCCAGGTCCAGCACCAGAGCATGCTGAGTGCCATAGCATAGGCTGACACGCAGGCTGGCCAGCTGAGTAGACATAGACTCTGCACCACTGGCAACTGATAGGCGTCGGCTGCAAGCTGTGAGAGGGAGGTTCAAGGCAGCTGCACACTCATGCGAGATCAAGCAACTGTCGCTGCCCCCATCTAGCATGACTGCCTTTAGCAAATGAAGCTGGCCCTCACTGTCTGCCACCGCACACCCGGACTCCACCGTGGTATTGGAGAAGTAACCCAGATGTTGATTGGGCGCGTCCGGGTGACAAGCTGCTCGCACAGCAGCGCCACGGCTTGGCACGGCCACCGCATGCGCTTCATTGGTTGTAGATGGCGCCAAGAGCTCCACCCGAGCCTCCAAATGTTGCAGCCGATCAGTGACAGCCTGCAACTGAGCTGCCATGGCCTGCAGCTGGGTGGTGGCATAGGCAATTGGTGCAGCCATGGGCATGGGTGTGGTGGTTGCAGCCACAGGTCCAACCGCATTACCGGCCTTGGGCGTAAAAGGGACCGCCCGGGCAGCATTGGCTGTGATGACACAGTAGCTGGCACCCTGCTCAGGGATGGTGGCAAGTGCTTGAGCTCGCACATCCTGAGACACCCATCTGCCTCCCATTGACCATGACCCCACCTCCTGCTGGCTGGCTGCATCCTCTTCAGCAGTGACAGTGTGAGCGCGTGCTGGTGCGTGACGCGTGGAGCCTGACTGACCCATGCGTGAGTTCGCTTGCATGTGTGGGTACAGCCGGAAGCAATGGTCTGGTGGGTGGTAGCGCTTGTGGCAATAGCTGCAGCTGTGCACAGCGGGCTGCGGTGCTGGGGGCACATACCCACGGTCTAGGTCAGGTGTCCGCAACCGAGGGTCGGTGATGACCCGGGGCGCATCTGGGACCATGGGCTGCAGCATCACCGCATGTGCGGCAGCAGGCACTGGCACCGTCCGGACTCGAGCCTGCTCATGTGGGGCCAGCGCACGGAACACTCTGCACTCAGCCAGAGCATGACCACTGTTTGGGTGCAGTGGGCACCTTTGAACTGGCTGTGTACGATGCACCTCCAGCTGCATGTGCGGTGGGTAAGCATGCATGGCTGATGGTGCAGGCAGAGCGGCATACGCTGAGTGCATGGGCTGGTGCATGGGCTGTGGCATGGGCTGGGGCATGGGCTGCATGGCAGGTTGCGGCTGCCACTGGCGCTGCCTTTGAGGCTGCAGTAGCTGGCGTGACTGCTGTGTGTGCATGGAGGCCAACTGTTTGCGTAGCTGGATGACCTCTTGCTCTAAGCCCTGATCAGCAGCCTCAGCCCGTCTGCCGCGCTGGGGTGCAGCCGCCTCTGGCTCATAGCGGCGACAGTCCAGCAGGTTGGCGTAGGCCTGGGACACAGCCTTGAGGGCAGCCTCTAATGCGCTCAGGTCATGGCGATCCTCAGCATCAGGCAACGCGGTTTGGAAGATCCGGACGGCATCTCGCTTGAGCCCCTCACGTTGACTCTGCTGCAGAGAGGGCACTTGCAGGCAGTGAGTGAAGAGGTGATCAATGGCAGCTGAGTAGGAGAAAGTGCCCCTGTTCACTGCCTGCAGAGCTGCATGGCGGTAAGCCAGAGTGAAGATGCTGGCGTTGCTGTGCTTGTCACTCCCCAGGACTATGGCTGGGTCTAAGCCTGGCTGGTAGCTGGGTGGGTCAATGAGATGCTCCTGCACCAGCCTTAGCAGCTCTGTAATGGCCTCCTCCCTGTCTGATAGGTCACCCCAATCCTGCAGGCACTGCGCATAAGCGTTACAGATCGGTTCCAGCACCGCAGATTCTGCGATGGAGCTGGCTAAGAGCCAGTGAAAGGACTCCACCGGGATGTGTCCGTTGAGCCCCAGGAATGCGCGGAGCTGCGTGCTGAAGCTCTTGAATGCTGGCCGCGTCGTACTGCTCAGCACCGGTACAGTCCCGAGTGCTACTGCCATGGCTGGTTTAACACGAGGTGTGCGAGTAGACGCGGGTGTAGGAGCTGATGCTGCGCTCGAAGGGGGCGAGGGAAGGGAGATGCCGTCAACGGAGCTGGCAAGAATGGCAGGGGAGGGCGCCGGTGGCGAACGTGCCGTAGGTGGATGAGGGCTGAAGACAGGGTTGTTAGCTGCACTGTACTGCTCCTCCAGACGGCGGGCCAAAGTGGCCGCACGAAAGGCGTAGCGTTCAGCCACCTCGCGTCAGCACCACAGCAGGCAGTGGTGAGCGGAGCGAAAAATCAACAGCGGCGGCGGTGCTGGCGGCGGTTAGTCGCGCACCGACGAATGCCAATTGGCCACAACCTGCACACCCCGGTGTGTACAGACTGCAGCCAAGATGCGATTGCTAGCGCCCAGGCGTACGCCTGTCACTAGCCGGAGGCGATTACGACCTCCACCGGGGCAATGAGCTTTGAAGAATGCGGTGAGAACAGAGAGCGTGAGTAGAGGCAAAAACCCACGAACGACTGCTGATACCCGTCACCAAATGGCGGCGGCCTTCAGTGCAGGCGGTGAGCTGTGAAGACCCTCCAGGCTTAGTGCCAGTGATTACAGCTGGCTGCTGGTCGATGTTACAGTATACCAAGGGTCTTCAAAGCTGCCGCCGCAGCATCCCAAACACTACAAATACCCACAATCCATGCAAGCATGCAAGTTAACTTATTCAAACATATGCAAGCCGCCACTAACCACTTCTGCCATGTCATCAGATCAGCCATACAAGCTTCCATGTTGTTGTGATGTTCAACCGCTTGCCTAGCTTGCATGGCATATCTCATGTCACGCATTTCGCACGGTCACAATCCTGGCTGTGACAAGAAACGTGTTATGTTCACGTGTAGACCCCTATGCAGTAGACCCCTATGCCCCAGCCCCTTCTCAGCCTGGCCTGGCAGGAGCAGGGGCAGGGGCAGGGGCAGGGGCAGGGGCAGGGGCAGGGGCAGGGGCAGGGGCAGGGGCAGGGGCAGGGGCAGGGGCAGGGGCAGGGGCAGGGGCAGGGGCAGGGGCAGGGGCAGGGGCAGGGGCAGGGGCAGGGGCAGGGGCAGGGGCAGGGGCAGGGGCAGGGCAGGGGCAGGGGCAGGGGCAGGGGCAGGGGCAGGGGCAGGGGCAGGGGCAGGGGCAGGGGCAGGGGCAGGGGCAGGGGCAGGGGCAGGGGCAGGGGCAGGGGCAGGGGCAGGGGCAGGGGCAGGGGCAGGGGCAGGGGCAGGGGCAGGGGCAGGGGCAGGGGCAGGGGCAGGGGCAGGGGCAGGGGCAGGGGCAGGGGCAGGGGCAGGGGCAGGGGCAGGGGCAGGGGCAGGGGCAGGGGCAGGGGCAGGGGCAGGGGCAGGGGCAGGGGCAGGGGCAGGGGCAGGGGCAGGGGCAGGGGCAGGGGCAGGGGCAGGGGCAGGGGCAGGGGCAGGGGCAGGGGCAGGGGCAGGGGCAGGGGCAGGGGCAGGGGCAGGGGCAGGGGCAGGGGCAGGGGCAGGGGCAGGGGCAGGGGCAGTCAACAGCTGAGGTCAAGCCTTCCCGCGCTCTCCTAGTGCACGCACCCTAATACCTAAACACCGCATTACATTTGACAGGCCCGCTAAAAATGGGCTTGGCGTGTAAGCCAGACAGGCCCGCCCGGACTCGGCGTCGGACATTTTCCCCCCCGCCGATCCCGCCTCGATTGCGGACCGAATAGGGGGACCGACGCCGACTGATATCGGCCCAGTCTTTCGATGGGGTAAGCTGTCGATTCGATGGGGGTATCGATTTTTGTGATTTCGAGGCATGTTCGAGGCATGTTTTAGGCATGTTCGGGCATGTTCGAGGCATGTTTCGAGTCGGCTCCATCCATCGATTCGATGGGGGATCGATGCAGGAAACTCATCGATGTTACACTGGCTCACGGCCAGAGCACAATACCTTCTGCCAATGTACAAGGCTTACCACCAAAGCACCAAGCCTGCATACAGAGCACTAGGCTTGCTGCCATGACACTGTGCATGGTAGGACACAAAGTATGCTAGGATGCCACGCAAAGTGGCACTAGTGCGCTCGTACTTATCAGGTGCGCCCTGTGGGCTCAGCTATATTCCGCTGTTGGCTGGGCTTCATCTGTGCCAATGCTGGAGGGTGGGTTGGAACCCAGACAAGAACAAGGAGGTGACCTGCAAGAAACAAACATGCCATGCCATGCAGTCAGCCATGCCGCATGTCTTGCACCCATGCAAAGCACTACAGCCATGGTATTGCAACAATTTCTAACTAATGTTGTAGTGTACGTCTGTGACCTGGGTGGGTAGTGTATGTTACTAGTATGGAGGAGGCGGGTGAGTGGGAGAGGCGGGTGGGGTGACTGACTTGGCATGGCTAGTGAGGGTTGTGTTGGCCGCTACTTCTAGCGCTGGCTCCAGGCTGCCCGCTCCAAGCTGCCCGCTGGGGTAGGGGGAGACGGGGTTGCGGACTTGGAGGTGGTGGTGGTGGGACAGGAGAGGGACGGAGGAAGAGGCCAAGGGGCAGGAGGCCAGCTGGGCTGGGCTGGGCGTCAGCTACTTACCGGCAGGTGGTTAGCCACTTCTTAGAGGGGTTAGGGAGAAGAGGGAGAAGGGGGAGAAGAGAGGGCAGGCAGGAGAGGGAGAAGAGGTTGGGCGGGGAGAAGAGGGACAAGAGGGGGCTTCATCCTGGCTGCTGGGTAGGGTAGGGAGGGGACTTCGAAAGTGAGGGGGAGGGGGGAAGTGGGGATGTAGGAGACTTGGAGGTGTTGGTGATGGGATAGGGTAGGGTTCGGGTAAAGGGGCCAAGGGATTGGAGTGTGACTGTTAGACCTGCAGCAAGCAAGGGGCATGCTTGTGATCAACAAACCAGGACATACATGACTAAAGGTGGGCAGGCTGGCCAAACACCTCAACAACCTTGCACTCACCTTAACTCTTGGCTGCTAACGTCCTCCTGCCCCAGTAAGACTGCCGCTTTCTTGTTCACTATACCTCCTGGCTGCTTCGTCCGCTACGTCTCTAGGCTGCGTTCCTTGGCTGCTTGTTGGCTCCTGGCTGCTGCTCCTGGCTGCACTTGGCTGCTGCTCTTCGCTGCAAGGTAGGGTAGAGAGATCAGCTGAATCCTGACTGTTCACACCCTTCCACAACTGCCACACACCTGTCGGGGAGGGTCGGGTCGGGTCGGGGAGGGGGGGTATGGGTATACTTATTGGCTTGGGGCTGGGCTGGGCGCGGGCAGGGGGTGGAAGTGCGTTGACGGATTGGGAGGGTGTGGGTGTATAGGGAAAGGAAAGGGGAAGGGGAGGTGCTGGTAGTGGTGGTTACCTGCAGTTAACAAGGGCATGCTAGCGGTCAGACTGTGTACATGGAGCCACACATTTGCAACAGCAAGCCACTCACCATTTGTAGAGTGGAGGGTGTGATGGGGGGAAATGGGGTTGGGGGAGGGATGGGGGAGGGTGTTGCTCATGATTGCCTTTCATCTGTGCCGCTCATCATTGCCGCTCATCGCTACAGCTTCTAACTGCTCCTGGCTGCTCCTGGCTGCGCCGCCTAACTGCTTCCAATGGCTGCACTTCCTGGCTCCTAGCTCTGGACTGTCCTCTTAGCTGTGCCATGTTGATCTTATTTTGAGTTCTTGGCGCTCCACCTGCAAGCAACCCAAGCCACAAGCAACCCAAGCCCTTACAATCTCGCTGCGCTTTCTGCTCCTTTCGCTCGACCTGGTCGCGAGTGCGATGCGGCTGCAGGCTGCCAATGGCTTGCATTTGGCTGCGATATGCTATGTTGTGAGGCTGCTTGCTGGCGGGTCATCGAAACCTGTCGATTGTCGCGGAATCGATGGGGTCATCGAAATGGGATCGGTTGCGGTCGAAGGCGGTCGAAGCTGGTCGAAATCTGTCGAGCGACCGATGCGCTGGCCGCCAGAGACTCCCCCCGGGCCATCGAAACCTGTCGATTGTCGCGGAAGTCGATGGGGTCATCGAAGTAGGGTCGATTGCGGTCGAACCTGGTTGATAGCTGCCGACCGATGGGCTGAGACGGGCGAGACCGGCAACAGGCATCTCAGGTCGTTGCGGTGTATTCCAACCATCATAACCACAGTTACTGAGCTACTGGCACTTACTGAGGCAACTTGTTGAACACACTAGAGGTGGTGCGAACCCAGCAGGCCATCTATATAACACGGATTAATTTACTTTCAGGTTGCATGCAGGTTTCGCAAGGGAAGCGTGAAGGAAGCGAAGAAATCGCGAAGGACAGCACACAGCAGCCAGGATGAGCTAGCAGCCAGGAGCAGCCAGCAGCAGCCCGGACCAAACACGCCACCAGCGATTCGCCACCAGCGATAGAAAGCATGCGACCAGGTCGAGCGAAAGGAGCAAGAGGCAGCGAGGCAAAAGAATGGAAGCCAGGGAAAGGTGCGCTGAGGAGCAAGGTGGCGCTCATCGGTTGTGTGGCACATGTGGAGTGCCTTGTAGGTGAAGAAGAAATGCAGTCAGATAGAAGAGAAGTAAGAAGATTTCTCCGGCAGAGCTCCCGCCTGGAGCGCGGCCTGCTTTCGCAACGTATGCCCAGTAGCACGGGAAAGGTGCAATGATCATCAAGAAATAGCTACTAGTCATTGGTAAAGAATGTGTGGCATGGGTTGCTTGCAGGTGAAGTGGATTGGAGGTGAATTGAAGGAGCCTGGAGCGTAGGACCAGTCGTAAGCTGGAAGCCATGAAGTGCAGCCAAGGGAAGCAGCTTGGCAGAGCAGCCAAGAGCAGCCAGGAGCAGCGATGAGCGGCAGCGATGAGCGGCAGCGATGAGTGGCAGCGATGAGCGGCAGCGATGAGCGGCACCCACCCCCCTCGTCCCACACCCAACCTCATTCCCCCCTCACTCACTTAACCTAGCAAGTGAGTGAGTGGTGAGTGGCTAGCCCTTGCAATTTTGTGGCTTTATATACCTATTTTGACCGCTGCCCTTGTTTTCCTGCAGGTTCATGATTCATGCCCTTGATTCCTGCCCTTTTTTTCTGCAGGTCCTGATGGTCACACTCATCCCCATTCCCAGTACCAATACCACCAGCACCTTCCCTCCCGCTTTCCTTTCCCTGTACACCCACCCCCTCTCAACCTGTCAACACACTTCCACCCCCTGCCTGCGCCCAGCCCAGCCGCCAATCCCAACACCCATACCCATTCTCCCCTCCCCTCCCCCTCCCCTCCCCTCCCCTCCCCTCCCCTCCCCTCCCCTCCCCTCCCCTCCCCTCCCCTCCCCTCCCCTCCCCTCCCCTCCCCTCCCCTCCCCTCCCCTCCCCTCCCCTCCCCTCCCCTCCCCTCCCCTCCCCTCCCCTCCCCTCCCCTCCCCTCCCCTCCCCTCCCCTCCCCTCCCCTCCCCTCCCCTCCCCTCCCCTCCCCTCCCCTCCCCTCCCCTCCCCTCCCCTCCCCTCCCCTCCCCTCCCCTCCCCTCCCCTCCCCTCCCCCTCCCCTCCCCTCCCCTCCCCTCCCCTCCCCTCCCCTCCCCTCCCCTCCCCTCCCCTCCCCTCCCCTCCCCTCCCCTCGGCGGCAGGTGTGTGGCAGTTGTGGAAGGGCGCGAATAGTCAGGAGTCAGCTGATCTCTCTACCCTTCCTTGCAGCCAAGAGCAACAGCCAAGTGCAGCTAGGACCAGCAGCTAGGAGCCAACAAACAGCCAAGGAAAGCAGCCAAGAGGAGCAGCCAGGAGTCGCAGCTTGGAGGCACAGTGCGAAGCAGCCATACTAGAAAGCGGCAGCCATACTGGGTCATGAGGACGCAAGCAGCCAAGAGCCAAGGTGAGTGCACATGTGGGGTGTTCGGTCAGCCTGCCTACCTCTAGTCATGCATGTCCTTGTTTGTTGATCACAAGCATGCCCCTTGCTTGCTGCAGGTCTAACAGTCACACTCCAACCCCTTGGCCCTTTTACCCTAACCCTACCCTGTCCTATCACCAACACCTCCAAGTCTCCTACACCACCACTTCCCCCCTCCCCCTCACTTTCCCCTGACATCGAAGTCCCCTCTAACCCTACCCTACCCAGCAGCCAGGAGGAAGGCCCCTCTTGTCCCCATTCTCCCCGCCTAATCTCATTCCTCTTCTCCCTCTCCTGCCTGCCCTCTCTTCTCCCTCTTCTCCCTCTTCTACCTAACCCCCTATTCTCTTCTCCCTCTTCTACCTAACCCCCTATAAGAAGTGGCTAACCGCCTGCCTGGAAGTGGCTGACACCCAGCCCAGCCTAGCTGGCCTCCTGCCCCTTGGCCTCTTCCTCCTTGCCTCTGCTGTCCCACCACCACCACCTCCAAATCTGCAACCCCCACCCCAGCGGGCAGCCTGGAGCGGGCAGCCTGGAGCCAGCGCTAGTACTAGCAGCCAACACAACCCTCTCTAGCCATGCCATGCCCACACACGACAATGACCCATCCCATCCCTCTCTCAAGGGGACAGCCAAGCCAGTTGGACAGCCAATCCAAGCCAAGCACTTGGGTGGTTGCCAGTCCGTCCTTGTTGGTCATGTTGCTGTTGTTGGTCATGTTGCTGTTGTTGTTGGTGTTGCGCTGGCCTTAGTGTTGGTGTTATTGTTGGTGTTGTGTTGCGGGGGTGTTGCTAGTGCATCGACGCAGGTAGTCAGCAGTCCCGTAGGTCTTGTAACATCGATGAGTGTCCAGCAATTATCGATCCCCCATCGAATCGATGGATGGAGCCGACTCGAACATGCCTCAAACATGCCTCGAACTACACAAATCGATACCCCCATCGAATCGACAGCTTACCCCATCGACGCAATGGGCCGATATCAGTCGGCGTCGAACCCCCCTATCGGTCCCCATTCGAGGCGGGATCGGCGGGGGGGAAAATGTCCGACGCTTAGTAGGATAGCTGGGCATGTTTGACCCGCATGGACCCGACTAGCTACGGGGATATAGCATAGCGTGATTACAAGGCTGCACTACTTAAGTTAACCGCGCTATTGACACGTTCGACTGTGAACCCGACTGTGGTTTACAACGTTGCAAACTGCGCTACCCTCAAACCAAATCAAGTCACCGACCTGTCTGCACCCAACAGCAGCTACAGCAGGCCAGCACTGGCAGGACACTGCACTTAACCATATGATCTGCAACAAAGTGGCACTCACCAACTGGGCAACAGCACTTCATCAACTCGAACCAACTCTGCATGTGGTGACGAATGTGCATCTAAGTGCCTGCCTCTCAACTGACTTGTCAACCTGCCTATCCCACACTTGCAGTGGTCCGAACTTAGACGATTGAGTTGCCATTATAACTCTGGCCAGCAATGCAAACCTTGGTGCCTGACTGACAAAGCCGGCTGCATGGCGCATGGCTGCAAGCCTGTTGACCTGCACTGCCTGCAGTGTAGCTGCTGAGCACACACATCAGCTGGTGGCAGTTGTGGGACAAACTTGGAGGCTGCCCCGCAGTGCCAGAGCAGACGCCTGGCAGCAGCAGGGTAGCAGGCCAGCAGCAGGGTAGCAGGCCGGAGTAAGCTTCGCTTCGATGTCCAGCTCAGCTCAGTGCCCGGTGGGGGGGCCACCGCTGGCAGTGACAGGGGTGCAGCCTTTGCCATTGCAGGCGGTGAATGTACAGCCCGGGGTGTAGGTGCTGCCACAAGGCCGAGGGGGTGGGTTGGGCTGGGGCTTAGGTGGTGAGGGCTGTGGCTTGGGTGGCGGTGATTGGGGCTTGGGTGGTGGTGAATGAGGCTTGGGTGGTGGTGAATGAGGCTTCGGTGGCGGTGATTGGGGCTTCGGTGGTGGTTGAGGCTGTGGCTTGGGTGGCATGGGGGTGGGCCGGGGCGGTGGGCGAGGGCAGGTGGGCAGGCACAGGCAGACCTTTAGATCCGGGCAGTTGCACGGCTCGTCTGTGCATGTCACTGGAGGCTTGGGCGGCGGAGGGGAGGGACGTGGAGGCTGGGGAGGGACAGGTGTGCATCTGACCAAGCACGAACAGGCCGCCAGGTTGCCGCCAGGGCAGAAGCACGGCTCATCCGAGCAAGTTGGTGGAGGCTTGCGGGGCGGAGGGGAGGGAGAAGGCTGGGGAGAGGGAGGTGAGGGAGGAGTGGGACCGCCTGGAGGGATGTAGACCCTGGGCATGGGTGGGCAAGGACCGTACAGGACGGCGCCAGCGGTAGCCCCTCCGTCGGTGGTGGACATCGGGCAGTTTTGAGCTTGTTGCAGCATGCGACGGTTGGGGGTTGCGCCGTTGGTGCCGGACTCTGCAGGTGTGGGGCGCGCATCAAAAGCTTGGAGCGCGTCGTTACATCGCGGAATGGTGCACTGCTGCTGCTGCCCGCTACGGGGCACGGAGCGACCTGGCGCCGGGCCGGCGATGCAGCCGTTGACTTGACTGTCGCAACTTGCGACAGCACAGCAGATGCCAGCAGCTGGAGTCTGCCACACGAGGTGCTGTGCGTCGATGATGACTACTTACATGGATACTTAGATAGACACGGTTGGTTTGGCAGCGCAGCTGCTGCCTCGCTGGGAGGCTACGCCAACGCACCTGCAGCGAGTGCGAGGGGCGTCGGGCAAAGGGCCAGGAAGAGGAAGGCGACGCCCAGCTGGACGCGCGGCCAGGGCGACATGGCGGTTAGGAACTGGGAGGAGGAAGGGAGCGCCGCGCGTGGCAGAGCAGCTTAGCGACGGTGAGCGAGACAGCTGTGCTAATACCAGGAGTGAGGCATGGCCGTCACACTGTCAGCACGACAATTGCCACAGCGGTGTGTTACAGCGCCGATTTGACCCAGCTCTGCTGCTGTGCAGGTGCTAGTGCAGGTCCTGCTGCCGCTGGCTTGCCTCCTATTGCTGCTGCTGCAGCTGTAAAGTGTGCCAGGCTTTCTTTCTGGTTTGCTGTAGGTGAGAGGGTTAGGGTGGTCACCTGGCAGGCTGGCTACAGCGGGGCATGCCAGGCCCTGTGTGGTGGAGGGAGGTCAGGAGTGGCCTGCCTGCCTGCCTGGCCCTGGGCTGGGTGCCACCAGGGGCCAGGTGGCGGTGGCGGTAGGGCGCTGTGGGCCCTCTGCTGCAACTGCTGCTGCTGCCACTGCTGCTGCTGCTGCTGCTTGTCTCCGATTCAGCACCGCTGGCATCACTGCTGCTGCTGCTGCTGGTCTCCTCACTGCTGACCTCCTCCTCCTCCTCCTCCTCCTCCCCCTCACTGCTGCTGGTCTGTTGGTTGGGTGTCTTTCTGGTAGCACGCCCTCCAGTGGGCGACCCCCTTCTGCTGCTGCCGACGCCTTGGCCTGCCCCACCCACCCCTGCCCCCGCCCCTCCTCTTGCCCCTCCTCCTCCCGGCCTACACCCGCCCAGGCCACCAGGCTGCTGGGAACCTAGCTCTTCTTGATTGGCACCCCGGGGCGAGCCCGGCCACACCAGACTGGCCAGCACAGCGGCGTGGACATCAGCGCCTGGCCCCTCTCCCTGGCTGCCCCAGGCTGCAAGGGCGGCTGGACCGTTTGCAGCCGCCAGGGGCGCCCATGCCCAGCTTCCACTGCCTGACTGCTGACTGTCCTGCACGTTAGCAAGGCCAGGGGCTGCTGTGTGTACTGTGGGGCTGGCAGGCCAGGTGGGCTGGGCTGTGGCAGGGCGGGGAGGGGGTGGGGGGCTCCTGGCCTGCTCTGGCTGGCAGGGGGTGCTCCAGCCCTCCAGGGGCGCTGCCTCCAGCTGGCCCAGCAGACTGGAAAGAGAGGTGGAGGCCCTGCAGCACCGGCAGCAGCACCGGCAGCAGCACCGTTAGCAGCAGTGGCGGCAGCAGAAGCCTTGGCAGAAGCCTTGGCAGCAGCTTTGGCAGCAGCTCAACATGGAGGAGGAGCAGGGGTATCAGCAGGGGGTGGCCCTATGGCTAGGGGCCCTCTAAGCTCTACTAGCTCATACTCAGCCATACTCTCTAGCTGGGCTTCTGGCACCTCTGACCGTACCATTAGAGCCTACTTCACCCCCCAACCCTACTTCACCAACCCCTGACCTGGGCCCATGGGCATACGGTCCCCTGATGATGTCCTGGTGCACAGCCCAGCGAACACAACCCTGCCAAAGCGAGCCCCGTCTCCCCCCTCTCTTCTCCCCATCCCACCCAGCGCCCCACCCTCTCATCTCCCCCACCCACCCAGCCCCCTCCCCTGCCCCTCACCCTGTGCTGCAGCAGCCCAGCTGTCCGCCCGGCAGCCGGGGCGAGCGCCACAGGTTGGCCGCCTGCAGCAGCGCCCGACTGCCCGCAAGGAACTCCGAGCTCTTGCCCTGGCCGCCGCCGCCACCGCCACCACCCGGGCGCGCCCCCTCCGCCCCCACGCCTGTGGCCAGGCTGCCTGCGCCCCAGACCCGGCGGCCTTCCAGGGAGGGTGGGGTCGAGGGCGCTGCTCGGCAGCCAGGCGTCCAGCTGGTGCTGCAGCCGTCGACCCGGGCGACCCCACCAGGCTGCCCAAGCACTCCAGCAGCTCCTTGACCTTGGCCTGGGATCTGACCCAGCCCCTGCACCTGGCTAGGATTCAAACCTGTGGCTGGGCCATGGGCCTGGCCTGCCGCCCTGCCCTCCCCCTGGCCCACCACTGCTGCTGCCTGGGGCCCAATGCGGCTAGCCCCCTCCTGGGTCCCTGGCCTGGCTGCAGCTGCAGGGCAGGGGGCAGGCGGGCGGGCGCTGGATGAAGGCCGCGCTGTTGAGGGGCAGCCGGCGGGGTCAGCAGCGGGCAGCTGTGAGGTGGCTAAGGGACCGGGGGCGTGTGGGGTGGAGGTGGAGGTGGACTCCGTCCCCCCAGCTAGCCTGCACAGCTCTCCACCTGCTGGAAGGACTGCACCCGCCCCTCCCCCTGCCCCTCCCCCTCCCCCTGTCACCACCACTGCTCCTGCCCCAGCCCTCTTCCCTGACCCTGGCCTTGTCGCACCCCCTGGCCCACCCACTGCCTCCACCCCACCCCCTGCCCCTGCCCCTGCCCCTGCCCCTGCCCCTGCATAAGGACGTACAGCCGACGCTGGCTTGCTGCCCCTAAGCCACAGGCTCATCTGGGCCAGCCCTGCGCCAGCCTGCCTCGGCCCCTGCCCCGCTGCCCCGCTGCCCCCCGGCACCCCGCCCCCAGTCAGCTCCCCCTCCCCCCTTGCTCTCCCCCACCCCCCACCCCCTGCGTGCTGCTGCTGTGCGCGCCGCTGCTGCCGCAGCAGGTGCAGGGAGCGCGCCGCTGCCCCCCCGCCTGCCCCGCCCAGGCACCAGCGCGCAGCCTGGCCTGGGGCA
>JASKMD010000006.1:8459467-8483252 GCA_030144725.1 Haematococcus lacustris
TCAAGCGCTCAGCGGCAGCAGCTGCTCAAGTGGCCAGTGATGGGCGCTTATCTGCAGCTCTAGTGCTTCAATGGGTTGGTGATGGGTAGGGTTGCGGGAGGGTTTGGTAGGTCAGGGTCACATGCATATCACACTTGCCACACTGTTGTCCTATCACCCTTTGCTGTCCTATCACATTGCTAAAATGGCTGGCCGGTATCATGCGCCACATCTTATCTCACTCAGTACACACTTGCTATCGCACAGCTATCACAGTTGTCACCTCACCTAAGTCTCCCTTTGCATCAGCTACATCTGGCTCATTTGAGACCATACACGCTGATATCATCCATCATGTCACTCTTGTTCAGCGTTTTGCCGGTCATCAACATCACTCATGCATAGTTCATGGTTCACAACAACATTTTCACCACAGCCTACTTATGACATGTTCCACATGTTAGCATGGTTATGGACAACTAGGGTAGGAAAGCTTCATTACGGCCGACCCGCTGCCGCGCGTAGGATGCATCAGGCACGACGCTGGCGGGTGAGCACCATGTCATGGTGATGGCCAGTGGCTCACGTAGAATGAGCCACAGGATCCATGTAGGGTTTTCGCGGTTTTACCGCATGGGTCCGGCCTGTAGGCATGCATGCCACAGGTTATAGAACCTTGGCCGCCGCCAAGTGAGAGAATTGTGTCTTGGGGGGGGGAGGGGGGGGGGGGTAGTCAGGAGTTAACGTCTTGAGATTTGTTGCATCACAACCATCAATCACATCATCACCACAATCAACGTACTCATCACTTCATCAGTTTAGCTGCCTCGTCTGCTTGCCATCTGCTGCATGTAGCGACATATATGTCTTGCACATGTCAGCATCTGGGGGGGGGATGTTTCATCCTCCGCAGCGCACTCTTGTGTCATGAACTATGCTATCACGTGTCAGCTGTCACAGCCAGGATTGTGACCGTGCGAAATGCGTGACATGAGATATGCCATGCAAGCTAGGCAAGCGGTTGAACATCACAACAACATGGAAGCTTGTATGGCTGATCTGATGACATGGCAGAAGTGGTTAGTGGCGGCTTGCATATGTTTGAATAAGTTAACTTGCATGCTTGCATGGATTGTGGGTATTTGTAGTGTTTGGGATGCTGCGGCGGCAGCTTTGAAGACCCTTGGTATACTGTAACATCGACCAGCAGCCAGCTGTAATCACTGGCACTAAGCCTGGAGGGTCTTCACAGCTCACCGCCTGCACTGAAGGCCGCCGCCATTTGGTGACGGGTATCAGCAGTCGTTCGTGGGTTTTTGCCTCTACTCACGCTCTCTGTTCTCACCGCATGTTTCATCCTCCGCAGCGCACTCTTGTGTCATGAACTATGCTATCACGTGTCATTCTGTCTCATAGACAGGCGGGGGTGACCGGCTGCAGTCCAGTTCGCCTACCCCTAGTGATCTGTAGTCTAGTTACCATTAGTCTGTATCCCAGTAATGTCTAGTGAATCAGTGATCGCCACCTCAGCTTGGCTCCAGATGCTGCGGCACCTGGGGCAGGTGTCCTTCTTGAGCCTTTTTCATTTGACCATGGAGGTAATGAAATCACATCCTGTCGCGTCGTGGCGGAGTCCCAAGCCTTGCTGTCTTAGTTTACGTGTCACCGTAATGACCTGCTTGGTGGCCCAACAAACCCCCTGCTATAACGGGGGCCCCTCACGCCGGTTGAGCCAATTGCCATCAGTTTGGTGTGGAGTATACCTCAGCGTAGCCGTGGTGCGAAGTCCCGGCTTGGCCTCGGATCCTCGACCCTTCTTGTGCCGGGCAGGTAACTCCCCTGCGGTGTCGTTGTCATCGGCCAGCCTCCGTCAATGCTGATTGGAGCATTCTGCCTGTGGAGCTTAAAAGGTCTGATCGTACATGGAAAGCCCCTCCTGACTCAGTAGGCCGAGGGGTGGCGCGCGATGCCGCAGTGTCTGAGAGGACAGAACGGGCTACTACACCCCTTCTGGAGAATGCGAGCCAGGAGCCTTACTGTGATGATTTCCAATGCACCAGTAGCCCAGCTGTTGAAACCAGTGTCCGGAGCTTTGCTAGAGACCTCATGCGCCTACGCTACACACAGTCCCTTTTTGCAAAAGATGTGACCTACACGGTGTGTGGAGGGGAGAGTGTGTGAGTCATTGCATACAGTATGTGTGAAAGTGCGCATGGCCACACCTCACTGATGCAGCATCAGTGAATCAAGCTGCACGATGTACCATTGCCTGCAGAACACCACTGGTGGTGCCAAAACCACTCAGCATTAGCATGTTCTGCCACTGCCATGCGCATGTCCACACAGGATGGGGTGCGCAGCTTCAGAGGGAGTAACAAGTACCCGCGCCTGACCTGGCACACCCAGATGCTGTCCAAGCCCTCTGTGGTGCGCTCCTGGTGGTCATATGTCACCAGCCAGCCAGCCAGCCAGCCAGCCAGCCAGCCAGCCAGCCAGCCAGCCAGCCAGCCAAGCAGTTATAGCCCTGCCAGGACCTTCTCATTCAATGTCAGTAGGTGCTGGCATCTTGGACGCTTGGGAACCGCCAGCCGTTCGCAGCAGCAGCCGCTTGTACCAGCAGAGGCAAATGCTAGCAGCTTGACATGAGATTACCCAAGCATGATGGTGGTGCAGCTGTTGCCTCTCCTACCTCCAGTGGCAGCCACTCCCTTGTGGCAGTGCGGCGCAGTCAGGTGCGCCAGGGAGCATGGCGATGACTTGGTTGGTGCCCCGCAGGTCATCACCAAGATGCGTATGCTGGACAAGGGCAGTGCCCAGCTTGACTGGTCGCTGTCTGGGCAGTACGCAGGCAACTCAGTGACCATCCCTGCAGTGACAGTGATCCAGATGAACCTGGTGACAGGCCGCATCGTGGACCACAGGTGGGTGCCTGCCCCCTAGCATGTCCAGGAGTCCAGGAGGGGTGCCAGTGGGACACCTCGTCACACGGCAGCATCAGAGGCAGCAGGCTTGCTATCGTGTCACAAGCCTGGCAGCTGGCGCTGGCCACTGTTTGTCCCTGTGTCTCGGGTATATGTCTATACCATGCCTCAGGTAGGTTTATGCGAGGGTTGTGATGGTGGGTCTGTGTGCTTGGCTAGGGATGCAATGCAATGGGCCAGGGTGAGGCCCTCTGCCCCTGAGGTTGTTTCTCTGCCAGCCCTTGCAACTGGGCACCACCCTGCCTCTTGGCCATCATCGTCATTACATGGCATGTGCATGTCAGTATGGCTTTTACACAGTCACACACGCGCACATGGTGATTATCCTCACCATGTGTGGTTGTGGCTGTGGCTGTGGCATCTCAGGGATCACTGTGACCTGAGCCGGGTGGGCGGCATTGGCTCTGTCCTGCTCACACTCAGCCACGTAGCGTGGGCTGCCCAGCAAGGCAGCAGGGACCTGTCAGAGAGCCTGTCCGGCAAGGTGGGGCCAGTGCTGTGACTGCTGCAGCAGAGCCCCAACCCCCTGGCTGTCAAGCAGGGCCCTCAACCCCATCTTTGCGACTGCTGCTGCATAACATGCGTCCCTGGTTAGGAAGTTGCTGGAGGCACCGGTTGCAGTCACACGTGCTATTGCAGTGTTGTGCACACTGTAATGGGTGGGCGGGGCAGGTACCCCGGTGACCACATGCTGGTCCCACTGCTGAGGACGCCTCCAGCCTTGAGTACTGCACCACACCAGCGCTGTGCTTGGCTTGTGCAGAGATGCGTGATGTGCCATTGCAGGTGTCAGCAGCGTTGAACACCTTGGATGGTGGCGACAAGGGTCCTGACATTTACAGCAACCCTAGTGACCCCACACGGGTAAGCGGCATACTAGGAGTGCTGCTAGTCACCTGCCAAGCTGCTCTGCCTCATGTTATGTGTGATGTGGCATGGCTTGCTGTTGCTGGCTGCATTGCTGCTCGCAGTTCTTCCAGAACCAACAGGGCGGCCAGGAATGGAATGACTACGTTTCCTATGCATTTTTGGCGGCTCTGCTGTATTTGGCAGTCCAAGCCTTTACCGAGCTGAACAAGCTTTGAAATATACCGATGGAGCCTTCAATGTGAGCTCTGACCAACTTTGAGAGAGGCAGTTTTGTCCAGTGTAGTGAGCGAGGTATGGTGCAATGTTATGCAGGCGTGTTGATAGGGCACAGTTCGAGACACTCATAGCATTCAAATGTTTTCCGTTTCAATTTCTATGCAATTCTATGCTCGTAAGGTCCTGGATTGAATTCACAAGCTTGCATGCTTGCCATGCGTCAGGACGCAAGCCGGTAACTCTGCGCCGCGGTGTGCGTCGCGACCGGGCCATACGCCGAAGTAGGTCCCCCAGCTGGCAAAAAAAAATTTGGCCAGTCAATTTTCCTCGACCACTACTCTGCCTCGCTCGGGCCAGCGGCATGCGCTTTGCTTGCTGCTAGAGCGCTATAATTTGAATCTTAGGCCTCTTCGCCCTTGCAGCTCGCAGCCATGTTGTGATACCAGCGGCGATGTAAGGCGAGACGATCAAAAAGTTGCAGCGCCTGCGACGAGGCGCCCGGGCTATGTTTCAGCTTCATCCTCGACTAGATCACTTTGCGGATGGCTTCTAGGTAAGAATGCCCGCGATGAGCTGGGCGTGCAAAACAAGGCGGTGGGCTGGGTCCCGAGGCTCCTAGCTTGGTAGTGGTGTCCATGCAAGGCTGCCATTCAAACCTCGCGGTTGCAGGTGCGACATTGCGGTATGCAGATCGCTAGACGGCGTAGATTGCGAAAGACTTAAGTTACAACAAAATTCGTGGTGGGCCCATTGCCCACAGCATGGCGACAGCTGCCTCTGCAGAGGAGCTGGCGCGGGAGAATGCAATCGTTGAGAAAGCAGCGGCTATCAGGGTGAGGAGTTCATGCATCAGGCAAGGCAGCACCAGGGGGTGGGCTCCTGTTGCATCCACCCTACATGGGCAGACTAGGTGGTGATGGCCCTGCCTGCAGGCGCTGTGGGCCACCCTCTCCAGCGCTTTCAACTTCCCCCACCCTGAGCCACCTCGTAACAAGACTCACTGGGATTTTGTCCTACAAGAGGCTTCATGGCTGGCCCAGGACTTCATGCAGGTGCTTACACCAACCCTGTGCAAAGCTGAGTCACTCATGTTCCATCTCCATGGTACCGACCCTGCTGGGTCCCGTGGCCCATGTCTGCTGCAGGAGCGCCTGTGGCGGCAGGCTGCAGCCTACCAGGTGGCCCATGCAGCCGCTGCTTTCAAGCGTAGCAGCCTCAGGCAGGTTACCACAATTGAGCGAAAGGCATCTGACCTGAGGCTGGGGCATGTGCGGGAGCCTGACAAGCTTGCAGCGGAGTATGCAGCCAAAGCAGTGCACCTCACATCAGCAGCTAAGCTGGCAACAGACAGGCGGACGCAGCGCAGCAGAAGCAGCTCTGTCACATCTGCCACTAACTCAGGTGTGTGCCAGCGAACCAGGCTCGGCACCACTGACACGTTGATGCAGCTGCTTCAGCATCAACTACCTGCCCTGGCTCATCCTCCTCAATTTGCCAGCTCCTTTTCTCTTCCATTACGCTTGTTCAGCAGCTTTTGGCCAGACAGCTGCCAGAGTGTGGTGCTACCACCTTTTCCACTTCACTCAGCTCTTGTCGTGTGTGTGCCTGCGCTACAGACGGGGTGCAGTCCGCCACCGTGGACATGGGCAGCCTGTACTTCATCACCACCTCTGCCTTCACACCCGCCCTGACTCAACAGCTGGAGGCTCAGGACGTCAGCCGGCTGGCGCAGCATGCAGAGGTGCAGGCTCTGTACAGCCAGGTGCTGGACGCGGCCCGCAAGACCCAGCCAGTGGTCACTTTGGGTGGGTATGTCCCACTGCAACTAGTAGAGCAGCCAGCCAGCCAGGTGACCAGCCAGCATGCCAGCATGCCAGCATGCCAGCCAGCAAACCAGGCACCCAACCGCCCAGCCATGCTTTATGCTGGGCAGCTGGGCAGCTGGGCAGCCGGACACCAACCAACTAGAGGGATACACATCTTGATTGAAGCATCAGGAATGCAGACCTGATGCCTGGCCTAGGCCTAGTCCCAGCAAGGCTGGCACCTAACAACGCAGTGTGGTTCTGAGGCATGGTGTACAACCTGGCACAGGGCCAGAAGCAAGGCGAGGCAGGCCTTTGGTGCGTTGCTTGCCAGCAGCAGGGCGATACTGGAGCTCATGCCAGGACAGCGACCAGCACATTGTCAAAGACAGGCTGCGTTGCATCAGCCCAGCAGGACAGGACATTGGCCCAGCTTCACATCACGGTGGCCAGCGCAGCGACAGGCATGTACCCTGGGAGCCCAGCTGCAAAGGCCACTGGCCAGGCTGCCAGCGTGAAGCTTGGCTGCCAGGGTGGAGCTTGGCCCCTGCTACACTTCACTGAAGAGGACGGTGGCCAGTGCAGGGACCGGCTTGGGTCCCTAAGGGCCGGGCTTGCACTCTTAAGACCCAGCAGGGGCACAACACCAGGGGCTCATCAAGGCACTAGCCAGGCTGTCAGTGCGGAGCTCGACTGATGAGAAGCAGCTTCACAGGGCACCAGCCGGGCTGCCCACACATTGCTTGGATGGTGTGCAACGTGTTGCGCTGCCCCAGCAGTGGTGGCCATGTATCAGGCAGGCTTGTCAGCAGGGAGGCAAGCACAGGGTGGCGAGCAGGGTCAGATGGTGCGCAGCCAAGAGGAGGACAGGCAGGCAGGCAGGCAGGCCTGTCAGCAGGGAGGCATGCAGAGCAGCAGCCAGGCAGCCTGCAGCCACAGCGACCAGGGTCTCGGTTGCTGTGCCGTCCAGGCCAGCAGGCGCGCAGTGTCCAGGCTCGGCGAGACACAGCTAGGCAGGGCCCAGGCGGTGCCAGGGGCAGCACCTCACGCGCCTAAGTCACTCGTGACATCTAGGTCACTGCACAGAAGGCCTTGGCACCTGACGCTGCAGTTGTAGGTTTGGCTCCGCTAGTCACACAAGCTGTGATGCAGCAAGCAGGCTGCCTCACAGACCAGCAGCTAGCGCTCACACAATCTGTCGTACACAGCCACAGGACCTAGAGGTGCAACCACAGATGGCCAGGCAGTGTGGGGCACAGCAGCCGGCTGCGCAGGCTGTGTCGGTGGCAGGTGCTGGCTGCTGCTGGCCTAATGCAACAGGGACGCCTCCCGCTCAGTCCACGGGCCATTCAACAACCAGCGAGCAGGGCGACCATGTCTGATGTGTAATGAAGAAAGCCAGGGGTGTGAACCCATGTCATGAGGGTGTGATCACATGTACCGTTAGTGTGACCTGTGATCACCGCTAGTGTGACCTGTCCATGTGTGAGAGGGGTGTGGGCATTTCGTGCTGTGATGGTGCAGAGGACCTGCTGGGGCCCCCAGGAGGGCGGCGCAAGCTGCGGGGTGCTGCCCTGATGGCAGGCGGGGCCAGCGGCCTGGGACTGGAGGGCGACGACGGGCTGGACATCAATGGCAGCCCCCTGCCCGGCCGCCTAACCACTGGGGGTGTGCGTGGCCGCCCCAGCAGCTTAGCGGTGAGTGGCCAGCCCTGTAGTTCACAAGGTGACCTCATTGCCGGGGCCTGAGGGTGACTCTGCCTGCCTGACATACCTCACTCCCTTCCTCACATGTCGTGGCTTTTGCTACAGCAAGCCTAGGCATTGTTGCGGCCTGAGACTGGCTGCTCACCTCCATTGAGAACTACGCAGGCGCCTAGCCTCCCTCCCCATCCTGGGCTGCAGCAGCAGCACAGGGGAGGCACCCGGTGGATGGTCTCAAAAGCCTTTGAAACCCGTTGGTGCCTAGCTGCTGTTGAGCAGGGCCCCACAGCTCTGGGCTGATGGCTCTGTGGCCGATGCTAGTCTGACAGGGTGTGGCAGTGCTGGCAGCTTCCACCTGGCTGCCTCAGAGCGCATGGCTGGCCTGCCAGGCTGCGTAGCCAGTCAATGTGTCTCACTGCCGCCTGCATGGCCCCTGGTGTTGCCCATGCTGCTGCTGAAGTCTTACAGCCAGCTGTCGTTTGCTGTCATGGTAGCATGTGTGTGGGGGGGTCAGGGACTCAGGGGGTGAGGGTGAGGGTGAGGGTCGGCAGGTGAGGGAGTGTGTTGGTGGGAGGGGTGTCCTGCAGCACCTGCCTATGCTGCGACTTGGCCGCAACAGTGACCGCCCTTCCTCTCACCTTCCACACTGCTCCTAACCTCTCCCCTGATGCCCCCTCCCCTGGCGCACCTGCCCCGCCCCGCACACAGCCCTGCTGTGCCGCTGCAGCCTGCCAGAAGCCTCGTCTGATGCACCTAGCGCACGCGCCCCGCCCTGTACACAGCCACGCTGTCCTCCTGCAGCCTGCCAAAAGCTCATGATGCCTTTGCTTCTTATCAGGGGAGGGGAGGTGCCATCCACCCACACCCCTGCTGCTGTTGACCTGGCTGGCCAGGTGGGTGTCAATGGCATGCGGGCCTTGGACGGCAGTGAGCTGGGTGATACTGGAGCCCGCGACAAGCGCAAACGCCGGGTGAGACCCAGGCCACTGCGCAGCTGCTGTCGCCCCGCTGCTGCTGCCCCTGGCAGCGGGGGCTGCTGCCTGTCCAGCTGCCTGCTGCAGTGCTGCTAGCTAAGCGCTGGCCAGGCGGCATGGCCATGGCGGCCTGCCTTGCACAGTAAGGAGTTGGAGGAGTCAGCTCAACCGGCAGCTGCCTTGGTGTTGTGCAGCTGCTGCTGCTGCTGTGCACGATGTGTGGGGGCGCGCTGAGTGATGAGACAAAGAGCAGGGGAGGGGGGGAGGTCAGTGCAGCATTGCTTACAGGGCTACTCAGTCATGTCACCAAACCCGTAGGTTCCCTGTACCCTACGGTGCGATCATGACATCTGGTCCAGCAGCCAGCAGCACTGCAGGGGTTGGAAGCCCAGCACTGCAGGCGACTTGGCTGCGAAGCTGAGCAGCTCACCAGCTCACCAGCTCACCAGCTGAGCAGCTGAGCAGCTCACCAGCTCACCAGCTGAGCAGCTGAGCAACCCTCCAGCTGGTCAGCTGCTCCGCAGTGGAGGTAGCGTGCAGTGCTGTGCTGCTTGCTACCTGCTGCAGGGCCGGGACTGCGGTGTGGACGAGGACTACGAGCCCACCAAGATCAGCAAAGCAGGCACAGGGGGCGTGCGCCCAGGGCCCGTGTCAGGGCTACGGGCGGATGGCAGGGCGTTGGGCGCAGAGCTGGGCGCAGCGGCCGGCGCATCCCAGGGCGGGGTCGGCCTGGCGGGAGACAAGAGGGGCCTCCAGCAGCAGCAGGTGGGTGGGTGGGGAGAGGGTGTGGCAGTCAACAGCCATGCAGAGCATTGGCAGATGCGAGTGGGCCATGAGGGCCCCTCACATGTCCACATGCAAACCCCAGGGGCATGAGGTGGGTGCTATGCGTGTGCTGAACGTGAGTCCCTTCCTCCTCTTTCCTCCCCTTCCATGCTCTTTAGAGATGATGCGTGTGGTTGCGGTTGTTTGGGTTGGGATGTGTCTGGGCGTGTGGGGGCGGAGCATAATGGACATGGGATGCATGCATCGTGGCTGGTCTCAGGGGTGTGCACAGTCTGGCTGCCAGCCCTTCACCCTCACCCCTGCGGTGCTGCCCTCCCTCCTGCCTCTACTGCAACAATGCACAGCACCATAGCAGGCTGCTGCTGCAGGCCTGACCATCGCTGTGGATGGGCCATACTTGCTGAACCCCGCTCCCCAGGGATGCTTGGCTTATGTGTGTTTGGGTGGAGACTCTGGGTTTGAGGTGTGATGTGTAACCCAGCGTGCTCCACTGTACTGCCTGCTGCTGGGCTGCTGCCTTCCACTGTATAGCCCTGCTGCCCTGCAGCCCCATTGTGTCCATGTGCTGCTGCTCTGCCCTGTGCCCCGTGCGCTCGTGCTGGCGCAGGTGGCTGGCCTGAAGATGACGCCGGGCAGATCAGGGCTGCCCCGCCTGGACTCCATCAGCCGGCTAGGGGACCCCACGCTGGCTGGGCCGTATGGCAGGACCATGCCTGGGGCAGGGCCATGGACACAGCAGGTCAGCATGCCAGGCTCGTGTTGGAGGCGCTAGGAGAGGGGCATTGTACTGGGAATGTTAGGCGCTGGGAAGGGCATTGTGGGCAGGCGTCGCTCAATGGAAGAAGTGGGCAACAAGGGAAAGAGGGGTGTCTGCTGCTGCTGGTTGTTAAGAGCAGGCATGGGCAGGGTTGGGCCTGGAATGATAGGCGCTGGGAGGGGAGGTGTTGCTTGGTGGAGGTAGGTGTAAACAGGGGAAGAGGGGTGACAGCTGCTGAGCCACCTGGGCCTCAGCTCAGGCTGTTGATCATGAGCTAGAGAGGTAAGCCCCTGCTGCGCCCCCCCGGAGCTGCCCCTCCTGTGCCCTCCCTGCTGGCTGCCGCTCAGGCTGCTGAGTGTCATCATCATCCTAACCCATCATGTCCACAACCTGTCTTCCAGCTGGCATACATGCAGCAGCTTGTGTGCATGCATGCGCTGGTGGTAGCATGTGAGGGTGGGTGGGTGGGTGGGTGTGCAGGACGACCAAATCCTCATCGCCATCGTGGCGGAGTTTGGCCAGAACTGGTACCTGGTGGCCGATGTGCTCCGCGCCACCAGTGTCATGGCAGGCATAGCCCGCCGCTTCGACTTGTGCAAGCAGCGCTACTGCGCCCTGCAGAAGCTCTACCTGCAGGTGCGGGGGCCAACAGCAGGGGCAGCGCTCGCAATGAAGGCGTGGGAGCGATGGGCACATGGGAGTGGAGAGAGAGAGAGAGAGGGAGTGAGGGAGTGCATGAATGTGTGATGAGTCAGAGTGACAAGTGATGAGTCAGAGTCACCTGCTGCTCCACCCTCCGTTAAGGTATCAGGGCAGGGCGTGTGAAGGGCCTTGGAGCTCAGGGCTGCACTGCCACCTCAACATGGCACCAGGGATGCCTGGCACTTCACCTGAACCTCTTCCTCTTCTGTACTACACCTGAAGCCAGGACATGGGCGTAAGGCTGTGACCTCACACCTCACCTGCCCTGCCAGCTTAAAACCCCACCTGCTGCTGCCTGTTTCACCACGCACAGCGCCCGCATTGATGTCCCTGGGCGCTGCCAGCCATGCCCCCTGCCACCACCCCTGCCACCACCCCTGCCACCACCTTTGCCACCACCCCTGCCACCACCCCTGCCACCACCCCTGTCCCTCATGGTCACAGCAGTGTGGGTTGCATCAGGCTCAGCAGTGATGAGCCAACAAGCTCGTGAGGCCGGCCTGCTGATGCAGTGCGCAGCCACTCCTGAGCGGCAAACGATTAGTCTTTCTGAGCTGAGCCCTGACTGAAACACACACCAGGCAGACAGGCAGGCAGGCAGGCAGGCAGGCAGGCAGGCAGGCAGGCAGGCAGGCAGGCAGGCAGGCAGGCAGGCAGGCAGGCAGGCAGGCAGGCAGGCAGGCAGGCAGGCAGGCAGGCAGGTAGGAACAGCCTTTGATGCCATGACCAGACACAGCTGCTCTGCTCCTGCTCCTGCTGCTTGCCATGCACTGCTACCCGCACCATGTCATTTGAGGTACAGGCAGCACCGCAGCACGCCCAGCAGTGTGTGTGAAGGCAGTATGGTGACGGCATGATGGTTGCCAGTCGTGTTGCTGAGTGTCTGGTGGGGTCCTGGTGGCCCCTTAGCACCTTCTGCTGCTAATTGTGCTTGCATAGATGCTTGCACTGCAGCTGGCACTGACACGCAGGACTGAACCTGTAGCTGCAGCTGCCTGTTGAGTCCTCCAGGCACCCAATGCATCCCAATGCACCCCAGGCTGCTGCACTGTTGTCGAGCCTTTGGACAACAGCCTAGGCTTGCTGAGCTGCTGTGTGGAGCGTCATGGTCCTGACCCTGCTCTGCGGCACCTGACAAATGCGATGAACCCTCCCAAAGTGACTTGCAACATCCTGAAACGCCCATGTGTTCAATGTGTTTGTGGCGTGTGTCTGGTAGGACGGCCATGACAGGCCAACCCACACCTACTTGCACACTGACTGCGAAGGGTGGAGGTCAGGGATGAGAAAGCAGACAAGTTGCGAGGTGGAAAGCAAAGAACGGCCTCACCATACTGGGCCTGACTGCATCTGACCACGGCGCCTGGCTCAGTAGCACCTGATCATGCGCATGTGCCAGCGCCTGGGTTTCACTGCCGATGCTGCAGCCATTGTTGCTCTGGTCACTGCATTTGACCGTTGCTGCCAACCTGGGTTGCGCTGCTGTCCTCGCGAGGGCTACCACTGAGGTGGTGGCAGTGCTGGCTGCTGATGCGGCGGAGGCTGCTTGGGTGAACTGATGGCTGTGTGCTGCGCCGCCCCTGTGCTGCAGCCTGAGTCAGAGCAGCAGCAGGAGCTGAGGCCAGAACAGGTAGCCACGCCACTCATGAACAAGCAGCAGGCCAAGGAGGTGCTGCTGCAGGCGCTGCCGGTGCAAGAGATGGTGCTGCAGGTATGGCCCGCACACAGCTACAGCTGTGAGGTTAACAACACTGTGGCTGAGACCAAGGCCAACAAGCACTCTGACACCTTACATGTGCTTAAGCACCAGCACCAGGAACGGCATCAGGGACATCTCCAAAACAGCGATGCTAACCAACATACCAGGCAGGGGCAGGAGCACCAAGAGCAGGAACAGGAGCAGGAGCAGGGACGTCATCAGCACCAGCAACATCACCTGGCAGTACGCTTAGCATCAACAGCATGCCACTGTTATATAAGCAGCACCAAGAGAAGGAGCAGGGATAGCAGCATACACGTCATCTGGCATTTACATGTGGCATCAACAGCAGCTATCCGCCTTCAGTGTGGTGGGACAGGCACCCAGCTCACAGGGTGCTGCCAACCAAACTGCCATCACCCCATCCCCTGACATGCCACTGCCACTGCCAGCCAGCTCGGCAGCAGTGCTTCCGCTCCCTTTCCACCAGCCTGCCGGCCTGCCTGCCAGCCTGCCTGCCTGCCTGCCTGACAGCCTGCCTGCCAGCCTGCCTGCCTGCCAGCCTGCCTGCCTGCCTGCCTGACAGCCTGCCTGCCAGCCTGCCTGCCTGCCAGCCTGCCTGCCTGCCTGCCTGACAGCCTGCCTGCCAGCCTGCCTGCCTGCCTGCCTGCCTGCCTGCCTGCCTGCCTGCCTGCCTGCCTGCCTGCCAGCCTGCCTGCCTGCCTGCCTGCCTGCCTGCCTGCCGGCCTGCCGGCCTGCCTGACAGCCTGCCTGCCAGCCTGCCTGCCTGCCTGCCTGCCTGCCTGCCTGCCTGCCTGCCTGCCTGCCTGCCTGCCAGCCTGCCTGCCTGCCTGCCTGCCTGCCTGCCTGCCGGCCTGCCGGCCTGCCGGCCTGCCTGCCGGCCTGCCTGCCGGCCTGCCTGCCTGCCAGCCGGCCTGCCTGCCGGCCTGCCGGCCTGCCTGCCGGCCTGCCTGCCTGCCTGCCGGCCTGCCTGCCGGCCTGCCGGCCTGCCCGCCCGCCCATCCGCCCACCCACCCACCCACCCGCCCACCCACCCACCCACCCCCTGCCACTGCCACCGCCCTTCCTCCACAGAACCACCAGCGAGCTCTAGCCAACGTGGCCATGCGCCTCTCCCAGTGCAAGCAGCAGGAGCGCCTGCAGAGCCGTGAGATGCACCGCGCCCGGGCCCCTGACCACATCTCCCACATGAACATCCAGCAGCAGGTGCTGGCAGGGTGCGGCAGCCAGTTCAAAACCCCGCTCCAAGTGGGCAGTGTGATGGACCCGGCAGTACAGTCAGCGGCGGCGCAGCAAGCAGCGGTGGCCGAGCAGCAGTGGCAGCATTTGCAGGCATTTGCAGCTCCTCCTGCGACAACAAATGCTAGAGCAGGTGCAGGCCAAAGCCAAGGCCAGGGGCAGGGCCGGGCCAGGGCCGGGCCAGGGCCGGGCCAGGGGCAAGGGCAAGGGCAAAGCCAGGCACAAGGTCCTGGTCAGGGCCCTGACCAGGGGCAGGGCCAAGGGCAGTCGGGTGTCGCCCCTGGTGCTGCCGCTCAGCAGGGTCAGCAGGGTCCAGGGGCAGTGGCTGGGCCAGGCCAGCAGCCTCCACCAGGCGCTGCCGCCAGCCCCAGCGTGGGCCAGCCGCCCCTGCCTGGGTCTGCCCCCCCCCCTGCAGCAGTCAGCCAGGCAGGGGCTGCGCCAGGGCCCACCAGCAGCCAGCAACACAGCGCAGGAGGTACCAGCGGGGGGGGGGGGGGCGGGGGGGGCCCACTGGGGTTGCAGATGACCCGGTGCTGCCTCAAGCCAGCGCTGGCTCACTGCCCAGCCAAGCAGCTGGCAGCACAGGCCAGGGGTCAGGGGGGTCAGCAGCAGCAGCAGCAGCCAGCGGGGCCCCCGTTGCTGGGCCAACCCTGACCCCTTCTGCCTCGGGCCCCACCTCTGCCCCCGGGGCCAGCAGCAGCAGCCTCATCGGCAGCAGTGGGCTGACACGGGAGCAGCTCATCCACATCGTGCGCACCACCCCCCTGGCTCAGCTGCAGAGCCAGGCGGAGGCGGCCCGGGCTGCGTTCGAGCAGCAGCCCTCCCCCCAGACGCAGGCCGCTGCTCAGCGCGCCACTGATGTGCTCACAGCAGCCCGTGTGATGCACCAACGCGCACAGCAGCAGCAGCAGCAGCAGGCCGCGGCACAGGCGGGTACAGCGCCGTCCGGGAATAGCACAGGGGGGGCGGGCAGTGCGCTGACCCCTCCTGCGCTTGCACCCGCCCCAGCCAGCAGCCAGGGCCAGGCAGGCGGTGGGTCAGGCCAGCTGGGGCCAGGGCTGAGTGTGACCGGGGGTGTGGGGCCCCCCACCTTGGTGCCCCCGCCACTTGCTTCCCTTGGGGCTGGGCCAGGGGGGGCGCAGGGGCAAGGCCCAGGGCCCAGCCTCAGTCTGGCCCCTGCCGGCCTCCCCCCGGACCAGGGGTCAGGGCAGGGCCTGGGTCAACCCCAGGGGCCCCCCCAGGGCCCTGGCCAGCAGGGGCCTGGGCAGCTGGCCCTCCCCCTGGGCAATGGCAGCTCACCTAGGCACCTGCAGAACATGCAGGGTCTGCTGAAACCCCCAGGGGCGCCCAGCCTGCATGGCCTGCCCAGCTTACCCAGCCTGCCTGGCTTGCCTGGCCTGGGCCCTGGTGGCCTGGGGCAGCTGCAGTGGCCCCCCCCTGCTGGCTCCTCGGGGGGGATGGCACCCACCCTGCAGCTGCCCCAGCATTTGGGCAGCATGGGGCAGGTGCCGGGTCTCCAGGCCATGCAGCAGCAGCTGCAGCAGGCGCAGCAGGGCAAGGGCCAGGGGTTGGGGGGCTTGGGTAGCTTAGGGGCGCCCCTTGGGCCAGGGGGGCTGGGGCCAGGGTTGGCATCGCCTGGAGCCATGGGGGGCCCCATGGCTGGGCAGCCGGGCCGTGGCCTGCCGGCTGGGGCACAAGGTGTTGGGGGGGCGCCTGGTCTAATGCCGGGGGGCCTGCAGACCCAGCTGCTGCCGGGGTCTGGGGGGGTGGGCCCAGGGTCAGGGCTGTGGGCGGGGGCTGGGCAGCCGCTGAGCATGCTTGGCTCCCTGGGTCAGCTGGGCATGGGCGGCATGGGGGGCATGGGCATCAACATGCAGCAGATGGTGTCGCCACAGGCAGTGCTGAACGCGCCCTCCAGACCGCCCTCCCAGCCTGGGCTTCCCCAGTGAAGTGTGATACAGGGCGGGGTGGTGTGAGGTGGGGGCAGGGGGGTTAGGGGCCATAGGCAGCGACAGGCCTGCACAGCTTGATCCCAGCTTACAATGTCCCCTGTGGCTTAAACAGCTGGCTCAGCTCCAAATTCATAAGTTGCATGACACGTGACGTTGGCAGTAGGTGGTTGGATCGTATTGCTTGGCTCTAACTGGGCTGCAGCACAGCATGCTACTGCCTGCAGCAGGTCTTGGCAGCACTGGCCCTCCCCCCCAGGCCCCTCACAAAGCATGCCCCAATTGCAGTCAGCATGGTACAACAGCCTGCTGAATGAAGGCTATGCAAGGCAGTAGGAGCTTTCGTCCCACACCTCGTCAGTGCGGACTCAGGCACAATGCGTGGACCATCCTGCCGATGATGTGCCTCGGGTCACCCCCGCCATTGGCTGCACCCCTGATAAAATCTTTCTGGTCTTTAAGAGTTTTCCAACGATTCCTGCGTAGGGCGGTGCAGCTCATCAAGGCGAAGCTAGCGAAATGCTCGGGCTAATGTGCATCTGTGCCGGGGCGGGCGGGGGTGCTGGAAGATTGGGTCGCGTTGTGCCGGGGTCAGCCTGCTTAGTGGGGCTGTGCTCGGCAAACAGCTATCGCGCTCAGCGGCCCAACTTTTCAACTTTTTGAATTTCTGTCGGGCGCAGGACCTCCCTTGACATGTGTTCTAGTGCTAATGCTAGTGCTGATGATGTGCTTGAGAGTGCTGGTATGTCTTGTGGGCTGTCCCTGCAATTCAACAGCGTGCGGCTCGTGTCACGTGAAACCATGTCAAATTCTCATGAAATGGGCACTTTTCCGGCCGTTCTCACTGTCCAACCAGGGCGGCAGGATGTGAACTGCCAGTTCTGTGCGGCTCCTTGTGTGGGCTTCTATCGTGTAATCAGGACATAAACGCGTTGTGTTCATGTTTGGGCCGTTTGTGATGCTCCAAAGTAGACCCTCACGTCCAACCCAGTGGCTGTGCCCCCATGCAGGGGCGGTGGTGGCAGGCAGGAAGGGCTGGATGGCAGTGGCTGGGTTGGACTAGACTGAGCTTGTTGCGCTGGCCTAGGCTGAGGGGAAGGGGGCGCGATTGCCAGCAATAGGCGTTGGTGGGCACCCACCACAGCTGAGTAGGGCAGCCCAGGGATGCGCAATGCCCTGCCATACATACACACATGCATCCCACAATGGTTTGTGGGAGGTGAGGTGGGTGGGTGCTTGGGAGGGCATGCATGGGAACTGCGTACCTTGGCAAGGGCGCTAGTGTTGTGTCCTGGCGTGGGCGCTTCAAAAGGGGTGACCTGAGGGACTCAGGGACGTGGGGAGAGCATGGAGGATGGTCTGGGAGGGGGTGGTTGGTGCTGACACCCTGCTGGTCTGCAGCCTCTTGCAGCTGCTTCTCCACATGCTGCTGCTTCAGTAGCAGGTCTGCATGCTGCTGCTGCAACAATGTTGTTGGCTCCAGCTTCTGCTGCACATGGCGTTGCATTTCACCTGCACTTTGTCCTCACCTGTTGCTGCAACCTGTTAAGCTGCTGCTGCTGCTGCAGGTGGTGCTGCTGCTCAGCCACGTGTTGCTCCCTCAGCTGCAGGTCTGCCTGCTGCTGCTGCAGCTGGTGGTGTTGCTGAGCCACATGCTGCTCCCTCAGCTGCAGGTCCGCCTGCTGCTGCTGCACCTGTTGCTGCTGCTGAGCCACCTGCTGCTCCCTCTGCTGCATGTCTGCCTGCTGCTGCTGCAGCTGGTGTTGCTGCTCAGCCAACTGCTGCTCCCTCAGGTGCATGTCTGCCTGCTGCTGCTGCAGCTGCTGTTGCTGCTCAGCCACCTGCTGCTCCTTACGTTGAAGTTCATCCTGCTGCAGGTCCTGCAGCTGTTGCTTGTAGATGTTGCAAGCGTTGGGTGTCAGTAGCTTGTTGCTCCCTCTGCTGCAGTTCAGGCTGCAGCTGGTGCAACTGTGCCTCATAAGCACGAGCATCAGCCTGTGCCTGGGCCTCAGCCTCATAAGCACCAGCATCAGCCTCATAAGCACCAGCCTCATCAGCACCAGCCTCATCAGCCTCATAAGCACCAGCATCAGCCTGTGCCTGGGTCTCAGCCTCAGCAGCACCAGCCTGGGCCTTGGCTTCAGCCTCAGCAGCCCTGCGCTGTGCCATAACCTCCCTCGCTTTTTGCGCACCGGCACATCTAGCCATCACCCCCCTTTTCTTGGTAACCATGGCGTTTACAGGCCTGCACAACGGCAAACACTTCTCACAGCTCAGTGTCTGCATGTTTTTCACTAATTCTTGCCGTTCGTGGTTGCTCAGAAGCCACAAGCACCAGTAATCAGGAACTCTTGAGCAACCTAAAAATGGCTGCAACATGTGGACTGAACCTGTTTTCAGCGACAATCCGCAATCGCGGTCACGCTCCCAACCCACAATGCCATCGACCTGCAGAGGCGCCGTTTGATGACAAAAGGTGACACTTTGGAGCGGGGGGCAAGGAAGCAGGCCGGGAAGCAGCAGGTGAGCTTGGGAGTGGGTCTCGATTCGTGCTAGGACGTTGCAGCACTGATGCGTGCTAACCTGAAAAGTTGGCATGTCCAGTCAGGATGCGCCATTCACGCCGCTCTGGGTCAAGGCTGCCTAATGCCGTCGCTAAATGTGTCTGCGACGCTCCAGAACACGTCGCGTGTTGGGGGCCAGCCACCCGGCAAACCGCTGGAGCTGTCTGCACTCTATTCGGGCCATCGCCAGCTCATCGCACAAATCGGCAGCCTCATCCGTGCAGAGATGAGCAAGTTTTTATCTCATGAGCCATGGGGGTGCAGCCAATGGCGGGGGTGACCCTCGGGCTTAGCCGGCCAGCTGTCCCGGATTGTGTGAGAGCAGTGTGAAGGGAACGGTGGGCGCTTTACAACGCCGCCAGAGATGCTGGTCAAGGCAGCGTTCCACATCTAGGGTTTATGCATTCGATCTTAGCCTACTATGACGGTGTGACATGGTACCTGCGACACCGAGCGCCGAACTCAGTATCCACACTTGTCTCCCAAAGCATGCCAGATTCAGTGGGCTAGGTTATTGATCCTTTACAACAAACTGCGCGCACGCAGCCAGATTTTCATGCCTCGGTCACTGAAAACACGCTCCAGGAGTTTTGAGGCTTACGAATGTTGACAGCACGGAACCATCGCTTCTGACACGTGCTCAAGTAAGCAACCTGGCACAGGTGTGAATCATTGAAGCAACGTCGTTGGCAACCATCTCCTGTCGCCTCATTATGCTCAAGAGCACATTGCCCCTACTCCATGCATACTCTGTCTTCAGGCCGCAAGCCTCGGTCACTGAAAACACGCTTTGAAGCTCTGCAGCTGGTGCTTCCGCTCTGTCAGATCCTGCTCCCTCCGGCTAAGGTCCACCTGCTGCTGCTGCAGCTGGTGCTGCCGCTGAGTTAACTGATGCTCCCATTGCAGCAGAGCTGCCCGCTGCTGCGCCACCAAATCAGCAAGTTGCTGCTCCTTGCGCTGAAGCTCACTTCGCTGGAGGTCCTGGAGTTGTTGCTGTAGTTGCTGCATGCGCTGGTTGTGAGCAAGTTGTAGCTCCCTGTGCTGCAGGTCTGCCTGTAGCTGGTGCAACTGCGCACCAGCAACAGCCTGGGCCTGAGCCTCAGCAGCAATAACCCCTGCTTGCGCCCCAATCTCAATGGGACCAGCAGCCTCTGCAGCCCTCCGCTGTGCCGTAACCTCCCTCGCTTTCTGCACATTGGCACAGTTAGCCTTCACTCCCCTTTTCTTGTCAACCATGGCTTTCACTAGCCTGCACAAACGCAAACATAGTTATCAGCTCAGTCCCTTCATGTTTCTGACTAAATTTTACTGCCCATTGTTGCTCGGGAGCCACAGGCACCAATGCGTTCAGCATCTTGTGCAACCTATAATTCGACGGCTTGCACCTGCCAGCAATCCGGCGTCGCAGTCATGCCCCTAGCTTGGGAAAGGGTCTCAATGCGTGCTGTGACGTAGCAACACTGTTGCGCGCCGACCTGAAAACTTGCAATGTCCAGTCACGATGCGAATTCACTCCGAGCTGGGTCCAGGCTGCCTAAAGCAGTTACTAGGAGTGTCTACGAGGCCCAAGAACACGTCGCATGTTGGGGGCCAGCTACCCGGCAAATCGTTGGGACTGGCAGCACACTCGTCAGGCCACAAGCAGCCCATCGCACCAATCGGCGGCTTCATCCGTGCAAAAATGAGTTAGATGTTATGTCTTGAGCCATGGGGGTGCAGCCAATGGCGGGGGTGACCTTCAGGCTTACGAATGTTGACAGCACGGAACCATCGCTTCTGACACGTGCTCAAGTAAGCAACCTGGCACAGGTGTGAATCATTGAAGCAACGTCGTTGGCAACCATCTCCTGTCGCCTCATTATGCTCAAGAGCACATTGCCCCTACTCCATGCATACTCTGTCTTCAGGCCGCAAAAACCTCATTGCAGCCCATGCACCACTCTGCGACAGCAGCTCGAAGCATGTCAGAGGCTGTGGGCTACTTGGATGGCTGACTCAACTGGGCAGTATTGCCACCTTGTGACAGCTAGCACTGAGGAGAGGTCCACACACACCTTCTGCTACCACCCTGCCTCACTCAGGCCCCAGGCAGCTGATGCCTACTGCAAGCTACAACAGCAGCTGGGTGTAGGCGCTGTCACACTGTCAACCTCCTGCATCTCATGCCCAGCCTGCTTGACAGGTCACACCCACTGCTTGCCAGCATGCTGTAATGCCCAATTCAGAGAAGCTGGGAAGAGTCCAGCCTTGCTTGTTGGGTTTACTGCTTGTTGGGGCCCTTCTTGCCAAAGCCGACAACTGCAGGCACAGATGAGTGAGCAAGGCAGCAAGATCACCACATGAGCTGCACCATTCTGTGCTCTGTGTACTTGAGCACCGTAACATGGTCTCCTGATTGCAAGTCGCTCGAGTTGGTGGGTTGCCAGGGTCTTTTTCAATACTTTGCAAATGGTGGCAACAACTCACCGACGTTGACGAATCGCCTAATGTACTTAATGCGCTTCATAGCACGTCCCTTGGGCTTTTTCTTCTTGTCCTGCTTGGGCACCTTCGGCGTCTGGCCTCGCACTTTACCGGCACGCGCCAAGGAGCCGTGAACCTTGCCTGCGAGCGGCAGTTCAGCAGATCCCAAATGCGGCTGCCAGGCTCGCAAGGGACTTGGCGGGTGACGGCTGTTGTTTGCTGGACGCCGCCCTAGTCAAGCTACCGCGATTCCTGCTTGTCTGCTCGTGTACACTGCCTCTGCTCTGGCACTGGCCTTTAAATCACTTACCCATAATGCCTTAGTTGCGATGAGCACAAGCTAGAAAGGCGAAGTGCAGCAAACTGTGGCGACTTCCGCCGGTGCATGGTGCATGGGCGTGGAAAGCAGGCCAGTAGGAAAACAGATGGCACCTATCCCAGTATTGTTTGGACGTCTTTATGTAAAGGGGATAGGATCAGATACTCAGCCCCTCGTACAAAGGATATAGAGTCAGTTAGACAAGATATATTTTGCAAAGTGCACCGACCACCATTTGCTACCGCGGATACACAGCATTGCTCAGCGTACTCAACTTAAGTGTCCCCTGCACCAGTGGGTCTGCACTGCCTGAACGCCCACGAGCCAGCCACCACTCTCCCACTAGCCCACATGCTGCTCAGCAAATTAGTGCACACTAGTGCACAGATCGGGCTGGGCTGGGCTGGGCTGGGCTGGACAGGGCTGGGTTGCAAGTAAAGAAGAAGGCTTCCCCCGATACAGTCCCCGCGGTCCTGTATCGTACAGAAACGGGAATCTTCAGGAAACTGTGTCTGTCAGTCTGCAACTCTGTATAGGCACTTAGCACTGGGGCACTGGGCATTGCCCTGCCCTGGACCTCATCGAAACCGGAGCATGCACAGCATGTGTGACAACATGTGCTAAGGATTCCAAGCACTGCCGTCGCGTAGCGTTGGTATTGCTTATGGCGAGAAAGAGAAGACGTTCCGGTGTGGGTGTGCCTAGGCCTGCGTTGGCAACCTAGCAGCCAGAACTTGCCATCTATGCACAATTCGATGGAAGAGCTGTCCGAGAGGCCCGCGCTGCCCGCGACAGAGATAGAAAACCATGATCAACCTCCAGCCCCATGCCCTTCTCCCCCCGCCCGCCCACCTCCCGCGGAGTTGTGCTTTGAGCTGCCCTATGAGCAGGACACGCAGGTGACAAGCAGAAAACGCAGCGCTGCGACGCAGCGGCAGGCCGAACAGGCACCAGATGTGCTTGGGATGATGTATCGGATTAAGGGGCCGTTTCGTTACCGGCTTTGCGTCCCGCGCGATCGACGGCGCGGAGCTCACCAAAAGCCGCCATGGCTAGCTGTTTTTACAAAGGGCATGGTTGTGGAGATCGCCGCTGTAAGCGCTGCTGCAAGCGACGAACCCGCACACGCACATGGCGATGGGAGGCATTGGGTCGGCTGATGACGAAGAGCTCGACCATGTGTGACGTCCTGGCGGGTCATCGTAAAAACGTTCTTCCCTCAAAATTTGAATTCACCCGGGCGACTACCTACAGCCCACTGCCTTCGCCACAGTCCAACGATGGCTGTGCCACCCCTGACATCGCCAATGGCAGCTTTCTGCTGACCAGCTGCGTATCTGCATTCGCCCCGGGACCACCCCCATGCACGCCCTAAGCCTCCCTCACAGCCCGCACAGCCCGCAGCTGCTGCCCCCCAGCCTGTGCCCGCCACCTGTGCGTGTCCGGCTGCCGTCAGCGAGCCTATGATAGGATTCCAAAGCTGGCAGCGGCCACCATCTTGCGCGCAGCCCACCCCCACAGCCGCAGCCGCCAGCTCCCTCCTCGCCGCCGACTGCTGGTCAGGCGCGTCTGCCGCCCCTCGCCTTGCCGCTCCTCCTGCCCCAGCAGCCCTTGGCCCTGGCTCTGGGGCAGGCCCAGCAGACTCCCCTCTGGCCCAGCCGCCCCTGTTGCCCGGGCAGCAGAGAGGCTGTGGGGCAGCCCAGCTGCACCAGCAGGGGTGGGGTGGGAGGTGGGGGGGCGGGGCGGGGTCAGGTGCTGGGTGTAGAACTCAGCTCTGGGGCTGTAGCATTGCAGGAGGGGGTACCGCCGCCGCAGGGCCGCCACCTGGGCAAGGGGGTGGCAGGGGTAAGGTCAGGACAGTGTGAGTCGGGTCGGGTCGGGTCGGGTCGGGTCGGGTCGGGTCGGGTCGGGTCGGGTCGGGTCGGGTCGGGTCGGGTCGGGGCGGGGCGGGTGCGCGGGCCGGGGGGGGGGGGGGGGGGGGGGTGAGCAAAGGTGTCGCGGGGTCAGGCATTGGGTTCAGGCCCAGTCCACGTATTCAGGGTAGGTGTCCCCCTGCTGTCCCCTGCTGCTGCCCCCCCCTGCTGCTGCCCCCTCCTCCTCCTGGCCTCACCTGCCGCTTGCTCATGCGAGTGAACCCCAGGTGATGCTGCCACAGCTCCGTCCGGGCCGCCGCCTGGTCCCGCGCAGCCTCTCGCCACGCCATGCGCTCCGCATGCCCAGCCTGCCTCCCCCCTGCTGGCCCCTGCCCCACCCCCTGCCCCTGCCCCTGCCCCTGTCCCAGCCCTTGATCTTCAAAGAAGCGTGCGGCTGCTGCTGCTATGTGGCTGCCACTGCTGCCGGGGGCACCTTCATCCACCACGGCCACCAGCTGGCGGGCAGCCCCGGAAGCTGCCAGGAAGGTGGACAGGCTGGTGAGCAGGGCGCGGGCATGGCCCTGGTGGCGCGCCTCCTCCCTGGTGGCCACCAGGTCCAGGCAGCAGACCTGCAGGGGGCCAGGGGGGGAGGTAGGGGGGGGGGTTAAAACAAGGCTGTGAGTCAGGGGGTCAGGGGGGAGGGGGGGAAGGGAAGGGGGTGGCTACCACAAAATCACACGATACTGCACGCTGGTCGAAACGTCCATGTCCCAGTTTTCTTTTACTTCTAAACGACAGCCAAAACATTTTGTTTTGTTCGTGATTCATAATCATATGGCCCAAATTTACTTAGCAATATGTAGCGGAGCACTCCAGTGATTATCATGGCAGCACATCAGTCAGGA
>JASKMD010000006.1:8483752-8513196 GCA_030144725.1 Haematococcus lacustris
AAGAGGGGGGAGGGGCAGGGGCAGGGCAGGGGCAGGGGCAGGGGCAGGAATGCAGTACCATATGCAGTGTCTACTCCGCCCTGACCCGTGTGCCCCCTCACCCCCCTTTTCTTCCTTACCTATGCTCCCCTAACTGACTTTTTCCCCTCCTGCCCCTGCTCTTGCTCACCCCCTCCTGCACCCCCCCCCTCCTGCACCCCCCCCCCTCCTGCAGCCCCCCCTCCTGCACCCCCCCCCCTCCTGCAAACCCCCCCCCCTCTCGCCCCTCCCCCACCCGGCTGTGCTGGCTGTCTTGCAGGTGGCCGCCTACTGCAATGGCCGTGACAGCGTGTCCGAGTACGACTGCCTGCTGCTGCAGCACGTGCTGTGGCAGCGGCCTGAGCAGAGCGAGCGCATTGCTGACTGGGTGCTGGGGCAGCTCAGCGTGGATGACGGCCTCAAGCAGGTGGGGGACACAGCCAGGCCAGACTGGCAAGCTTTTGGGGCGGGGCGGGGCGGGGCGGGGCGGGGCGGGGCGGGGCGGGGCGGGGCGGGGCGGGGCGGGGCGGGGCGGGGCGGGGCGGGGCGGGGCGGGGCGGGGCGGGGCGGGGCGGGGCGGGGCGGGGCGGGGCGGGGCGGGGCGGGGCGGGGCGGGGCGGGGCGGGGCGGGGCGGGGCGGGGCGGGGCGGGGCGGGGCGGGGCGGGGCGGGGGCGGGGCGGGGCGGGGCGGGGCGGGGGCGGGGCGGGGCGGGCGGGGCGGGGCGGGGCGGGGCGGGGCGGGGCGGGGCGGGGCGGGGCGGGGCGGGGCGGGGCGGGGCGGGGCGGGGCGGGCGGGGCGGGGCGGGGCGGGGCGGGGGCGGGGCGGGGCGGGGCGGGGCGGGGCGGGGCGGGGCGGGGCAGGGCGGGGCGCTTTCCCTCCATCTGTCCGCCTCCCGGCCTGCCTGGCTGCCACAGGTGCGGTACCTGCTGAACGGCCTGTTCAACCGCGCATGCCGTGCCCTAGGCAATTCAGACAAGGTGGGTAACCATGACGGCGGGGTGGGGTCTGTCAGGGAGGAAGAGGCCCACAGTGCACCCAGTGGGTTGAGGCAACACAGGCAAGGTCAGTGGCCACCAAGGGAGGGGAGGGGAGGGGGCTTGGGAGAGGCATGACATGGGCTGGTAGGGTGAGGGCTGGGGCATGGATAGGAAACGCAGGTCGGGAGGGGGAGGGGGAGGGGGAGGGGGAGGGGGAGGGGGAGGGGGAGGGGGAGGGGGAGGGGGAGGGGGAGGGGGAGGGGGAGGGGGAGGGGGAGGGGGAGGGGGAGGGGGAGGGGGAGGGGGAGGGGGAGGGGGAGGGGGAGGGGGAGGGGGAGGGGGTCTCTTGGCTATGACCAGGTGTGACGGCTGTACTCAGGTGTGACCACATCTGACCTCAGGTGGCTGAGCTGGTGGGTGAGGTGGATGAGGTGAGAGCTGTGCTGACCCAGCGCTACGTCCAGGTTGCCAGCAGCCTTGAAGGGTGAGTGCGGGGTCATGTTCTGTGTCACACCACAGCACAGCACAGCACAGCACAGCACGCCACAGCACGCCACAGCACAATTGGTCAGCTGGTCAGTCGGATAAGAATGACCAGAATAGTCACTGGCGCTGCCTGACGCATCTCCACTGCTGACCGCGACACAGCTGACTCATGGCTGCCGGTGTGTGAGTGGCGAGCTCTGCAGGGGTTTCCCGGCCGTGCTTCAAAACCTGTGGCTGTCAGCGGAAGAGTCCGGTGCGGTGGCAACAGCGCTGCAGCCCAAGCTCGAGAAGACGCGGAGCGCAATTGAGGAGGTGTTGCACGACACCGTCACGTTGGCAACCGCTTTGCGCAGCGGGTCTGATCCGGTGACGATGGCCAATTTGATGCCGCGCTACTGGGCGGACTTCATTCGAAACAGCGACATCTCGGACGTGCGCCCCCTCGGCACCACGCCGCTGGCCGGGTTCAGCAGGCGGCCGTGAGTCACCGACAACGCCGCTCCGATCGGTAGGGGTGCAGTCGCCTTTTCGATGCCCGGCGCGAGTCGTCGTCATCTGCCAGCGAAGTGTCAGGAGCTGCTGGGCCACGCACCGCATGCACCACGCGGAACATGACGATGCGGATGGTGGTTTGTGATCAGCAGCCTGGTATGACGGGTTCTGAAGCCCGGGTTTGCCTTGACGAAATGATCAAAAACACCAGTCTGCTTTGGGCCATTGGTGTACAATAAACACAATGGTTTGACCAACGTGTGGTGTACTCCGTCAGTGACCAAAGGCTGCTCCGCCGTAGGCGTTTGCATTGTTTTGGTCACAGAAATGGCCACATGTGTGCATCAAGTCTTATCCACAAGTAGGAAGCGTCCGACTGGGGTCAAACCTAGGTTAGGGACACAGTATCACCGATCATTACCTGTCGTGGAGCAGTGCAGGTCAGGCGGCCCCAACATGGGGTTAGTAATGTTCATGCAACTACTCTCTGAATACCGCATCGTTTTCAATGGCGTTTGTCACATTGGCAGCCACGGTTTAGTCCGCGTAATCTGACCATCAGCGCTAGCCATTGGAGTCTTTGCTCGCGTACTGCCACATGTGCCCGCGAACAATTCACAGCGGCGAGACAGGTCTCCTTGGCACGGTGAGCCGCATCGCTGTGGCCCCATCTACCTAGCGTAGTGAGCTGGTTGTGCACAAATGGAATGTCCGGCCAACACCCAACGCGATGTCTGCCGGGCGTGCAGGGCACCTTGACGGGGTGATTGAAACATCTGGGCGTATTCGCTTTCGCCAAATACACCATTTGCGTCGGCGCACACTAAGGTATCACCGGCCTACACCCCCCCCTCATCATCTGTGTCCTCCACTGTGTTGCAGCCGCTGCACCCATAGAAAAAGCGATACGTAATGTTTGTTCTTGACTCATTGGTGCATCTCTTAAAACAAACCGCACATTAAACAAGTCAGGCCTCTATCAGTTTGACATCTTCAAAGTGACATCATGTTCTCCAAGCAGAATCAGGGCCACGGGGCTGTGGGGTGGCAGTTGAGCTATGAAACTTTGCACGCAGGTGTATGGCATGTAGGGGAGTGTAACTCTGAGAGGAGCCGAGTCCAAATTCGGTCATGGTGTGGAGTTGTGTGTCTGACTGCATGGCCCCGGTCCTGAGATCGGCTAAGGGAGTTGGGGGTCACAGACCAAAGTGTGCTTTTGGCTTAACTGAGTATGAGCGTTTGTAACACTGTCTTAGAGGAGCTTAACCTAGTAAGTAGCGTGCTGTAAGTCCCAATGGTCGAGCTGTGGCATTGCCCTCCAGGTATGGGTAGGAGGTGGGCTCAGTGCCACATTCCCGCATCCGTTTTCCGATCCGACTGCTGCTTCCGACGCGCATGCTCATGTAGAGCAGCCTAAGCGGCGCGGGCGGTCGAAGCGATGACTGCATGCCTCGCTGTGGCTCAAATTTGAATTAGTAACTTTGAAGCTTTGCTGTGCACGGCCTACTGACTGGATAACTATTCTGGATGGGTGAAAGGTAGCTGGCTGGGTTGCCTACATTGTGAGCCAACTAGCATAATATTTGGCGTAGTGAGTGCAGAGTTACAGCCGTCCTACTACCAGGGGTCGGTTTCCTGACATTTTTTGAATGTTGGGGCCGCCTGAGTGCAGGGGCTTCCCATGATAGGGATACTTCATTTCTGATCCTGCATGAGTAAGCTCGAACATGTATTAGTGGCACCCACGGCGTGGCGCTGCTGTACCCACGTCTTCCGTGCAGGCTGCTGTCACGACCGGCGTGCACGCCAGCTACACCCTGCTGGGACGGCTTGCTCGTGATCAGTGTGCCGGTTCAGATACTTTGACTTGCGGGCACAATGGCCGAAGAGGGAGAGGTTTCAGCCCTCGTCTGCGACAATGGCTCGGGCATGGTCAAAGCCGGGTTCGCGGGCGATGATGCCCCACGCGCTGTGTTTCCCAGCATCGTTGGCAGGCCACGCCACACAGGGGTGATGGTGGGCATGGGGCAGAAGGTACGTGCATCCCGGCGGACACCTCAGCTCGAATCGCTACCTCAATGTCACGAGTGGGAGTTGCTTCCTAACTGGCATACGTGGAACATAAGGGGCTGAATGCCGGACATTGAGCAGGGACAGCAGTTGCCAGGAGCTGGACAAGCGCACAGCTCTGTGACATGCACTGACATTGTGGTGTCACCTGTTGGGCGCTGTGCCCCTCAGGACTCCTATGTTGGTGACGAGGCCCAGTCAAAGCGCGGCATCCTGACGTTGCGCTACCCCATCGAGCACGGCATTGTCACAAACTGGGACGACATGGAGAAGATCTGGCATCACACCTTTTTCAACGAGCTGCGTGTGGCTCCTGAGGTCAGCAGCATTGCCTGTGTGTGACCAACACTCTGACCATCACGTGGCCAACACGACATGGCAATGCTGAACCATCAGCTGTCAGTCTTTGCTCCCTCCCCTTCCCTCCCAGGACTTAGCAGGGACCAAGGCACGCATGCCCTCCCCTCCCCTTCCTCCCTCCCCTTCCCTCCCATTCCCATTGGGTGTAGCTGTTGGTGGGTACCCTTAGCAGGGTAGCTGTTGATTGTGGGTGCTGGTGTGCGGTGGGGATGCAGGCTGCTGCAGGGCAGTGAGTTGCAGCACGCTAGCTGTCAGCCACCAGGTCAGCCATGAGAGGAGGAGACATCAGATGCGGTTGCACAGCAGCCGCCTGCTGCGGTGTCTGCCGCACAGCTGCTGGGGCGCTCTTCTTCCTCCTCCACCTGCTCTCCTCCTTCTCCAGGCCAGGAGGGCAGGGCAGGGCAGGGCACAGGATTGGCAAACAGGGTGTGTGTGTGCTTCTATAGCACCAGTGATGGCTTGCATGCTCCAAAACCATGTTTGCATGCAAGGCATAGGGGTGGACCAAGGCCCTGGTGCTGGGCCCTGGGCGTGAGGTTGAGCCATGAGGGGGTGTGCTGGCCCAACCCTGCTCCTCCCCTTCCCCTTCCCCTCCCCCTCCCACCCTTCTCACCCCCCACCCCCCGACCCCCCCCCCCTGTGCAGGAGCACCCAGTGCTGCTGACTGAGGCGCCCCTGAACCCCAAGGCCAACAGGGAGAAGATGACGCAGGTGAGGCGGCAGCAGCCGGGTCAGCCAGCGCGCCCTGCCAGGCTTGCATCCTGCGCTTGCTTGACGGCCGCATGGCGTGACCACCTGTGCTGTGCAGATCATGTTCGAGACCTTCAATGTGCCCGCCATGTGAGTGCAAGCAGCGGGGCCTGGCAGCTCAGGCCATAGGGGCAGGGCCCAGGCGGACAAACTGGCAGTCCAGTGGGTTCTGACTGACTGACTGACTGACTGACTGCCTGACTGACTGACTGACTAACTGACCGATTGATTGACTGCCTGCCTGCCTGACTGCCTGACCGACCGACCCACCCCTTCTGCCCCCCTGCCCCTGACCCTGCAGGTACGTGGCCATCCAGGTGTGTGCCTTGCAGCACAGGGGTGAGGGTGAGGGGTGTGGGGCAGGCACAGGCCCCACCTGCTGCCGCAACAGACCAGCTCCAGCACCGTGTGGCAGTACACCGGGTGGCAGTGCACCTCGCTCCTGGCACCATCACGCCTGGGGCAGGGTCATGGCCAGATAGAGCTGCAGCACATAGCCAAGCAGGCTGGTCGCAGGCAGGCTCCACAGCCTAAAGATGCTCTGACCAGGCCAGGCCTGCTCAGCTGGGTGCTGGACAGGCTGCTGCAGCTGCTGGGGGGCTGGGCAGCTAGTGAGCAGCAGAGTCTCCTGGAGGGGGGTGGCCAACAGAGGTGAAGGTGTTGATGAGTAGCCAGCTGCCGCCCCCTGTCCTCACAAGGGCGCAGGCTTGGGTGAGAGTGAGTGAGATGGGTGAGAGTGAGTGAGATGGGTGAGGGTATGTTGGCGCCCCTGTTGGGCAGCCCACACCCGGCCGTGCCCCTGGTTGGCATTCAGGGCCTGCTGCAGCTAGGCTCGACCCTGGCAGGCCCTGCAGGCGGAGCCCTGATCTGGTCTGGCCTGATCTGATCTGGTCTGGCCTGATCTGATCTGCCTGAACAGCCCCCTGCTGCAGCGCCCTGCCGTGCCTCACCAGCAGCCAGGGTGCAGCAAGGGTGCAGCAGCAGGGCGACACCTGGACACTGGGCAGCGCCTGGCCACTGCCATGCTGCTCAAACAGACAGGCTCTGTCTCACAATCTTCCACTTCCAGTCCTTTCGGGCTGTTGCGGCCCACAGCAACCCCGCCTTGGTCATGCTTCAGCTGCCCATGCTGGCCCATGCTGGCCCAGCACCCCAGCCATAGGCAGACCTGACCTGCCAGCCCTGCATCAGGCAGTCGCAGGCAGCCCCAGCCCCAGCACTGCCTCCAATAGCCTTGCTCTGTGTGCAGGGAGGGGCAGCATGCACCAAGCCAGCCACTCAGCCATGCGCCCACCCAACCTTGTGGCCCGCCCACCTGCCTGCCTGCCAGCACATTGCAATGCCTGCATCAGCCATTGACCTGCAGCCAGCCAGCATAGACCAAGGCAGGCAGCAGGTAGCCCCCCACCCTGCCCCCCCCACCCTGCCCCCACACCCCTGCCCCTCCCACGCCCCTCCCCCCCTGCCAGCGCCAAGATACCTCTCCTGCTCAGGCCCCCGCATCCGCGCAGCCCCGCCTCGCCCCCCCCCTGTCGCCCTGTTGCCAGGCAGCCCCCGAGCCAGCCGTGTAGCCTGCTACTGCCCGCTGCTGCCTGCTGGCAGGCGGTGCTGTCCCTGTATGCCAGCGGGCGCACCACCGGCATAGTGCTGGACTCAGGGGATGGCGTGACGCACACGGTGCCCATCTACGAGGGCTATGCGCTGCCGCACGCCATCCTGCGCCTGGACCTGGCGGGCAGGGACCTCACCGACTACCTCATGAAGATCCTCATGGGTGCGGGGGAGGAAGGGGGAGGGGCGGCAGGCAGGGGGGGGGGAACAGGCTGGCAAGGGCGAGGGGGGCGGCGAGGGGGGGCTGTGGGGTGCCAGGGCAAGCTGTAGGGGGTTGCCAGTAGGCGATGTGGTGGGTGCCAGCTACAGGGAGGGGGTGTGGGGGGTGGCAAGGGGAGGGGGGGCTGGCAAGGGGGTGCTGTGGGGTAGGTGGGAGGTGGAAGGGCCAGCTGTAGGGCTGTAGGGCTGAGGGCCCACTGCACAGGCGATGTGTGGCAGCCTGGCAGCTGGCAAGGGAGGGGGCCAGGGGGACAGGGGCCGGCAACAGCAGCAGCAAGGCCAGCTGTAGGGGGTAGCTCAGTGCTGTGGCCTAGCGCACAGGCGATGTGTGGCAGCATGCAACTGCGGCACTACCACAGCTGAGCTGGCAGCCATTGCAGCAGTGGCAGCCGACGGTGGTGGTGGTGGCTGAGCTGTGGCAGCGGTGGGTGCACCCTCAACAGCTGATCACAGTAGTCGGGGTTGGAGGCTGGCAGGGCATCTGGCCACAGCAGCAGCAACGGCAGCAGCAGTAAAAAGCTGCAGCAGCAGTAGAATTCATCATTATCAGCAGCAGCAGCAGTACTAGCAGCAGCAGCAGCGGTAGTAGTAGTCAGAGCAGCAGCGGCAGCAGGCCCCCCTCTGGTGCTGGGTGCAGAGCGTGGCTACTCCTTCACCACCACTGCTGAGCGGGAGATCGTGCGGGACATCAAGGAGAAGCTGGCCTACGTGGCCCTGGACTTTGAGCAGGAGATGGCCACCGCGCAGTCAAGCTCGGCACTGGAGAAGCACTACGAGCTGCCGGATGGTCAGGTCAGCAGCCCCCTGCCCAGCACAGTGCCACCCTCCCACTCCTCCCCCTCACCCCACCCCTGACCCGCAGCTCCCCTGCCCTCTTCTCCCCTTGCTACTGCCCCTGACCCTGCTACTGCCCCTACCCCTGACCTGACCCTGCAGCCAAGCCAAGCCTCCTGATCTGCGCTGTGTTGCGCAGTGCATCTGCAGCGATGCCTGTGTCCATACTGCTGCCGCTGCTGCTGCCGCCACTGCTGCTCACAAGAAACGTTGCTGCTTCTGTCATCCTGTAGGACCCCCCCCCTCCCTCCCTCCCTTGCCCTCTACTCTACTCCGCCCCTGCTCACCCCACCCCTCCCCTTCACTTGCCTTCACTTCCCTCTCCAATGCCCTGACCCCCTGCATCACTCCCCTGTAGCCCCCCCCACTCCCTGCAGTGCATCACTCCCCTGTAGCCCCCCCCACTCCCTGCAGTGCATCACCCTCCCTTCCCCACCCTACACAGAGAGTTGCCTAATTCTGGCCACTTTTTTGCAGGAATTGTCATAACTACTCCATCACTGTATCAAACCAAATGCTGCTCACCACATTGAGTAAGGCTTTAAACCTGCTTTCCATCAATAGGAGACTGAAGCTTGATCTCCATAAGCTTGCAACGTTACAGCCCAAAATCTGACATACCCCCCCAGAAATGGGATTTTGAAACTAAGTGTACCTATATCTGGCCACTTGAATTGCACCCAACTTCAACTGAAAGTAAACTCTGCCACTTCAGGCATGGAATCACCGGGGGTTTGGTCACCTAATGCAATGGAAACGGCAAATGAAAAGTTTGTGGTGACTCACATGTTCAGCCTTAACCATGCCCTCCCCCCCCTACATGTGAGCCCCTCTTCCACGCTTTGCCGCCCTCATGTAAACCTGCTCTTCTAGCTCCTGCCTGTTGTAGAACTGATCCACTGCTCGGAAATATAGACCTGGTTGCTCCTCTGCTGAGCGCTGAACAGCTGCCTCCATCATGTCGTTGCTCACAACTAGGCGCTTCCGTGGTGCTAGGGTCACCTTGCCCTTGCCTGACTGAATGGAGGCTTTTGCAGCTGCCAGCAGCTGATCCTTGCTGGGGGGATAAAGACCCGTCTTGGCAACCGCACGCGTCAAGAACAAATGTAGAATAAGTAATAAAAATAAATCGTAGAATTATTTGGTAAAAAATGTGGATAGAAAATGTAAACAATATGGGTAGAAAATGGGGGTTGCATCAGGAAAGGGGTGTGGAAGTCCCATGCTCACACGAACCTTACAGGCCCGCTGCACCGCTCCTAGGAGGTCCAACCTAGTCACCCCTCTACCCTGTGCCTAGGCCCCCTTGACCATGCCAGCCAGCTGGAGTTCTACTGCCTCAGTCAAGGCTGTGGGTCTCCCCCTTGTCGTGACCCTACCCCCCCTACTGACTAACTCGTGGAGGGTGGAGCGGGGGACGCCATGCTGTTTTGCCATAACACGCACAGAAGGGCGAGCAGCCCCCCTCCTGTACTTTAAGTGGGCTTAAGCGGTGGCTGCAAGCCTTCTAGCCCTGTGGCCAAGCCTTTTGGAAGCCTTACTTAAGCTGCTAGCACGCCTGGCAGTTGCTGCGGCCATACAAGCAAGGGCCAAGGATTGAGCTCTGCAAGAAGGAAAATCAAATTCTGCTACATGAGAAGTTTTCGGCCCAATGCGGAAAGCGCTGCCGCATTGCAGCCGCGTGTTTAACCGAGCGCGCTTGTTGTGCCATCTTTGTTACCTACCAAGGTATTAGGAAGCGTTGAGGAAAGTTCCTGAAACACTCCCTGTAGACGCGGCCGGGCCTTAACTCCGGATGCGGGTAAATCCGGCGAACCCGGCAGTGTCGAGATCTCGCATCCCACCCCGCGCCAACGTGACGCGACCCGACAACCACCCTAGCAACTACCTAACGACGCGATGCGCAGAAAAACAACGGGGGCGTTCGGTGAAGAAACAAGAGAACACGAGATATGGGGTGGCCAGAATTAGGCAACTGTCTGTGTACCCTTCCCCTCCTGCCCCTCACCCTGCTTCCCGTTCCCACTCCACCCCACTCCACCCCCCTCCACCCCCTTACCCCCCCCCCCTCCCCCCCCTCTCCCCCTCCCCTCCCCCTGCAGGTCATCACCCTAGGCAACGAGCGCTTCCGCTGCCCGGAGGTGCTGTTCAACCCCAACATGGTGGGCATTGAGGCGGTGGGCATCCACGACACCACCTTCAACTCCATCATGAAGTGTGACGTGGACATCCGCAAGGACCTGTACAACAACGTGGTGCTGTCAGGCGGCACTACAATGTTCCCAGGTCAGACCCGCAGGCACCTCCTGGGGCACGGCCTGGCAGGGCAGGGGGGGGGCAGGGGGGGGGCAGGGCCGCAGTCCCACTGCTGCAGCCTGCCACCAGTGCTGGGGCAGGGCTACCTGTGTATCTGTGTGGCTTGCCACCTCCGCCGACTGGGGCCAGTGCTGGGCTGCTACCTGTGTGGCTTGCTAACTGTGTGGCTTGCTACCTCTGCCGACTGCCCCAGCCACCTAGCACTGCTGTGGCCTGCCGCAGCTGTCAGTGCTGCCTGTTGCGGGCCACTGCTGCACTGCACCCCCCTGCTGCCCAGTAGAGCAGGGCACGGCAGCCCCGCAGGCCCCACCCCCTGCCCCGTCCCCCTGCTGCCTCCTGGCCTCCCCTGCTGCCCCTGCTGCTGGCTGGCCTCCCCAGCTGCCTGTCACACGGCGCAGGAGCAGTGCAGCAGCAGGCTGTAGGGGCAGGGGGTTTGGGCCCTGGCTGCAAGGGAGGGCAGCAGCAGGGTGGGGGGGCGGTACAGGGGGTGCAGGGGGGTAAGCGGAGGTGCCCAGGTGGCCAGGGCACAGCGCCAGATGCCCACAACTGCCCAGCATCAAGCCCGACTGCACAACGGCTCTGTTCACCTGGCAGGCAGGCAGGCAGCTGGCACCAAGGCAGTGCCTGTGGCTGGGTTTGCCCAGACGCCTGCTGCTGCTGCTGCTGCTGCTGCTGGCAGTGAGGTGTGGTGTGTGGGGGGGCTGGTGGCTGCAGGCATTGCGGACCGCATGAGCAAGGAGATCACGGCCCTGGCCCCTAGCGCTATGAAGATCAAGGTAGGGGGTGGGGCAGCAGCCGAGCCATGGCCACCATCCTCCCCCGCTCCCCCCTACCACTATGCCAGCACAGCCTGGCCCCTGTCACGTCCTTGTGGGGCTCAGCTGGTGGCCTTGACGGCTGGTGCCAGGGCCCCGCATGCACCCAGTCCCCCGCTCCCCCTACCGCACGGCCTTTTGATGCCCCACTGGTGAGCCTGCGAGCTGCTACCCCTGCAAACTGCCACCCCCCTGCCCTTCCAGCCAAGCCTCGTGGTCAGCGATGCTCGCGTGCTCTGTGTTGCGCCGCATGGTGTCTCTAGGGATGCCGCTGCCCATGCTGCCACTGCTGCCACTGCTGCCACAAAATGCGCTGCCACTTGTGCTGCCTAACAGCTGCTCCTGCAAGCTCTTGGTGGTGTTGGAGCCAGTGCCCCTGTCTGCATGCATTCAGCACAGCACAGGATGCCGCCGCCCCTGCTGCCCCTGCTACCCTGCTGCTGCCCCTGCTGCCCCTATTGCCCCTGCTACCCCTGCTGCTGCCCCTGCTGCCCCTATTGCCCCTGCTACCCCTGCTGCTGCCCCTGCAGGTGGTTGCCCCCCCGGAGCGCAAGTACAGCGTGTGGATAGGCGGCAGCATCTTGGCCTCCCTGTCCACCTTCCAGCAGATGTGGATCGCCAAGAGCGAGTACGACGAGAGCGGGCCCAGCATCGTGCACCGCAAGTGCTTCTGACCCAGGCCGTGGCAGCATCAGGGCCGCACAGCACTCTCTGCCAAGCAGGCAGGCAGGCAGGCAGGCACTGGGCCAAGGGGGCTAAGCTGGTGAAGGAGCCAGAGGCGCTCACAGGGGCCAAGGGGGTCAAGGAACCTCCTCAGCGCACCCTACGCCCTGCCGGCAGGGTGCGGGCAGGGGGGCTGGGGGGCGGAGCGCCTCGGCAGGCCAGTAGCCGCATTGAGGCATGCTGACAGCTCACAGCAAGGGCAGGGGGAGAGGGCAGCCAGGGGGGTGTGGGCTGCTGCTAGGTGGAGGAGGGTGCTGGCATGGCATGGACCCTCCCTGGGCCCAAGGCAGGGTGGGGCGGGGCTGCTTTAGGGCTGCTGCCCTCCCCTGGTGTCGACCCAGGCAATCATGTTGCCAGCAGGAGGGGCAGGCAGGGATGAGCTGTGGGCCCAGGGGCTGTGAGGGGGCCAGCACAAGGCGACCAAACGGATGAGTGGAGTGAGGTGGAGTGAGGTGGGGGGCAGGGGTCAATTGTCAGATCAGGGCCAAGCCAATTTGCAGCCATGGATTTGCAGCCATGGATGACAGCCCCAAGCGCCCTGCTGCTCTGCCCTTGCTACCTCAGCCCAGGTGGACAAGAGCAGACCAGGTGCAGGATGACTGGGCTGGTGCGGAGTCCAGGAGGCGGCCCAGGGGAGCAGAGGTCAGGCAGGCGGTCACCATCTTGTTGCACTGCAGGCAGGGACTGTACCAACAGCTACATGCGCGCGCCATGGGAACATAACTCCACTCATTGCGGGCGGCAGCCAGCACTTGCCATCTGGGGCGAGTTTAGCTGGGCAGCTGGTCAGCGGAAAGCCAAGCATAGCCATGGTCAGCCGAAAGCCTAGCAGTGGTCCATGGTCAGCCGAAAGCCTAGCATAGCCTAGCACAGCCATTGTTGGACTGTGGCAAAGGCTGTGGGCTGTAAGGATTGTGGTGGGCTGCAGGTACTCACCGCTGGACTGCTCCATGGGTCTGGGCTGGTGCTGAATGAATCACTCCATGAATGTCTGGGAAAACCCATGGTCTTGGTGGTAGCGCCCATGCCATGTGCCATGCACCTAACATAACTCCCTACAGCCGCTTCACACCATCCCTAGTGGTCCCTAGTGGGCCGACTGTGATGAAGGCCCTAGTGAGGGACGAGGGAGCTGTAAGGACTGCAACCGCATAGGTCGCATGGGTCACATGGACCGTAACCTACACTCTAATATGCCATGTAATCATCCCATGTTCGGGTACACATTCTGTGTTGCAGGCGGTGGGGTTTTTGATGATGATGTGGCTTACACCGCTTAAGCCGTCAGCCGTTAGGCTGCTAGGCCGCCCTCCCCCTCTAGGGGTTCGGGACTTTCTGTAACGCATTTCATAGCAAGGTGCACAAACAAAGGTGCACATGGGCTCAACATGAAGTCATGCAAGTTCTCATTATTGTTCTGTAAAGTCATGGCAAACTCCGGCTGCTCCCTGATGGAACTCGTGGAACACACACACACCCTGCCAGCCTGACCCAAAGCAGTTGCATGGCACTGCTGGTGCGCCAGAGCCTGGCGTGCCTGGCTAGCTCCTTGCGCAGCAGAAGGGCCACCCCCTGACCCGGCACCCCCTGGCGTGAAACAGATGTGTGAAAGGCACTATGGGTGGGCGCATGCTGCATGAACTCCGCTATCCTATTGCTGCGTGTCTCGCACAGAGCGATGACATCATGCTCGGCCACCAGCCTCCTAATGGCTGTGAACTTGACTGAGGTAGTGTCATGCTTAAGGCCATTCCGCTAACCTGAGCCGCTAACCTGAGCTCTCGGGGGGCGAGTCCCTAGCCCCGACCCTCTCCCACGCCCTGAGCCCCCACCGCCCTGAGCTTACCCGTAGGAGTCTCCCCAGACGCACCCAACCCCGCTTGATGTCTTGTGCGGTGATTCCCCAAAGGGGGAGAGAGTGGGCGGCTCTTGGTTGGTGAGCCAGGGGCCGAGTGGCCGCCCCCCCCTTGGGGGAAGGGCGGGGGGGGGGGCAGATGGCTGAGGGCTGCTGCTGTTGCTGCTGCATTGCGCTGTGTCTGGTTGGGCAGGGTGGGGCGACCTGGTGCCACAGTCTTGGTTGTTGTCTGGCTGGGGCCTGCTGCTGCTGCTGCAGCTGCTGCATTGCGCTGCACCTGGTTAGGCGAGGCGGGGCGGCTGCCCGGCGCAGCTGTCTTCCCTGCAGCCTTGCCAGCTGGTGCCTGGTTCGATCCCCCTGCTGCTGCTGCTGTTGCTGTTGCTGCATTGCGCTGCACCTGGTTAGGCGAGGCGGGGCGGCTGCCCGGCACAGCTGTCTTCCCTGCAGCCTTGCCGGCTGGTGCCCGATTAGGACCCCCTGCTGCTGCTGCTGCATTGCGCTGCACCTGGTTAGGCGAGGCGGGGCGGCTGCCCGGCACAGCTGTCTTCCCTGCAGCCTTGCCGGCTGGTGCCCGGTCAGGACCCCCTGCTGCTGCTGCTGCTGCCCTGCGCTGCGCCTGATTAGGGGGGGGCGGGGGAGGGTTAGGATCTGCAGGCTGGTTGTCCTCTTCCATTGCTGCGGCAGCCGCTGTCGCACCCTGCTGCTGCTGTTGATGCTGCTGCTGCTGTTGATGGGTGGCGAGGGACCTTGGTAGGAGAAAAGCTGCAGGCTGGTCCGCAGCCGCATACTCACAGGCTGCCTCGATGCTGCACTCATCCATGCTCTTCAGGTCTGGCTTGCTGAGGTTGCTGAGGTGGACATACAGGGGGTAGGTAATCTGCTTCCCCTTCCAGGTGGTGATGATGGCTGTGCGTGATTTGTTGCACTCAAAGCGCATGCCATGTACAGGGGATCGCACACTGCTCTTATCTACAACTGCCTGCAGCTGACGGCGAGCTGGCCACACGACCCGCTGTAGCGGACCCTTCCCCAGGTCTGCTGGGAGTGCGGCCTGCTGGGCAGCAGCCAGAACGCTGAGGGCTGAGGCATGGGAGCCGACACTGACCTTAGCGATAGTCGGGCTAGAGTGCATCACCCGGGCATCAGTGACGCCGACGCTGGTGCACAGAGCCTTGATGGCTACCTCATCAGGGCGGGGGGCAAAGAAGACCACCACCCCCGCATTGCTGCGCTGCTCTGTTGCTAGCTGGATGTTGAAGGCCATTGCTGCCGGTGGGGTTTTACTGCAACTGTTGGGCTGGGCAGCGGCCTCGTTTTAGTGTGCAGTGTGGACGTGATGGTTGTGATCCTAAAAGTTGGTGAAAGCAGGCCTGACCCACCATAAGCTCCTGACCTGCTCAACTCCGCGTGGTGTGCAACACGGCATCGACAGGCAGAGCAGCTGCGAGTTCATCGGGGTCCGCCCAAATGAGGTTGTTAGCCAACACTGTGCACATCGAGAAACCTGAGAACTGGACAGCTCCGAACGCGGAAACGGCATGTTATGCATGGACTCCGGCACTTGCACGCCATTCGAGTGTGATTTCCCTCTAGGCTCTGCAATCTGTGTTGCATTTGCACTGCAAGTCTCTTCTGGCATACCGCTGGTTATGGTTGGGCAACTCAGGTGAGCCACATCTGATCCAGCCAGACCGCTGGATGTGCGGATCTGCACACCCCACCGCTTGAAGCTCACTGGTTTAGGCCGGAGGCATGAGAACATGGGTGACTGAACGGGAAGAATAATTGCTTGATGATTAGCGAAAACCTCCAGCTGGTTCGGCCGTTGCCCAGCCAAGTTCACCAATTCCAGCACACCACGAACCACATTTTCACGCACAAATGCGCTCCGTTAGACTGCAACCAGCACTGGTCGCATTTACCATACATTCTACCAATATCATGCATGGTTACGTTCGTCATGCACATACCGCATGCACATGCATGATACACACTTGTACTGCTAGCATACAGCCCGTCAGCCCTGGCCTGCCTCCATTGACTTCTCTGCCGCTGCCCTCAGGCCCCCTTGGGCCTCGTCTGCTTGCTGGACCGCAGGCTGGCTGTCCACCTGGCCATGACCCTCCTCCCCTGCAGCCCCTTCCCCTTGCCCCTCCCCCCAGTCACCAGCCACCCCACCCCCCTGCTCCTCCCCCTCATACTCCTCCCCCTCCAGCCCAGTGTGTGGCTGCTCTGCTGCGGCTGGCCCCAGCCCCTCCTCAGCCTGGCTGCTGGCCTCCTCCAAGCCTGAGTGCATGCGCTGCGTGGCGGCCAGGCTGGCGCAGTGTGCGGCCAGCGCCTCCTCCTCCTCACGTTCCAAGGCAAGGTCCACCTCTGACTGTGCAGGGCAGCAGAGCAGGGGCAGGGGCAGTCAACGGCTGATGTCAAGCCTTCCCACGCTCTCTCACGCCACTCACCCATGCCTTGCCAGTGCGCCCACCTTTTCCCGGAAGTGCAGCGCCACCTTCATGCAGCTGTCGAAGGAGATGCGGCCGCTGCCTGCCTCTTTACGCGCCACCAGCGCTGCAACCAGCAGCCGGGTGGCCTCGGCTGCCGGGTCCAAGCCCGCCATAACGCACAGCTCGCGCAGCTGGTGCGGCAAAAGCCCCACGCTAGGGCTGTCACCCGCTGCAGAGGAGCGAAGGCGGGTGGGCATTTAGCAAGGGTACGAACAGGGCTTTGGAGGGACTAAGCAGTCAAATGGAGGGACACTGGACTGATGCTACAGCAACGCGGGGCAAGGTACAACAAGCAGGTCTGCCAAGCCCGACATACAGACAGACGCTGATGGTCACAAACCAGTTCTGAGCGACGTTTGCATCGTGATACTGCCTACTGGAGCGATACAGGGCAAGGCAGGCCAAGCAAGCAATGCAGGGCAACCGTGAAGGTGAGCAGGTGAGCAGGTTATGGTGATGAGGCTATATGGCTGATGATGACGACCCTGTGAGGATGACAAACCTGAGGGTGACCAGGCTAGGTATCCACACTGATGCTATGGCTAGGTTGGCTATGGCTAGGTATCAGGGCTATGGCTAGGTAGGCCCTGGCCATGGGGTGCCACTGCCGGCTGCCCCACCTGCCATCAGTGTGAAAGAGTGGCGCAGCATCTCCAGGTCCTTGTCGCTGAGCGTGCCGCTGTTGGCCTGCACGCTGCGCATGGCCTCGTTGGTGGAGGTGGCCCGCTGACGCCGCACCGCAACCACCTGTGCGCCCAAAACCTTGTTGGGCTGCTCCAGCTGCAGCTCAGGCAGCGCCGCAGGCGTTTGGCCTGCCGCCACACAACACAACAGTCAAGGCCCGGCAAGTTGGGTGAGGTGCGCCTTGCAGGGTGAACCACAACATCGGCATGTCAGCACTGTGTACTAGAGAGCCAAAGCCATTTGTGCGTGTGTAGTCGTGGGGCCCAGCAGGGCAGGGAGTGGATAGCTGGATGCACCTTTGCCCGTTGGCTGTGAGCACCCAAAGTATCAGACAGGGCAAGGCAGGGCAGACCCGCAGGGCAGGGCAGGTAACTGGAGTTTGTGGGGCTGGAGGGTCCAGCTGCCCTGCATGACTCAGTGTGTGTAGACTTGCGTGGCTGCACTGCTGCACCCTCCGTGTCTGAGCTAGAGCCAGCCATGGATGCAGTGTCCAGGTCTTGATGAGAGGGAGGTAGCAAGGGCATGCCCTGAGGCTACTCTATTCCCTTTGTGCGTGTTCAACAGCGAGGGCGAAGTCTTTCTTTCTTGCAGAGTATTAGTGTCAGTGCTCAGATGCCGTCACATGCTGACAGGTGACAATGGCCAGCGGGACCAGCCGAAGGCAGCATGGCCGTACCTAACCCATGTACAGGGCTGACCAGCATCGGAGGGTCAACCACGGTGTATAGCAGTGGAGCTGGCGTGCTGATGTGAAGTAGCTGTAGCTGTGGGCTAGGCCGTGGGCTTGGCTCCGCCCTGTCGCCCTGTCCACCTTCCCTACCCCACCCTGCCCCTCTGGCCTGCCCTGCCCTGGCCAGACCTGCTGCTGCCAGCTCCAGCTTCTGAGTGAGAGCCAGGCCGGCCAGCTGCCCCCTCAGCGGCTCCAGGTCCTGGTCCTCCAGCTGCAGCACAGTGCCGCACTGGGGCGCGCCGTTCAGGTACTCCGCCACGTACTTGCGCTGCCGGTTGATCATGTACAGGGTGCCCATGCCCTCCTTGCGGTCCCGGATGAAGCTGCCTGCAGGACACAGGGCCGGGACCAGGGCGGGCGGCTGGCCACAGCCAGCACAGCTGCATCGCTAGGCCCTTGGCCTCAGCAGGCTCAGCGCCATGCTTAGCCAGCCCCAGCTGTGACTGACACGGAGGCCATGACACAACAGTTGCAGGCTCAGCGAATGCAAGTGACCCTGGCAGGCGGGTCTGTTGAGGGGAGCAGCTGGGGTCTGGTCTGGGGACCTTTGACTTGAGGGTGGGGCAGCTGGGCCTGGTCTCTAATGATTGGAGGGCTCGTTGGGGTGGGGTGTGGGATGTCGTCCGCCCCTGCCTTGCTGACAGTGAAGGTGGGTGCGCTCTTTGAGGCTGAGCCAGCACAGGGGGTGGTGAGTGGGGCGCAGGGCGGATGCGCGACATGCTGACAGGTGGTAGACATGCCAACACTGTCGTGAAATAATATAACATGATATATCATAATACAACATAACAATATATGATGTTATACAATTGCCTAAGTATATTATAATGCAAGCGCCTAAGTGGATGTGGAGCTGTGTAAAGCTGGCAGCATGATGCAGCTAGGGGCCACAAAACCCGCGGAAGGGCTGGCCCCGGAGCTCACCAACAAAGATATCGCCGTTGGCTGAGAAGTAGATGCCCCGCCCGGTGCGCCTGTCGTCCACCCACTGACCCGCATACATGTCCCCATTGGCAAACATGTAGCGCCCCTCCCCATGCCTGATGTTGGCCACCTGCAGCGGCAGCAGCACCCGCACCAGCAGCAGCCACCACCACTTCCACCACCGCGGCAGCAATATGGCAGCTGCGGCAGGCAACGAGCAAGAAATCACCGGAAACAGAGAAAGGAGACAAAAGACCACAAAGAATAGAGTAACCCCGGGCGGGGTCAAATCTATTGAGTCACAGAAGGAACAATGGGAGGGCAGTGGGAGGGATATGACATGCCTTCTGATCGACTTTTAAACCAGCAGCCTGCTCCAGGCACCACTAAAGCAGCTCAGTCAGCTCGGCCTGCCCTCCCACCCTCTTTTCAGCCTGGTGCACTACTTACGAACTGGCCGATGTAGGTCTCGCCATTCACGTAGTAGCGAGTGCCGCTGCCCTGGCGCTGACCCTGATGGCAGCAGGGCCGACACATATGCATTGGGCAGCACGCTGCTGCTTGCTGGCCTGCTGTGGTGTGGCACTACACATGCCCTGGTGTGAGACCTGCAGTGGTCACACCTCCCCTTTGTGTGTGACACATGCATGGTGGGTGATAACACGGAGTGGAGTGGGCTGGAGGTGGGCATCTCTGCCTTGCATTAGGTGCGCAGGCTACAGCAGGCCAGGTCAGCTCAGGTCAGGCAGAGGAGCCAGGGCACAGGAGCTCCTGTGTTAAGGAGGCAAGTGCAATGAGTGTGGGAATTGCGCCTGCGCTGCAACCTGCCCACGTTGCCACCTGTCATGTTAGTCGACCCTGGTTAAAGCACACCCATCCCACCACATCCCCACCGCAGCATCCCCACAGCGCATCATGTGCCCACACCGGCATGCTTGCAGGTTGATGGGCCCTGTGGCCACAGCCTAAGGCTCAAGGGTGTACCCCATGCCCACCAAGTGCACTGCCCTGTCCCACACTGCCAGCCCCACCTGCACCCAATCGCCCTCATACTGCACCACCATATGGTCGCTGCCGTCATTCTGCAACGGCAGCCAGGCGCACCACCACACACACACACACACACACACACACACTGACACGGCCATGCAGCTGGTCATGGCCACGGTTCAGCCCCTGGCGTTGGCAGGGCTACACATCGCTGGACCACAGCTACCTAGTCTGAAGTAAGGCAAGACATCGCTGCTGGTTCCCATGATGTCATGGTCCACCCCCACCAAGCAATCCCATAACATAAAGTGGCAGTCGTCATCATGTCATGGCATGTGCTGGTCAGTGTTGCTGCAGGACACACATGACGGCGTGCTGGGCTAGGCAATGCACCCCAGAGCAGGCTTGTGCTCAGGGTGGACGCTGGGTGTCACAGCACTTAGCGCCTGAACCGGCAGCTGACCTTGGGCAGCAGGTAGCGGCCTGAGCCGTGGGGCCTGCCTGCCAGCACCTCGCCCTCATACCGGCCACCGGAGTCGCCCTGCAGCTCGCCATACTTGCCGGCTCGTCCAGGACCTGGGTGCAGGCAATGCGGACACACACTCATGCAAGGGAGCAGGCAACTAACTGACGAACTTGCTGAGCTGTAGACAATGATGTTGCTGCCACCCCAGCCTCGCAGGTGTCTGGACTAATACGGCAACCTGGGGGGGGCTAGTCTACTAGCTGGCTGGGGCCAGGTACCAGGTCAAGGGCCAACCCACACCTGCTGGTGACTTGTGATCTGGTTCACACCTGTCAAGCTGGAGGCAAGGGGGTTGCGCTCTTTGGCTGTTGCTTGCCACGTGCGAATGACCTGCCTTCTTGGCAATGTTGGCTTTGGGGGGGACTGGGCTCGCTGTAATTTGGATGGAGACAAGGTTTCTATTTCCTTGTACTTTATCGATGGCTGCTCGTTACGAGTGCTCTGTCGGCTCCTCTGTTGGAAGGGAGGGGTTGACCTAAGACTTGCACGAAGAGCGAAGTCTTCGCTCAGCTGCCCACTGGTCTCCTCGCGGACGGCCTCCATATCGTGCCTGAGAAGGGGCTATGGCCATGTTGACGACATGTCACACGACCAAACCACGTTTTTGATACTATCGACTATGCCTTCCCAGTGACTTCCGAGGCCTTCCGAATGGGCAACGCGGTGTAGACAACACTGTCCGAGATGGAGGATGGCTGTGCTTAACCCGCCAGCGGGAGCTGCCAGCCAAGACTTGTACAATGTGGCGAGCGTAAGGCTAGCTGAAGCGACTCGTGTTCGGCTCTATCTGCCAGGCTTAAATGGGGAGGAGTGCCCAGAGGCTGGCGCAGAAGATACGGGGCGAAGCTCAGGCAACAGTAGGTGTTTTCGTTCGCTACACAACCCAGCACAGTATTTAAGCATTCAATGTGCTTGGACCCACGCTGAGAGATGATGATAACCGTCAGCATGGTACGGCTGCCTGATCTTGACCATCAGCAGCTTGAGCATGGAAACTGGCGACACGCTCCATGGCAGCATGCACATGAAGGGGTGCACACCACTCATTGCTGCATTGCTGCAGGCGAGGATGCCCGCAAAGCTCGGAAGAAGATGCAGCAGATGCAGTCTTATGTGCAGTCATCTGAATCCGCTGGTCCTGGCCTGGCTGGGGAGGTCATAGTGCTCCAGGCCTTGCTAGCCCCACTTGGCGAAGACTCAGGTTCAGAAGTTGATGTGAAGGATGAGGCTCAACAGGAGAAGGCGACACCTAGCACCAAGCCAAATGGAGGCAGTAGCTTACAACAGACAAAGCGTGAGTCCTACAGCAGCTCAGCATCGTACCCTACTGATGGCCCAAGCTTGGGCGCCTGTTTTGCATGCCTATGTGCACCTGAGCACCCCCCCTGCAGTGGTGCCCAATTGGTGCCACATGGCTCAGTGCCTCCTGCTGATCCAGCCTCCTGCTGATCCAGCCTCCTGCTGATCCAGCCTCCTGGCCTGGGCCTTTGCAGGTGGTGGCAGTCGTGTGAACAGCTCCCCCACCCCCGCCTCCTCTCCCAGCTACCCCACTCTCCCCAAGCCCTCCACTGCAGGCCCCTACCTCAGCCGCCCAGGGGCCAGCAGCACCCACCCAGGGGCCGGCCCTGGAGGCCCCAGCAGCAGCCCAGGGGCAGCCTGGTCAGTCGAGCCAGCCATCACCTCCCGGGCTGCCACTGCCGCCCCCAGCAACACCGCCATCAGCAAGGAGGCGCACCGGGCCAGCAATGCACAGTGGCTGGACCCCCACAGAGTCCCCATATGGGAGCGCCCCTTGGCACCCCCAAGGCGTGACCGCACCCCCCCAACCCCCCCACCCCCCCGCATTCTGAAGGCTGTCGTGGCTAAGAACATCATGCTGGGGGGGCTGGACGGAGGCCTGGGTGGGGGGCTTGGGGGCCTCGGGGGCCGGGAGCGCTTGCTGCTGTCCAGCCCCAGCCCAGGGCAGCAGATGGCTCAACAGCAGGCGGCTCAGCAGCACCAGATGTTTCAACAGATGGTGGCACAGCAGCAGCTGCACCAGCAGGCGGTGCAGCAGCACATGTTGCAGCAGTACCACCACATGCACCAGCAGCAGTACGTGTTGATGGGCACAGAGGAGGCAGGTGAGGGCTGGGCACAGCAGCATGTGGTCAACATGCCATAGCCAACATGCCATGACCACAATGCAGTCATGACAGAGGTGGTGGCACAGGCATGACCCAGGCAGCCTGCACCCCCCAGAATCAAGCAGCAGCCCCTGCCCTCCACACCCTCACCCCCTGTGCCCCCCCTGTGCCCCACCCACGCAGGTGTTGACCACCACCAGCCTGCCCCACCCCTCATCACCACTGACACCAGCCTGCCAAGCTTCCCCTCACCCGCTCCCCTGTGCCTGTTGGCCTTGTTGCCTGCAGAGTTCGGACAGCAGCGCAGTGGGGAGCGCCCCGCGCCCCAGACTGCTGCGTACCCACCTCCCTTCTCCGCCACACTGCCCGCACCTGGATCTGGCCGGCCCTATGCCCTGGCCCCAGCTGCTGGACAGGACGCAGGTCTCGGCCGGCCTGCTGTGCCCGAGGCTGTCAGGGCAGGCCAGGGGGGGCGGGGGGCCCCAGCTGACCCGGGAGTAGGGGGGATGCTGGGGCAGACGGGCCAAGCCCCGCTTGGGGGTATGGGGAGGCGGGGGACAGGGGGAGGCGGGGCCAGCCGCATCAGCCGAGGCAGCCTGGCAGGGCCCTTTGCTGGGCAGGGTGTAGGCAGGGCGTCGCCGCCCCCTGGCTGTATGCCAGCAGGTGGCCTGGTTGCTGGGGCACTGCCCAAGGGGCGAGGACAACTGGCTGGAGCTGAGGGCATGCAAGCTGGGCCTCGTGTTGCCCTGCCACAGGTGAGGCTGGCGGGTAGCCTGGCTGTCGCCCGATTAATGCATACGTGACTTGCATGGTGTGGGGTGGTGTGATGCATGGCATGATGAGGGAGGTGCTGTGCCCTTTGTGTTGTGGTCAAATGCACAGGGCTGCTGGCAGGTCTGACTGGCCTCCCTCACACATGTATTGCACTGGAGCAAAGAACGCTGCACCGGCACATGGGCGTAGAACCGCAGTGCGAAGCGAACAACAAACGATGCTGCCGTGGCCTCGGAGCTAAGAAGCCAGTCGCGGCAGGATGAAGATGATGGGTAGTGCGCCTTGCCAGGGCGCTGCGCCTCGCGCCGCCTCGCCATAGCACAGTGGTGTGCGGCGCTGTCATTGCAGGGCTTGGAGCAGCTGCGTGACGAGGCGCAGCAGCACTGGCAAACGGCTTCCGCGGCGCACGGCGCTCTCAGCAGCGCAATGGCTGACGCACTGGGCCAGGCGGCGAGTCCCGGTGACGGCAGTGGCAGCAAGGCGCCGCCAGTGTCCAGGCTGGCGCAGGCGCACGCTGGAAGGAGTCGCAGCTGACAAGGCCGGAGCCCACTCTCGCCGTGCCCAGGCCGGGGCACATCGGGTTGACTCGGCTATTGGGTTGAGAGGCGCGTGGCTGCGCACGAAGCCTGTGCCTTACTCACAAAAGAGCTATCTAGCGCTTCTCCCTGTCTTGTCCCAGCTGCCATAATCTGTCACCTCTCGAAGCACATGCCCGAACCATGCTATGAAGATGACGTTGCCCTTCTCGAAAGAGCAATCGTGTTTGGGCCGTGCGGCTTTGGGCCCTCTTACACTACGAGTTGTAAGTTTAGTGCATGGGATGGCTATGAGATTGCATCATGTCAGCTCCATTGCGTCCACACGGCATGACATGCACTGGTATGGCGTGTAAGGAGTGGAAGTGGCAAAGGAAGGGTCACGCTGGAGGTATCACATGAGGTGCTCAGTTGCCCGCCCTACCCCCGCACTGAGTGCCGCACTACCCCTCCAAGCCAACTGTCAGGGACCGTGAAGTCAGGCCAGCCCACTCCTACTGGCTTCGATCTCTGCAAGGGCCTACCTGCCCACTGGCGGGGCAGCTCAGCCCTTCACGGGCCTGCTATGCTCACCTGGGTTGAGGGCTGCTGCCTGGCTGGGGTCAGCTGGAGGCAGCTGGTTGATGAAGCAAGGGGCGCCACTGGCGCTCGGCTGAGCAGGCTGCGGCCAGCTGGTGGCGACTATGCCAAGAAGCTGGCAGCCGCAGCGTGCCTCAATAGCTAGCTAGCAAGCGCGGGTCCGTGATGGTCGCCTTGTTGAACTCGTGCTGTCGGGCAGCTGAGTAGCACTGATGCGTGGCGTAGAGCCATGCGTGCACGTCCTTAAACCGCGGCAGGCCTTGCACCGTGCGCTGCCATTGTTGGAGGGAAGCTGCCTCCTTCTCGCACCGCGCGAGCAACACGTCGTCCTCAAACAACCCCTCGTCGCTGGCAGATGCAAAACACAGTTCAAACCTGCAAGCGTGGGGAGGGCGGGTAGCGAGCAGCTGGCAAACGGAGGCTAGGAGGCCTTGCCAGGTCTGTTCAAGCGCCCCACTACACAAGCCTGGTCACAATGAAAAGAGGGCATGCGGCCTAAATAGGCAGATCTGATCGAGCCCCTTCCCCAAGGGAAAGCTTTGTATTGTGTCAAGACGAGGCCTTCCTATTGTTATCAAGGTGCACCACAACAGGGCAGCAGGGCGGCAGGGGACAAGGCAGCTAGGGCACAAGGCACAAGCCAGCACACACAGCAATGCATGCACACAACTGGCAGGCATCTGAGGGGGCATGAGGGCGGGTGCTTGCTTGCGCAGCTTTCAACAACCATAACAGAAAGTAACCATATCACACTGGTACACAAGGGCACCCACCCCTCCGGCTGCTTCAGGATGTCGACTGCTGCCCGGCTCCACATGTCTTGGAACAGGCAGCGGGTGCGGGGCATGTGAAAGTTGGAGGTGACCACTGCCACCTTGCGCCAGCCAGCAGGCAGAGCATGGATGGTGAGGGAGAAGAAAGCGTTGCCCACTGTGTCGTAGCTGGACACCTGGCCAGCGGCAAGGAGAGGGCACAGCGGGTGGTGCAGGGCCGGCAGGGTGCTGCCAGGTGGGGTGTCACGGCAGTCATGTGTGGCACAGGGCGTTGAGCGCAGCAAGGGGCAGGGTACGTAGGGAGGATGGGGTGGAGGAGGCATGGGCAGAATGGGACAGGCTTTTCTTTGGTGGGAACCCTCATCCTGACCTGTGTAGGGTGATGTGAGCTCACTGGCAGCTCTGAGTCACTTGGCAGCTGCAGGGGTCGGGCTGAATGGGCAAGATGCTGCACAGGTCCACTTTGTGCTCCCGGTGTACCCCTGAGACCTCACCTGGTGCGGCCGTGCACACCGCACCAGTGTGTGTAGCTCCCCTGAGCTGCACCACCCCTCAGCCCGGCCCACGGCTGCATACATCCAGGTCATACCTCCAGGTCATACCTCCAGGTCATACCTCCAGGTAATACCTCCAGGTCAGGCAGTAGTGTAGGAGGAAGGCACCCATGCCATGTGCATGGGAAGATAAGTCCACACAGCCAAAACACCACCCCTAGTGAGGGCGGAGGCAGAGCTGTACCGCCCCTCACCTATGGCTCCTTACGCCTTCATACCTCCTTCAGGATGCGGTCCGCCGGCAGACCCCTGGTCATGAGGTAGGCAGCACAGCTGGTGGACTCGTGCAGCACGTGGCCGTTGCTGCCCAGTATGGGGGGCTTGTGAGGGGTGCCGCCTCCTGCAGCAGGGGGCCCGGTGTTAAGCCCATGATGGTGCAGCCGTCACAAGGAAGGGGGCAGTGGCGCTGGCAAACCTAGCGGTGGCAGCGAGTAGCCTGGAACAATGAAGAACTTGAGTGTGAGAATGCTTCGTGGAGGGCATTCAGAGTGGTTGCCTCCTCTGTTGACATCACAATGCAATCTCAGGCAGGGGCAGCAGGGACAGCAGTGCATGTGGGTCCCTCCCCATGCTCTGCTGAGGTGGCGCCGTGTATGTGCCAGGCTCAGCAGCCCCCACCGCTGCAGCCGCGGGTTGAGGCCATGGACTCCCCTTTCATGCCCACCATGCGCCCAGCACCCCGCATGGTACACTATAGGGAACTACTGGCAGGCGGGTGAGGTGGTTGGGAAGAGCGGCCCCTGGGAGTTGCATTCCGTTGCATCTGCCTGCCATGCACCAGCCTCCCAGCCATGGAGTTGGACAAGGTAGCCGTGGCACCTGCTGCCGCTGCCTGGGCACACCTAGGCATAGGATGGGACACAGCGGGTTCGCCTGCTGCTGCTGCAGCCCCAGTCCCACGTCCAGCCTCCGTTCTACCTGCGGCCAGCCAGTACATAGCATTTGCCTGCCAGTGCTGCTGTGACACACAGCGACTGCGGCGTCAAAGGTCCTTAAGAAGGCTGTCAGCTCCCCGGGTCAGGGTCGGGGTAGTTGGGCAAGAAGTTACATCGGTCCACTTTGCCCTTCTGCTGTGTTTGAGTATTTCCACACCATACCCCTGGGCATTTGGATGCGGGTGCTGCATGGCTCAGCGAGCGCAGCATGCCTATTAAGGGGTGCTTCATTGCCTGTGCTGCTGCCCTGCAAGGCTGGCGCTGCCTGGCCGGTGTGCCTGCCTGCCCTGACCTTGACTTCACAGCTGTAGACTGCATTGTGGAAAGCCTCTACGCCCTCGGTTTGGAGAGCACCCACACACCCTGACAGCTGTCTGCATTAGCGGTGTAAGCCACTCTCCTCCCGGCCAGGGCGGGCCCTGTCTAAGAGAGGGAATACACAATTGTACATATCCATACGTACCCACTCGGGGCACTGGCCATCAGCGAGAAGTCCCCCGGCTAGGACCACAATCGCGTCCAGGTTCGCAGGTGGTGCAATAGAGCGCCCGTCTGAGCTTTCGAGTGTGAAAAGGTGCCTGTTGAGTGGCGACGGCTGGATACGGGCTGACAAATGGGTTCGAGGTGTCGCGTCGCCAGCCACATGGCAACATCGAACGTTCCCGGCAAAGTGCCTGATGCCTCGAACTAAATGGACAGGCCGCATCAGGGGTGCCAATGCCGGCATTGCGTCGTTTAAGCCCGCCCGACATTCTCATCGGCATGGTATTGCAGATTTTGACAACTCCACGCTACAGCTCATGCGGGTGTTGTTGCTCAGGGCAAGGCTGCCAAAGCCAAACCAGAACCACATCCTGGCAGGTGGGTACGCAGGGACTGCGATGCAAACATGTAGACTAAACATGTATAGCATTGGGAGAGCGAGTGGCACCCGTTGGAGCTGTGCTCATGAGCTGACCTGCCTGGGCTGCCGACCAAGGGCAGGAAGTACGCATGCCTGGGCTGCCGTCCAAGGGCAGTAAGTACGCATGCCTGGGCTACGGACTGCTGCGAGACCAGCCTCCCAAGGCCCAGCAGCAGCAGCCTACGGCACAGTAGTGTGTGCCCCCCCCCCCATTTGAGCTGTCATCAGCTTGCGTTTGAGCTGTCATCAGTTTACATGTTTGTCATGCCAACTTTTGACTACAGGCAGGGCTGTGACAAGACGGCTGCAGACGAAAAGACGACGTCTGTCGTCTACGACGTCTTTTCGTCTCAACTACCCGTCTTTCGTCTGTCAATCCGTCTTTCGTCTGTCCGTCTGTCAATGTGTGACTAGTGCCCGCCCCTGTGACCGCTTGCGGCCCGTGGCTGTGAGCGTTGTGCAAGCAATGCGATGGATTCGCCAGGCTCATCAAATGCGCGTAGGCGGCAACAGATTCCGGGTGGAATGCGCCCATCGTCCGCATTGAACTCTGCATCGAGCTCTAAGTCTTCCACAGTCAGTTCGGCCCAATAATCGACGGCAAGCGGCAGTGCCTACTTGCGACTTGCGTGCAGGCTTTTGGGATGACAACAAGGCAATCCTGCAGCTCATGTCACCCAGTCACCCAGTTCCAGGTTGACCTTCAGTCTGACACAGCAAACATGGCAGATGTGTTCTTCGACGCGACGCGTGTTTGTTGGCTGCCAAGCAGCCAACCACCCCCTCCCAGTTTGCAGACCCCGCCCTCTTCTCCGTGCAGCCCCACCTCGCAGGCACCCCAGTGGCAATTGCCCTGTCTTGGCTGAAGCGGCAGCAAGAGCTGCAGCAGGAGAACCACTGCCAAGCTTGGCTGGCTGGCAGCAGGGAGCTGCTAGCAGAAGCTATCCCTCTTTTCACGGTATGGTGACAGCCAGGTGCTGTACCTGGCAGCCATCTTGGACCCACGCTACAAGATGTTACACTTCCAGTTCAGCCCTGCCCAGTTCAGCCAAGCAGAGCAGGTCCTGTCCGGTTGGTCACTGTTGATGGCAGCCAAGTAGATCAGCCAGTGGCTATGGCGTTGGAGCAGCTGCGGCGAGGCTGGGGTGCACCCCCATCAGAGCTGCTTTCCCGCACGCAGCTCATGCCTGTCCAATTTGCACCACACCTCACCGCCCACCCCTTGAAATGGTGGGCTGAGAGGGGGGGCTTTGCCCCCCTACTGCAGGCAGCAGCGCATCCGTGTTTGGTAGTATCAGCAGCGTTTGTGCATCCGTGTTTGGTGGCAGCAGCAGCGTTCATCTACTTCAACAAGAGGGTCCTGGAGCGCAGGCCTAAGCCACAGCCAGAGGCTGAGTGGCAGCAATTTGCGCAGTGGATGCAACACATGCCCGCAAAAGCATAATGCCCGTGGAAGCACCCAGGTAAGCACACGTTGTATAACCATGTGTCTTGTACCATGTGTCTTGCACCATCCTTGAAGCATTTGTTTGTTGCATATTGTTTGATGGCAGCTCTGCATGAAGACTTGCACGCATAACCATGAATTGTTGTTGTCACCAATCTCAGGTGAGGACGGTAACGGACACGTGCTATTGTTTAGAGACCGCCATGGAGCTCGTGGGCTGCAAGATTTGCTCGAGCTCTGGCTAGTCAATATTAGGCCAGATCTGACATCATGCATGAAATGTGAACTGGAGGATAGCCTTCGTAGCATCATGAAAGCAGTTGCAAGTTTACAAAGATATAAATAGGAGGAATAGAAGGCGCTTAGCAAGTGACAAATGTTGGTCGCATGCAGCCGAAAAAGGAGCAGACGGTTCGGTTGTCGTCTGCAGACGAAAAGACATCCGTCTTTCGTCTGTTCGTCTACGGTCTCGTCTTTTCGTCTTGTCGTCTTCACAGCCCTGACTACAGCCCTGTCACAGGGGTCAGGCAATAATGTAGGTAGAAGTTGCCCATGCCATGTGCATGGAAAACAGCTCCATACAAATAAAACACCACCCCTACTAGGGGTGGGTTCACTAGGGGCCCTAGTGAGAGAAGCTGATTGTGCCTTTGCGTTAGTTTGAGGCCTGACGCTGACAGTCCATCCCAATGCAATCTAAGGTAGGGGCAGCAGTGACAGCAGTGCGTGTGGGTCCCACCCCCTGCTCTGCTGAGGTGGTGCCCTGTATGTGCCAGCCTCAGCAGCCCCCACCGCTGCGATGATTGTAGCGGAGCGAAATTACCCACAGTCCATCATGTTGTTCCTTGTTGAATGAGTTTTGTTGGCCTGAAAGTCCATCCCACTCATTTACCAAACCTACTCAGCCTACCTATCCCACTCATTTACCAAACCTACT
>JASKMD010000006.1:8513696-8589060 GCA_030144725.1 Haematococcus lacustris
GTAAATGTTTGTGGCCGTCATGCATTTTCCTGGGTGTTGGTGCTGAGTAGCTGCCTGCCCCTTTCCGGTGTGTCAGCGCCCTACACCTGCAAGGCTGCCAGCTGCAAACCCCCACACCCTGGTGTGTAGGTACTCCACCCAGGTGCTGGAAACAGTGGGCCAGGCCCTGCTGGAGACCTGCGCTGTGATGGAGCCAGCCATATGGCACCTGCTGCACGGTGAGCCTGGCGTGTCAGTGGTGAATAGGGTCTTGCACACATCGTCTATGTCAACACACCACATCATGCACACTCGCTTGAACACCCACCCACACACAAACACACACACATATGAAGGCACCCACACGCACACACACGCAACAACCACCACCTGTCAACTGCCACTGCCTGCGCTGCTGCTGCTGCTGGTGGTGACGGTGCTGCTGCTGCTGCCCCTGGGGACTGCCTGCAGGCGAGCTGGACTTTGAGTGGCGGTACCTGCAGACCCAGGTGCTGGGGGCCCCTGGTTCCTCCTTGGAGCTGCAGGCTGGAGAACGCATCCTCCTCAGCGCCTTCTCTTCGGCTGCCCGCAGCCGCGCCAGCCCCTGCCTGCTGCGCCCGCCATCCACTGCCCAAGAGACCCCTCGCCTGGGCTGGGCTGGGCTGGGACAGAGGTGAGGAAGCAGGGCAAGGTCGTCACTGCGACAGCCGTCCATGGCTGCACATACTGGCAACAGCTGCCTACTGGATTGCCACTATTGGGCCCCAGGCCAACAGCCTGCACTGATGCCTGGGCTGTGCCTGCAGAGTGTCTGTCAAGGTTTGGGACATGGAGGGTGACGAGAACATGTCCCAAGCGTGTGAGCGTGGCGCCGCAGCCTGCACTGCTCCCATGCCAGCAGCAGCAGCACCAGCAGCAGCTGCACCAGCAGCAGCAGCAGTGGTGTCAGTGTCAACTGTGGTGGCAGCAGCGCTTAGCAGGATCGCCAAAGCTGACGATACTGCGCCGCGGGTGTCAAGCTCGGTGCTGATGCAGTGCTGGGAGCAGGAGCTTCCATCACTGGCTGGGGCAAACAAGGTCAGTGTCGGGAGGGGGTTGCTGGGAGGGAGGCCATTGGTGTATGGGACGAATTGTTTGCTTGGCAGGAAGCAGCTGCAGGTGCAGGCACAGCAGCAGCAGCAGCAGCAGCAGCCCCACCCCATGGCTGGGCAGCCGGTGGCTGTCACAGCTGGGAGCGCGGTACCCTGCAGTGTGTACAGTGTTTTGTGTTGTCGGTGACACATGTGGGGTGCAGCAGCAGTGTGGGAATGCCAGCAGGCATGGAGTGAGTGTGATCCCCCGCACACTTGCTGCCTCAAACCTGCTCGTCACCTGACCCGCAGATCTCCAGCCTTAGTGAAATGGGTAAGTTTCCCGACAGTCCAAATGCTATCCCGGCTGTTCCAGATGTGGTGGGGAGCAGCCACCTTGCCTTCGCCACCATGCCCACCAGCACTTTGGCTTCCACCATGGCCAGCCCCATGCCCAAGCCCAGCCCAGGAGCTAAGCAGGCCCTCCCACCAACAACAGGAGCGAAGGAGCCTCAGTCAGCACTTATCACCAATTCATTACTCATCGCGGCTTACACACCAGGTATGATGGCCTGCCCTCATCAGCCACTGCTTCCTGCCTACGTGCTCGTCTGCATATATGATACATGGGCCTGGATGTCATTTGATGACAGTGTCAGGACCTGGCTACCTGACCAAGCATGCCCGCAACAGGTTGCCCAATCGTTACCTATAAGACGTGTTCCTCCTTCGTCCTGGTGACAGATCTTTTGCTGTCTTGCTTGCTTGGGTTATGGTCCCTTACGACTACGTGCTGTACACTGCCGACCCTCTCCCTGGTCTGAGTGCCCGCTCGCTACCTGCCTACAGAAAGCGCCAGTGCAGTTGGGCCCGCTGCAACATCCCACCTCTCCACCCCTTTGAGCAGCTGCGCACCCCCAAGCAGCCAGCCCACCCGATCCAGCCAGCCGCAGCTGCATAGCCTGGGGCAGTTCATGCTGAAGGGGCTTGCCCTCAGTGGAGCTCCCAGCTCCCTGCCCTCCCCAGGTGCCAGTCCCAAGGTGCCAGTCCTGCAGCAGTGCCTTCGTGACCACAGCCCTGACAGCAGGAGTGCCAGCAGGCGCCACAGCCCCCAGCTCCTGGCCAGCAGCAGCCAGGCGACCCTGAGCCCTACCCAGTCCCTCCCAGTCCCCTCACCCCACCCCCTCACCCAAGTGCAAGGCTCAGGCGCAGGAACACAGGATGCTGAGGCTGGTAGGCAAGAGGGTCAGAGGCGAGGGCCAGCGCTGCGTGCGGCGCTGCTGGGCAGGGAGCTCAAGGTCGCGCTGCTGGGTCTTCTGAACTGGGACATCGGCAACAAGCGTCGGGCGCTGCTGGGAGCAAGGCCAGCGCCTAGCCCTGAGCAGGGGACCCTGGTGGGCAGGACGGTGTCCTGCACTGTAGGGCCAGGTGGGGCGGGTGAAGGCAGCAGGAGGGCGGCCCGCAGGTGGCTCCCCAAGCCTGGGCACCAGTCAGGTGCAGTCAGCCCCCAGGAGGGCAGCTTCACCGACCTGACGCGCAGCTGCGCTGACATGAACGAGTTTCTGCCCCGCTACAACTCAGTCAGTGCGGCTAACCCGGCCTCGCCCACACCCACCCCTGATCGTTATGGCAAGCCAGCTTTGCTCCCCTTGGCACGCCCGGGTAGCCACCACCTGCAAGTCCCTAGCTGGCCCTCCTCTCCCAGCCCAGGGGCCAGCAGCAGCAAGCCAAGGCTGGTCATCCCATGCCCACTTGCGACTGTGCTGAACCAGGCTGGGCCTACCCGAGCCAACCAAGAGAGGCCAGGCAGCACCAAAGACGCTGCAGAGGAGGGGGCCTGTGACTCACAGACCACTAGGTCCCTGGGGGGGTTTAACAGGACGCCTGGCAAGCAGCGCCAGCCATCCTTCCGTGTCAACCGCTCCCCTATGGCCAGCAGCAGCGCCCGCCGCATCGGGGCACTCATCTCCGGCCTGCAGGGCAAGGTGCAGGAGGCCCAGCGCCACCAGCTGCAGGCAAGGGCTGAAACCCTGCACCAGGACGAACTGGGCAACATCAGCATCAGCGCTAAGATTGGTGCCGGGGGCTTTGGGGCCTGCTACCGGGGCCTATACCAGGGAACTGAGGTAGGGCGCGCAGCATGGTGCAGCCGCAGCTGCAGCAGGCACAGCTGCAGCAGGAGCAATTGTGGCACTAGGCCCAACATGAGCAGTAGCAGCGGCACTGGAAGCCGAAAGCCAGGGTAGACACCCCTAGGTTCCTGAGCACTGCAGCATGCATGCTCTTGCTCAGGTGGCTGCCTTGCTGGTCAGCGTGTTGCCGGTGGTGGTAGTGAGGGGTGCAGCTGTTGACATGTGCACATGTTGAGGCCGGGCACTGCATGTCATGGGGGGCCAGACACTGCCTGTGGGTTGACCTCAACACTCAGCCTGCCACTGCCTGCCAGCTCACGCCCCAAACAGATCCACCCCATGCCAGCTGCTTGCACTGGCCCACCACCGGCTCTGTGATCCACCCCAGCCCAGTGAGAAGCCTCAGGCCCAACTGAGCTGCCGAAAGAGGCTACATCACACTCTGACCCCCTGACATCAGGCCGCTACCACTCGCCTGCCGTCACACATGAGGCTGCCACCTTTCCCTGCCAGCTCACATGCGGCAGCAGTGCTCCTGCAGGCCGCCATTAAAGTCGTGCATGACCGCCATGGCAGCGCCACCGAGGTGTTCCGCAATGCAGTGGAGCTGGCAGTGCTGAGCACCCTGTCTCACCCCAACATTGTGCAGGTATGGGGCGCTGCCAGCTCACTCAAGCTCAGTGGGACGGCGCCACTCTCCTTACCATCCTGACTTCATCAATATCATCTCTATGCCTGACTCACCCAGCACTTTGCGTTGCCATCGTCAATGTCATTGCCACCAGAGATATGGTTGCTCGTTTGACTAGCTGCTTTGGTCTTGTGCCAGTGACCCTCAACAGCATCCGCAGCAGCAGATCATCAGCAGGAAAAGCAGCATCTTGGGAACCGCATCGCATAGCTCCACACCGCATCGCACCAGGCTCACCATACGCTATGTCTATGCCCTGCGCCCTGTGCCAAAGAGGTAGAGGGGCTGAGCTTTTCCCGAGTCTTTGTGCCGCTAGGTGCCGGGCAATGAGGCGTTTGTGACATCGCCCTTCGCCCATATAGATCATTTTTGTGGTCCTTATTTGATGGAAGATCCACCACCAGAAACCAACTCACGGTCTTCACGGATCATATGGTCAATAGGGTGCTCAGTTCATGGATACGGGATCAACATAGACATCATCCACAGCAGTGTGATGCTCCTGGTCCCGTGCCATAACCTTGACTCCTTGCCGTGCGCCATGGGCGTCAACCCCCTGGTGTCCACCTGACTGCAGGTCCTCACCTACTTCACAGACGTGGGTGTCAGCTACCCCAGTGCTGATGATCTAATGAGTGGGGCCAGCGAGCCCCTCACCCTGCACCCTGCTGAGCAGCTAGCTGCCTACGAGGCATTTATAGAACATCAGCAGGAGGAGCAGCAGCGACAACGGCATCAGGAGCAGCAGCAGCAGCAGCAGCAGCAAGGCCCTGAGGGGCAACAGCAGCAGCCGCAGCAGCTGCTAAAAACTCAGTACCAGCTTCCCCCTAGCATGCTCATGCCCAGCGACCAGGGACTTAGCAGCCAGTGCCCGTCTCCTCATGCACCTCCTGCCCCTACGCCTCCAGCGCCTGCTCAGCGAATCAAGAGAGCCTTGGTGATATGCATGGAGTACTGTGACATGGGCACGCTGTGTGATGCAGTCCAGCAGGGCGCATTCCATGATCACACTGCAGGTCAGCTCAGAGAGGGGCAGGGCAGGGTATTGTTTGGCAGGAAAAGGCAGGGCAGGGTAGGGAGAGGCAGGGCATATGCAGAAGAGGTACAAGCCAGGTAGGGAGAGAGTGACAAGGAGTAGGCTAAGGCAAGGTGGTGGAGGGCAGATTGGAGTGTAGGTGGCATGAGAGGCAGGTGTGGCTGGGAGGGTGTAGGTGGCTCAGGGCATGTAGGTCAGGGAGGGATGTGGTGAGCAAGGGAAGCATTGGCTGCACCCATCCTGCGTACTGCCTGCCCTGCAGCCACGCCTGAGGCTGCGCCCAGGTGGCCCGCAATCTACCAGACGCTGCTAGAGCTGGCCCTGGCACTGCGCTACCTGCACTCCCTGTCCCTGGTGCACCGGGACGTCAAGCTGCAGGTAGGCCCTGCTGCCCACATGCCAGTCAGGCTAGCCATGGCACATGCAGGCGTGTAGCACTGGCCAGTGCAGCGTGGCTCAGTGCAAAAGTGCGTACCTGGTACTTTTACTCTTTATCTGATCGCCGTATCACCATGTTGCCGCTGTGCCATGGCCTGTGTTGACGACCCCGAGCCGTGGCACAGCACCTTCATGGTGAGCGCATAAGGCAGTAAGATGTGTGGCAGCTGCTAAGCTGCTGCCATGTCTCAGTGTGCTTGTTCGGCCTTGTTGGGGACGTGCCTGTGCAGAATGTGTTGCTGAAGAGCCACAGCAATGACCCACGTGGCTTCACTTGCAAGCTGTCAGGTGAGGCGCTGCACCTCTGGTCCTGCCTCAGTCTCCAGGCCCTGCCCCGCACCGCTCATCGCAGCGACCAAACCTCCAGCTACGGTGCTGCCGGGCTGCACCATCATCACAATCCTCGTCAGCCCAGCAGGCAACAACTACCAGGGCAGAGGGACAACGACCAGAGCTGACTCAGTTATGCACGCACGTGTGGACATGCTGTTGGCTAGCTCAGGCTCGCATAGGCACTAACCATTACACAGCAAGCACACCTTTGCATGCCTCCTTAGTCTATGCATGCTACCACTTAATGCCATGGCACATGCTCCAGCCCATCGTCACCAGTGCTGCTGGGCTGGGTGGTGTGTGAGTGTGTGCATGCGCCTGTATGGGTGCATTTGGCTTCACATGGCTGCAGACTTTGGCCTTGTGAAGCTCAACTCTGATCAGCAGCACAGCTGCGTGTCGTCCTCCTCCTCTGTCAGTCAGCTCAGCAACCTACAGCCCGACGGCCACGGCTCCCATAGCCTCCTGCCTGCCATCACTTTCAAACCCTGGAGTGAGGTTTTTGCAAACCCTGGCCCTGAGGGCACGCAGCAAAACAAAAAGCCCCCACAGGCGTCGCCCCAAGGGGCCGCCCCAGCCCCTGTGCCGGCCAGCTTTCACTTTGCCTCGCCCAGACCCAGACGACGGTACAGCGGTACCGTCACCCACCTGCCGCCTGAGGCTTTCGCATCTGGTAAGGCGGACTCGCTGCAGCCACATGGCCCTGGTCTCATGAGCAGGACGATGGTGACACTTACTGCAGGCCCCCCTGTGGCCCCCCTACGGGTGCTGGTGCTTCTCATTGACTTGACATGCACTCGCAGAGGCTGAGTCATGCACTGTGTGGAAGGGGCCAGGGTCCGCCCTCCGTACACATCGCTGACCCACCTTGTTTGCTGCCTTTCAAACCCCCAGATGGCTCCTCAGCACCTTGGCTCTCACCCTTGAGCCTTCATTGCAGTCGAACACACTAATTGTGGACCACTACAAAACGGTGTTTTGTCTGTGTGGTGTTCCCATCACATGGCATGCTCATGGCCTGTACATGGCATACACATGGTCGCCTACCACCTACAGCATTGCCTGACCCCGGAGGCTGTGATGTAGAGTTGGCATGACAAACATGCACTAATTGTAAGCTGGTGACAGCTCAAGAGGGAGGGGCACACACTACTGTGCCACAACAGGCTGCTACTGCTGCTGGGCCTTGCATGATCGGTCTCGCACCCGCTTGTACCCCAGGCCAGGGTACTCCTTGCCCTTGGCTGGTAGAGCTCCTTGCTCTGGCCAGTAGCACAGCTCCAGTGGGCGCCACTTGCTCTCCCCAATGCGCTGCATGTTCAGTCACTGCATTGCAGTCCCTGTCCAGCCACCTGCCTGGCTGTGGGGCTGGCTTGGCCTTGGCAGCCTTGCCCTGGGCCTTGCCTTCGCCCTTGGTGGGCTCAGCTGCCGGCTCAGCCTTGGTGCGTTTGTTGCGCTTGGCTGGCAGGGGAGTGCTGGGCCCAGCCTCTGAGGCTGCTGCCTGTGTGGCTGCCTGGCTGCTGCATGGGGCCTGTGGGGGCTTGCGGGGGGCTACCACCGGGCACCACATCATGCCCTGCACTGGCTGGTCACGCTGCTGGCTCCAGGCTGGGCGCACCAGGCGGGCTTCCACCTGCTGCCTCTCACACGGCTGCTGGCCATTCACTGCTGAGCTGACCCGGCTGGTGCGGCGCTCATCCACAAGCACCACCCTGCCCCTCCGCTGGTCTGTGCCCCTGGGCCTGCACACCCCCTTGCAGCAGGCCCGCAACACCACATCAGCACCCCAGCCTCCCCTGGTGCCAATGCCAGCTGCTCCAAAGAACACCACCAGCACCACCAGTAGATCAGATGGCAGCAGTGTGGGCCCCGGCAGGCAGTGTGCAGCCAACGCGCCCTGCTGGTGCTGGGTGTGTGCCCTGCTGTGTGACCCGCAGTGTGTGCCCTGCAGTGTGCCCTGCTGTATGGCCCAGCTCATACCAGCTCATACCTGCTCATACCCGTGTGTCACTCACTCTCGCACCTCCAAAAGGCCCCTCCAAAGGGCACCTCCAAAGGGCACCTCTGGCTGTGCGCTGCAGGTGCTGCTGGCGTGGATTCCAGCATGGACATTTGGGCCTTTGGGGTGTGCATGTGGTGAGTGACGTGATGTGAGCAATGTGACAGGCTCTGCTAAATGATCCAAGCCAAACCAGCACCACAGCCAGGCAGGTGGATACACAGTGACTGCAATGCAGCGCTAAACATGCAGCGCAATAGGGAGAGCAAGAGGCGACAGGTAGGCTGGTCTTGTAGCTGGCATCAGTGTTCTTCAGGGAGCAGCACCACTCCAGCACAGCGGCACTGACCTAGAGAAGGGCTGTAGCCCGCTGGAGGTGTGCTCAAGGACGGCCGAGCTGCCAGCCAAGGGCAAGGAGGACCCAGCCTGGGGTATGAGCGGCTGTGAGACCAGCCACCCAAGGCCCAGCAGCAGCCTGCTAGGGCACAGCAGTGTGTGCTCCTTTTCTGTTGTCATTAGCCTACATCAATGCATGTTTGTCATGCCAACTCTAGGCTATAGCCCTGTCACAGTAGTCAGGAAATAGTGTAGGTGGAAGGCACCCATGCCATGTGCATGGGAACATAACTCCACACAGACAGAACACAACCCTTAAGCCCTAGCGAGGGTCAAGGTGCTGCTTCAACACTGTTCCGTTGGGTGCTGCACGCTTCCGGTTTGTTCCTTACTTTGGAAAGCTACACATACATCATTGGTTTCCTAATCATCAATACACCAGGATTCATTGTTTGCTAGTATTTGCCCATTTGCACTGCACCATACGGCAGTAGGCAATTGGGATTAAACAAACGGCGGCAGACAAAACGCCAGCCATAGTGAGAGAGGTTGATTGTGCCTTTGCATTGGTACTTATCACCTGCTGGGTTGATGAGGGAGGTGCTGGTATGGCCTAGCTACCTTGCCCACATAGCTTGTCAAACAAACAACCACTGTCCATCCTATTCATCACACCAGCACCTTGGCTCTCAATCTTGAGCCTTCATTGCAGTCGAACACACTAAGTGTGGACCACTACAAAACGGTGTTTTGTCTGTGTGGTGTTCCCATCATATGGCATGCTCATGGCCTATACATGGCATACACATGGTCATGGTCGCCTACCACCTACTGCATTGCCTAACCCCTGTGACAGGGCTATGCATAGAGTCCACACCAGCACACCAGCATCAGCCACCACTCTTCAGGCCCTGTACACTGTGAGGCATTCTACAGGGAGCAGCAGCACTGCAGCACAGCCTCGCTGACCTACTGAAGGGCTCATCTGGGCTGCCAGCTCTGAGCTTATCCTGTTTAATGTCAGTACATGGTCATGGTCCTCATCAAACACATAGGGACACACTGGGTGCACTGCAGGTGACACACAACCTCCTTGTCGTCTTCAACTCTCTGTGACCTGAACCCTACCCACCCCACCCCCTCCTCCACTTCCTCGCCTTCCTACCCTGATATCCCACACTAACCTCTTCCCACATAACCTCTTCCCATCCCTTCCAACCATCCTTCTAGCTGTCCACAACCCCTGTCTGCCTGCCCTCTGATGGACAGGGAGCTGGCCACAGGGCGTGCCGTGTACGGCGCCCTGATGAGCGATGCCATCATCCGCCAAGTCACAGACCACGGCATGCGCCCAATGTTTGACAACAGCACGCCTCAGGAGTACCGGCAGCTGGCCACCAGGTATGAGGGCTTCAACGCTGGGAGCAGCGGCAGATAAAATTTGTCAGCTGCAGCTTGACCCCTGGTGCTGGGTCCATGGCATTATCCCTGCTGCTCCAGTAGCCTGCTGCCTAACTCCAGGCTAACTCGGCTCCTTTTGATGTGCTCTGCATTCCTTCACCCTGCCTGCCGTCCTCTGCTGTTCTGTGTCCAATGAGCTCACCCACAGCAGCGACACAGCAGTATACGCCATGCTGACGCTGATGCTGGTGAATGAGATGTCGTGGGGTGGTGCAAGTGGCATGGGAATGGCGATGTGGATTTGCGCCTGCAACTGCACAGCTGCTGGGTTGCATCAAGCTCCCCTGAGGCTGGGTGGCAGCAGCCTGCAGCAGCCTGCTGCTCACCTCGCTGTCAACTCAATGGTGGCGGAGGCAGAGGTTGAGGCTGGCTGCGCCCCAAGCATCGTGTGCGCCGCCCTGTTTCCCCAGGTGCTGGGACAGCAACCCGGGCGCACGGCCCACCGCTGAGGAGCTGGTGCAGTCCCTAAGTGCTGCCCTGAGCAGCCTTCGGGGCGGTCGCCGCCCGTCCTCCCTCCCCTCCCGCCTGCATATCCCAAGCCCGCCCTGTGCCACTGGCACCGACCTCCCTGCGGGGAGGGAGGTGCAGCCCACGTCCCCCGGCTGTCCCTCACCCGTGACCAGCCCCACGACGCAGCTCCTGCAAGCCTGCCGCGCTGCAGCCCCACAGCCCGCAGCCCTCCCTAAGGGTCCTGGCATGGCTGCGCAGCAGAGCACAGAGCTGCCAGCACTGGGCAGGGAGGCACAGGCCAGGCAACACGGCGGGCTGTGGGCGGGGCAGGCACGGCGGGGGAGGGAGGTGACCTTCAAGGACGTGGAGGAGCAGGACCTGCGCTACAGGCCGTCCAGCGCACAGGTGATGCAGCACCTTAGCTCTCAACCTAGAGCCTTCATTGCAGTGGAACACTAAGTGAGGACCACTACAAAACGGTGTTTTGTCTGTGTGGAGTTCCCATGCACATGGCATACACATGGGTTTATACATGGCATATACATGGCCTATACATGGCATACACATGGTCATGGCCGCCTACCACCTACAGCATTGCCTGACCCCGGAGGGCTGTGATGTAGAGTTGGCATGACAAACATGCAATAACTGTAAGCTAACGAACGCTCAAGAGGGGGGTACACACTTCTGTGCCGCAGCAGGCTGGGTCTTGGGTGGCTTGTCTCACACCCGCTTGTACCCCAAGCCTGGGTAATCCTTGCCCTTGGCTGGCAGCTTCCCTTGCTCTGGCCAATAGCACAGCTCCAGTGGGCGCTACTTGCTCTCCCCAATGCGCTGCATGTTCAGCGCTGCATTGCAGTCCCTGTCCCTGAGGTGGTGCGGGTGTTCAGCGGGAGCCAGCCTCCAGTTGCCGCTGCTTTCGCTCGGCAGTGCTTTCCGAGGAGGGGCATTGTGTCGCTGGGTGGGGAGCTCAAAACACCCAAACACTCCACATCATGGCTTCATCCTATGCGCACCTCAGCCACGCGCATCTCAATATTTGCGCAGACACCCAGCCAACTGTGCCTTCCTGAGTGTGCTGGTGCTGCTGTGTGTAGGTCGGCAGTCACCATCAGGACAAGCAGGAGGCGGCAGCAAGGCAGCGAGAACAGCAAGGGCATACACGCCTTGAGGCAGGTGCTGCACCCTGGGACCCCAACCAACCCACAACGAGCTCCATGCAGCCGCCAATGCCGGATGGCAGCCTGGTGGGTCTCCCGGGGATCACCCTAGACCAGGTGGTGGGGCCAGCCAGCTGGTGGGAGGGGTGGGATCAAGGCAGCTCTGTGCGCCCCAGAAGGGCTCCACAGGTTGCCCAAACAGGCAAGTGCGATGGGGACTTCTTGCTCCACATCTTGTGATTAGGTGCTGCGACAGGCAAGCCCTGTGCAGATGATGGGCAAGGGCTGGCTGCAGCTGATGCCAGTTGGGCAGTCGAAACACCAACAGGCCAATGTAGGCGGCGTCCTGCTAGCTGGTCATGTGGGTGCCAGCAGCATGGTCACTGGAGCTGCGCATTGTGCATCTGACCAAGTGTGTCTCAGGGGCGTCACACCAGGGGGCGTCACACTAGGGGCGTCACACCAGGGGTGTCACACTAGGGGCGTCACACCAGGGGTGTCACACTAGGGGCGTCACACCAGGGGTGTCACACCAGGGATATCACATCAGGGGCGTCACATCAGGGGCGGCACACCAGGGGTGTCACATAAGGGGCGTCACACCAGGGGTGTCACACCAGGGTCGTCACACCAGGGGCATCACACCAAGGTTGTCACACCAGGGGTGTCACATTTGGAGTGTCACATCAGGTGCGTCACACCAGGGGCGGCGCACAACACACATGACATCACCGCCATGGGGTGGTGGGTGGCAGGCCTAGGGTTAAATCATGGTGTGCTAGTGATCATGAAGTGCTTGGCATCTATGCAATTCATCTGAGGTGGAGCTTTTTACACACTAACAAGCAGTGTGTCGCAGGGGTTGTGTGGCCTGTTAGTTTTCATGTCCAGCCAGGCCCACCATTGAAGCCTGGCCCACCAATCAGCTTTAGCAGCCTATTGCCCACAACAGCTCACTACCTGTAGGACGAAGAGGAAAATGGTATTTCAGTACTGCACTTGGTACCGAACCCTTGTGACATCATGCCATTAGCTTAGGGTGTAGCAGTGAAGGGTCTTTAGTGTTGTGTGTTTCAGCTTGTCGCTGGGTTGCTGCATGTGTAGAAGATGTTTTACGCATGTCTCACATTGCACTCGCTTTGGGCAGAGTTCATGCACCACTCTTGAATCAATTCATGGCACAGGCCACCTCGATGTCGCCTACACATACAAGGCATGGGCTAGGGATGGTGGCACCAGGCCCTGGTTACAGTACAGTGAAGTGAGAAACATGGCTTTGTTGGCTGCGGGGCATTTAGTGGTCCTGCTGGGCATTTAACTAAGTGCAGCTTTGTGATCAATGTAACAACAATAACAACAATTGGTTATACATCTGCCTAAGGTCTGCATCAGTGTTTTTTTTCGCCTTATATATAGCGATCGCTATAAAAAGCGGTATTTCAGGGGTCCTATTGCGCTATGAAATGGTCGCTTTTCGAGCTTCGCTACCTCGCACTGCGCTATGAAAACTGCGATTTACCCTGAGATTTTGCGTATTTTAGCGTAGTTTTCGTTAAATTTTATACCTGAGCGATGTTTCGAAGTAGGTTCGAGCTATAAAATCAGGGGTGTGAACCTATGCCATGTCACTTTGAGCTATGGATCATGCATCCGGGCGAAACAAAAAAAAACACTGGTCTGCATCCTCTATAGCGATGAGGGATGTCTGACCTGTGGCCCCTTGCTGGCTGCCCTTGTGCGATAAGTCCTGTTAGCTAGCAAATGCCAGCTGCACATGCGGCCCCGCTGCGACCGACCTTGTCCAGTACCACCTGCACATATACCAGAGACGCATCACTGCAGTCAAGTCGGCTCGCTTGGCATGCCAAACCGTGACGACTGCCCCCCTTCCACAAATGCACAGACCTACGTGCAGCAGGACTTTGCAACTGATGGTTGACCCCTCAATGAGTCCATTGTGACTGTGAGCTGGTGCCCTAGCCATTGTGCAGGGCACCACAAGGTGTCTACACCATTAATGTGTCACCTTGCTGCCAGCTTGTGTCTGATCCCTCGCCCCCATTGTGTACTTGCGTAGCGAGCTAGTGTTCATATCTGACACGGCAACTGCTGCACCCTGCTGCTCCTGTTTTTTGGGGGGGCCAACAAGCGGGGTGGACGGTGTTGGCAATGCAATGTTGTTACCTGGTTAAGGCAGCAGGCTGGGCAACAGGTGGGACAGCACATGTAGGCAGCAGGCGGGGCAACAGGTGAGGCACCACATGGAGGCAGCAGGGTAGTGCTAGTAAATGAGTTCCGCACCAGACGGGTCAGCTCAGCAGTAAATGGCCAGCAGCCATGTGAGGGGCAGCTGGACAAGCGCAAGCACACCAGGCCTGCAGGCTGGAAGCCCCCAGAAGGGGCAGGTGGAAGCCCGCCTGGTGCGCACAGCCTGGAGCCAGCAGCGTGATCAGCCAGTGCGGGGCGTGATGTGGTGCCCAGTAGTGGCCCCCTGCATCCGGCCACAGGCCCCCCGCAACAGCCAGGCAGCCACACAGCCAGCAGCCACAGAGGCTGGCCCCAACACTCCCCTGCCAGCCAAGCGCAGTAAGCTGACCAAGGCTGAGCAGGCAGCTGAGCCCACCAAGGGCAAAGGCAAGGCCCAGGGCAAGGCCGCCAAGGCCAAGCCAGCCCCACAGCCAGGCAGGTGGCTGGACAGGGACTGCAATGCAGCTCTGAACATGCAACGCATTGGGGAAAGCAAGTGGCGCCTGCTGGAGGTGTGCTACTGGTCTGAGCAGGCAGCTCTGCCAGCCAAGGGCAAGGAGTACCCAGGGCTGGGGTACAAGCGGCCGCAAGACAGCCCACCCAAGGCCCAGCAGCAGCCTGCTGGGGCACAGTAGTGTGTGCTCCTCTTGAGCTTACAGCTTCAGCTTACATGTTTGTCATGCCAACTCTAGACCATAGCCCTGTCACCGGGGTCAGGAAGTGGTGTAGGTGGTAGGCGCCCATGCCATGTGCCATGTGCCATGTGCATGAGAACATAACTCGGAGTTATTAACTCCACACAGCCTCAGAACACCATTCTGAGTGGTACCTTGTGGTCTCTAGTGGTCCGACTATAATGGAGGCCCTAGTAGGGACGAGTGGGCTGCCTGACCTGTGATGCCCCTGAGGCATGGAACCCCTGAGCCATGTGACCAAGCAAAAGCCAGCTGCACATGCGGGCCTTACCGCGACTAACCTTGCCCAGTGGCACCTGCAGACATATAGAGATGGTGTGACGGTGCGCTTACGCGTATCCGTAAACCACACTTTAGCAGAGTGACTGAGGAGGTCAATGGTGGGCTGCTACCAGCTCACCATTCGGGTTCGACTCCCGAGGGTCCCGTTCTAAACCTGGGCTCAGTTGCTGTGCGAGAGTGTGGATAGTAGGAAGTGCGTTGGACATTTCTAAGTGGACATGCCGCTCACACTGTAAGATTAAAGGCAGCGGCTGCGCCGTGACAAATGGTTTCCGACCGACGTCGGTACAGCAACATGACAGACAATCCAGGCAATGGCGGGCCACCCGCCGGAGCTGAACCACCTGCTAATACTCCTTCAGAGCCCGACATGCTAGATAAGCTCCTGGAGGCTGCTCGGACTAATCCGCAGCTGCGTGCGAAGTTCAACGCCGTGGTTGAGACTTTCTCAGGTGGCTCTAAAGCCCCTGATGATCACCCTGACAACGATAACCCAGAGGATACCCCTGGTGGCAATATGGAAGAAGGCGAGATGGACGAGCGACCTCGCTACGTCGGAGGAGACGAGGACTACATCCTTGAGCTGGAGGCACAGCAGCTGCAAATTCAGGCTGAGAATGAAGCCCTGCGTCAAGCCCTGTCGACAATTACGTCTCAGGTGAAGTCGCCTCCTCTTCCACCTCGCAGGCCAGATCTAGCAGGCAGGGCTGCTGCTCCTGCGTCGACTAGACAGCCTGGTGCAGGTGCTGCAGGCCCAGGACGAGCCGCCCCTACGGGTCCCTCGCCCCTGGCCTTGCCCCTTCCCTTGTCTTTGGGTTCAAGGTCTATACCTGGCCCAGACAAGTGGACTGATGCGTGCAGCAGCACCCATCGTAGAGCCTTAGCATTCTGCGACGACCTTGAGCGTCATTGTGAACGCTGCCGCCTTGATGTTGCATCAACACTGCCTGCTTTCCTGACTGGCGCTGCTCGCAACACCTGGTATCCATCCATCAAGGAGTCGTATGCTGCCTTGTATGCTGACGTCCCCGACTGGTCTTACCTGCGTACTGCATTCTGCGAGTATACAGGAGACGACCTGCGGGATGACTGTAACGTCGCCCGAACTAAACTGCTTGATGGTGCCATCAAGATGACCGCAGGAATGCTCCTGGGTCAATACATTACTGAGTTCAGGAATAACCTGCTGTTTGCAGGGAACGACAGCATGTGTCAGCCTCTGCTGGCCATGGTGTTCACTAGGGGCCTCAGCTCAGCTCTACAGCCTGCTGTGCTTAAGGACCTGGCTCACTTTAAAGACCCCACACTGTCTCAGGCTATGGAGGCTGCTAAGCAGGCTCAGCGCAACGTGGTCATGCTGTCCACCACCACACCTGCTAAGGGTGCTGGTTCTTCTGGTGTTCATGCTGTGCAGGCGTCCAGTGCCCTGGGAGGGGAGGCCCACCCCGGCAGGCGTGGCTCTAAGCCCCCTGTTTCTGGTGGTGCTGGCAAGAGGCCCAGACACGATGAGCTGTGGTCCAAGAAACCCCTGTTGCCTGGGCAATACTGCTTCAAGTGCAACCATCCCGGCCACCTGACCAACCACCCATGCCCCTTCCGCCACTTCACGGCCATTGAGGCCCGGCGCAGGTCTGGGTATCCTCACCCACCTGAGGGTGCCAAGAAGCCTGGCCAAGCCAAGTCCAAGCCCCCTTCAGAGTCTGGTGCTTCTGAGTCAGACCAGGAGCCAGAGCCCCAGCCCCCACCTAAGGCTTCTAGGCCTAGGGATCAGGGCATGCGCCGTGGTGTCCGCAGCGCCCGTATTGCCACCAACCGTTAGGGTGTTGCCCAGCCAGCCAGCCAGGACTGTGCTGTGGTTCAATCTGAACAACTGTTGCATGATGATGCTGCTGTTGTAGGAGCTGATGATGATGTGAGTGTGCCAAGAGCCAACTCAACAACAGCTTCTTTGCCTGCCTGCCCTGTAGAGCCCCTGCCTGCCCTGTCAGCAAGACTGTGTAGTCCTGCTTTGAATGATGTGCCATGTAAGACTGCTGTTCCCCCTGTGGCTCAGCATCAACAGGCCCATGTTCTGGGTATGGTGGGACGTGATGGCAAGGTGAGATTCAGATTTGCTGGCACCCTTGACCGTCAGCATGCATGCTTCTGCCTTGCTGATGGTGGCGCTGATGACTCCTTCATCAGTGAAGCATTTGTGTCTACACACAAGTTGAGACTGCATGATTACCCTGTGGCACTCCGTTATGAGGTAGCCAACAATCAATCAGTGTACTGCACACAATATGTCAAGGTGCACTTGTCCATCCAACAGTTTAGCTGCTTCTGCACCTTGACTGTGATGCCAGAGCTGGTACATGAGTATGACATTCTGCTTGGTGCTGATTGGCTGACTGTGCAGGGGGCCTTGCTTGACTATGTCGACAAGTCTCTCACCCTGCGGACCCCTAAGGGCCAGCCTACCTTACTACCTTCAGCGGTAAGCAAGAAGGGGTCAGTTAACTGTACAGTTGAGTCTCTACAAACTGTAAAACCTGTAAAAGAAGCCTATGCTATTCCTCCTGGTTTCCTAGTGTCCGGCCCTGAGGTGGTTTATACCCCTCTGTCTGCCAAGACGGCTGCTAAGTGGCTCAAAGATGGAGGCACAGGTGTGGTAGCACTGGTCTCTTATGAGAACCTGCAAGACCCACCTGGTGTTCCCCCTGAGCAGGCGGCACAGTTAAAGAGCCTCCTTATGGAGTTCTCTGATGTGTTTGAGCCTATCACTGGGTTGCCTCCTGCACGTGATGTAGGGCATTCTATACCCCTGCAGGATGGTGCTAAACCTCCTGCCAGGCCCAGTTATAGGATGAGCCAGCCAGAACAGGAAGAAGTTAAAAAACAGGTTACTGACATGTTGTCCAAAGGGCTGATAGAGCCTAGCTCCTCCCCATATGCAGCACCAGTTCTTTTTGTAAAGAAGAAGTCCGGTGAGCTACGCATGTGCGTAGACTACCGCCAGCTTAACAAGCTCACTATACGTGATCAGTACCCTCTCCCCAGAATTGATGATTTATTTGATAAATTGTCGGGTATGACTGTATTTTCCTCCCTGGATCTCCAGGCTGGCTATCATCAAATCAGAATACCTGATGAAGATATTCCTAAAACTGCGTTTAGGACGCCCATGGGACACTATCAGTATAAAGTGTTATGCTTTGGTTTAACCAATGCTCCCGCTACATTTCAACGGGCAATGAACCAGGCATTTGCCACGGTGATTGACCGGTGTGCTCTGGTATATCTTGATGACATTTTAATCATGTCCAAGTCTATCCAGGAGCACCTGTCACACCTTCGTGAAATATTCAGTTTGCTGAGACAACATAAGTATTTTGCTAAATTATCTAAATGTGAATTCATGAAAGAGTCTCTACCTTTCCTGGGGCACATCATCTCTAAAGATGGTGTAGCTGTAGACCCCAGCAAGGTGACTGCAATCAAAGACTGGCCTGTTCCTACGAACCTGACAGCTCTGCAGTCATTCCTTGGCATGGCTAATTATGTACGTAAATTTGTGCGTAATTTTAGTTCCATTGCTGTTCCTCTTACTAATTTAACTGGCCCTGAAGGCAAAACATTCAACTGGGCACAATGGCCTAAACCCCAGTTAGATGCTTTCAATGCTCTAAAGCAGGCTATTATGAAGGTGCCTATGCTCCGCTTACCTGATATAACCAAGCCCTTTGAAGTCTACTGTGACGCCTCACTATTAGGTGTTGGCGCAGTATTGACACAGGCTGGTTACCCCCTGGCATATTACTCACGTAAGCTGTCAAAAGCTGAAACGAATTATACCACTGGGGAACAGGAAACTTTGGCCATTATTGCTGCGTGTACACAGTGGCGGTGCTACCTTGAAGGTGTGCCATTTACCCTGTTTACTGATCACCGCCCTCTAGAGGCCCTACCTACGCAGTCTACACTGTCCCGTAGGCAGAGCCGCTGGTTGGAGTTCTTATCCCGATTTAATTACACCATTAAATACCTACCTGGCAACACTAATCCTGCCGATCCACTGTCACGTATTCCAGTAACTTCAGCGACGGCTAAGACTGATACTGACAAAATCCTGGTGACGACCAGGCAGCAGAAGCGGAGATTACAGGAGGGGGAGGACGTCGGTGCGGGTACACCGTTGAGCAGCGGCAGCGGAGGCAGCGAACAGCAGCCTGCCGCTGGATCAGACCCTGACCATGATGCTGACTCTGATGATGCTCTAAAGCCATCAGAGCCTAAGCGGTTAAGGTGGGCTGACCCGGTCTCTAATGACTGTGAGGCACAGGTCCCTGAGTGTCCTGGTCACCCTTCTCAGGTCACAGATTGGCTAATTAGTGCCTATAGCACTGATCCCGCCTTTGCTGAGCCTAATGAGGAGTGGGAAATGACCCAGGAGGGACTGTGGCGACACCTTGATAAGGGTACTATTATAGTTCCTAATTTAGTTCCTAATATAGTTCCTAATAGTTCCTAATTCAGCTACGAGAGCATATCTTGCACGAAATGCATGATGCTAAGTATGCTGGCCAGGTGGGCATCACCAAAACCCTTGAACGTGTGCGTAGGGTGTTCTGGTGGAAAACCATGCGTGCTGACGTTAGACACTATGTGACTAACTGTGATGCATGCCAACGAAACAAAGCGTCACGCCAGGTACCTGGTGGGCTGCTAAATCCCTTGTCTATACCTGGGTACCGCTGGGAATCTGTCACCATGGATTTGGTGGTTAAGCTTCCAGTCGGTGTGCATGGCTATGATTCTATCTGTGTGGTCGTGGATCGTCTATCAAAGATGGTTCACCTAATCCCATGCATTGAAGCCATGGATGCTAAAGAATTTGCTGAATTATACATTGACCATGTATTTAAATACCATGGCCTTTCTAAAGTGACCATCTCCGATCGTGGAGCGACCTTTAACAACCAGTTCTGGATTGAGGTCAGGAAGCTGATAGGCGTAGACCCTGCTTTCAGCACCGCGTATCATCCTCAGTCAGATGGTCAGACTGAACGTACAAACCAAATTGTGGAAGAAATGCTTAGACATTATATCCTACCTACTCAAGAGGATTGGCCTAGGCATTTAGCCTTTGCCGAGTTTGCTATTAATAATTCATGGCAAGAGTCTATTCAGTCCACACCATTCCTGGTGAACTATGGACAGTCACCCATTACACCTGTGCTGCATAAGCTGCCCAGGCCGTGCCTATCTCCCTCCGCTGAGAGCTTCGCCAAGAAGTGGGAGCATGAGGTAAAGCATGCTCAGGAGTGCATGAGGGTGGCTCAGGACCGCCAACAAAGGTATGCGAATAAGCGTAGGCGTGATGTCACGTTCAGCGTAGGTGACAGCGTCCTGCTGAGCACCAAGAACCTGCGCAATGCACCTGGCAGAGCACGTAAGTTCTTGCCTAGGTATGTAGGACCTTTTAAGGTCACAGGCAAGCTAGGTGAGGCTGCCTACCGGTTGGAGTTACCTCCCACCATGAGCAGGTTACATCCTGTGTTCCATGTGTCACTTCTTAAGAAGTACACTGGCAGCCAGGGGTTTCACCCCCCTCCTGTGATGGAGTGGCTGGAAGATGCGCCTCACTATGAAGTGCATAGCTTGTTGAGCCACAGGCAGGTACGCTTCAAGAAGCGCATGGAGTACCTGGTCAAGTGGACAGGCTACGATGATACCTACAACACCTGGGAGCCAGAGGCTATGCTGGCTGGTGCTCCCCAGATCTTGTCTAGGTACAAGGCTGTGCATAACCTGCCTTGATGTGTAAATGTCTCAGTGACCTATGTCACCAGGCCTGGTCCTATGACCATGGTCCCCATGCGGCACCTTATGGTGATGCATGTGTTTCTGTGGGTGGCTGGTACCCTTATGGGTCAGCCTGTATGTCAGTGGTCTCTATAGACTGCGAGTCTCGGTGCTCTGGGCTATCCCAGGTACCTTGGCGGAACGGATCTCTTAAGAGGGGGAGGAATGTGACGGTGCGCTTACGCGTATCCGTAAACCACACTTTAGCAGAGTGACTGAGGAGGTCAATGGTGGGCTGCTACCAGCTCACCATTCGGGTTCGACTCCCGAGGGTCCCGTTCTAAACCTGGGCTCAGTTGCTGTGCGAGAGTGTGGATAGTAGGAAGTGCGTTGGACATTTCTAAGTGGACATGCCGCTCACACTGTAAGATTAAAGGCAGCGGCTGCGCCGTGACAGATGGTCCCTGCATGCCAACCGTGACGACTGCCTCCCTTCCACACAAGCACAGACCCACGTAAGGCAGGAGCTGCCGGACAACTTTGCCTTAAGTCATGTTACCTAGCAAGAGCCAGGGACGATCGCTGCAGTCAGATTGGCTCGCTTGGCATGCCAAATCGGGGCAACTGCCCCACCTCCACAGATACACAGACCTACGTAAGCCTTACGGTAAGGCCGGACCTGGCAGATGATGGTCGACCCCTCATCATTAAAAATCTTCCTCACATAGGTGATGCAAAGCACAGGGGGTAGCTTGAGCATTAGCCAATTGGATGCTTCAGGGCCCAGGGTTCCTGCTTCTTCGTGAACACTCGGCTTTATTACAATGTGGTGGACGAAGGTACACAGGGACATACACACTGATTTACTGTAGAGATGTCTTGGCCTCCCTTGCATGTGGTTGACGGTGCGTTTCCAATAGGCTGCATGGGAGGTGGGAGCTGGGAGCGGAGCCGCATGGGCCCATGCACCGAAATGGTGTTTCCATTGCGCTAAATCTGGGAGCTTGGAGCTGCATGGACCCTTTTGGCTGCATTGTTACAAGTTTGCAACACGACTCTTGGTGGGCTGGTGCTTTGCAAGGCTATGATCTCTGCCTATTGCAGGTTGTGGTGCAACTCTGCTTGGAGCAGGTGGCTGCAGTTCGCAGGACTACAGGTTTGGTGACAACAAGTTCGCTCTTCTCCCGTTAGCTGGGGTGGTGGCGAGGATGAAGGTGGCAAGCAGAGTAGCAAGTAGCAAGCAGCGTAGCAACCAGAGTAGCAAGTAGTAGATGTGCAAGGCAAGCTAAGCTAATCTCCGCGCTAGCGGGGCGAAGCAAGTCAGCTGTACAAGCGGGACTAGCTAAACATTCTCCGCAAAGCGGGCAAGCAAGTAAAGCACAGCAGGTGCAGGCAAGCAGCAACTTTGCAGGCACGCAGGAATGCACACTAGCGGTCAGCTCAGCGGTTTAGAAGCTGAAGGTTGCTCCGCAATGTTGAGGTTGCGATAGAACTGCGGAGGAGGGCCTTGTGCCGTTGTCTCCTCAGCGATGTTGCCAGTGGACCGATACGGGGCACAGGCGCGCAGAGCAGCGCAAAGCATAGCATCGCAAAAACAATAAATTTGAAATGCAGCTCCCAGCGCCCCATGTCCTCCGCGCCTGGCTCCACTGGGCTCCCAGCATGGGATCCATTGGAGCCAGGAGGCCCTTTTGGGAGAACATGCGCAGGACATGGGGGCTGCATGCCTAGCTCCCATCTCCAAGCATTGGAAACGGGAGCGCGGAGGAGCCGCATGGAGGCCGCATGCACCGTGTTTGGCTCGGGCTCCCAGCTCCCAGCTCCCGCTCCAACGCCTCCATGCAAAAAAGTGCCATGCAGCTCCCAGCTCCCAACTCCCACGCATTGGAAACGCACTGTGAGCCTCCCTAGCATGTGTGTTGCCACAAAGATCACTCCTGGTGGCAGACATATAGAGATGGTCCCTGCATGCCAACCGTGACGACTGCCTCCCTTCCACACAAGCACAGACCCACGTAAGGCAGGAGCTGCCGGACAACTTTGCCCTAAGTCATGTTACCTAGCGAAAGCCAGGGACGATCGCTGCAGTCAGATTGGCTCGCTTGGCATGCCGAATCGGGGCGACTGCCCCACCTCCACAGATACACAGACCTACGTAAGGCCGGACCTGGCAGATGATGGTCGACCCCTCATCATTGAAAATCTTCCTCACATAGGTGATGCAAAGCACAGGGGGTAGCTTGAGCATTAGCCAATTGGATGCTTCAGGGCCCAGGGTTCCTGCTTCTTCGTGAACACTCGGCTTTATTACAATGTGGTGGACGAAGGTACACAGGGACATACACACTGATTTACTGTAGAGATGTCTTGGCCTCCCTTGCATGTGGTTGAGCCTCCCTAGCATGTGTGTTGCCACAAAGATCACTCCTGGTGGTCAGTGATCGCCAGGTTGGTAAGGAGTCGCTTCTATCTGACAGGGCGCTGCAGGATGCTGCCGGCGTGGACTGAAGTTGCGCTCGTACTGCCTGGGTGCGCCCTGGTGATTGTTTGCGCGGCGCCACCCCTTCATTTGCGACTAAGGAGCATTTGCTGCCCTTGGCTTCACGCAACCGTAGAAGCTCAGGTACCGCTGCCATCCTCAGTGTCATGGTCAAACTGAAAGTAAACCCACGACCCACTTCTTCGCGCAGCTGCCACTGGTGGCTCGCGTGCAGCAGACATGGAGGTCAAAGCTCCTCGATATCCTGGTGAAAGCGGCAGCTGTGACCGTGACCGTGGAGTTTTACCTGATTGGTGAGTAGGCTTCCACCATTTCTGATGAAGTCTGATGGGTGATGGGACTCGCTCCTTCCTTCAAAGCGCCCTCCAAACATCATTTAGCATAGCTGGCAGGCAATGCCAGGTGCATGGATAGGTACAAGTTATGTATACAGCACTGGTGCCCTGGGAGCCAGCCCTACCCAGACCTAGCCAGATGTAGCCAGACCTACCAAGACCCACGCAGACCTTGCCAGGCTTAGCCAGCGGCGTGCAGCACATCATGTACAGCTACCCTTCTTACCAACTGTCTGCTCCAGGCCTCGTGCATCAGTGTGCAGCCAGTATGTGCCCACGTGGCGCGGCTTGCCCGCAAGACCCCGGTCTGCTGGCCTGCAACAGGCAGGGTGCCCACCCCCTGGCTGCCCTTACTCTGCGCTTTGCTTAACTGACACTGCACAGCCAGAGTCCAGCAGCTCAAGGTCAGGGTCTCCAGGCATGAGGGCACAGGCATAAGGGCACAGGGGCAGGGGCACACCTTCAGTTCCAGCAGGTCAGGGCCAGGATGCTGGCTGCTCGCCCGGCCCTGCCAGCATTCATTATGAGCCTGACCAACTGGTGCTGTCCTACCAGCTAAGCAGCAGGCATGAAGGTGTCATAGCAGCCTCAGCGGCCAGCCTGCCATGTGGCTGGGTTCCACTCAAACACTGCCTACCCCCCACCTTCCTCCCACCTTCCCCCACAGCCAGCACCCGCCGCCCCTGCACGCCCTGAGTGCCTTGCCCGCCCCCCAGGCCTGCCCATCCTGTACTGGCTGGGGGTGCATGACGGCTGCCAGCTGCTGGTCGGCTGCCTGGCCCTGACCACCTGGGTAACCTGCGCCCTGAAGGATACGCTGTGTGGCCCACGCCCCCTGCACGCCCAGAAGCTGCGTGCCCTGCGCATCGCACCCACCCCACCCTTGCCCAGCTGCCCTGCCCCTGCTGGCTTCGCCCCCCACACCTCCACAGAGCCAGAGCAGCAGCTCAGCAGCCAGCACAGCTGCTTGGGGGGCACAGGAGCCCAGCCCACCGGCGCCCTGGCGTGGCAACCTGCCCCGCTGACTGGGACAGGGGCTGTGCTGCCGGCAGACACACACAGCGCAGAGGATGCAGGGGAGGGCGCTGGCAGCTGGGGCGTAACCCCGGGCGTGCAGCCCGCAGGGGGATCGGCCGACCAGGCCGCTGCCAGGCTGCTGCAGGGGCGGCAGGAGCCAGGCAGGGGAGGGGTGCAGCCGGTGTCGGCGTGCGCTGCACCCTTTGCCACGCTTGGGCCGCAGCAGGGGGGCCAGGCGGAGGGGACAGTGCAGGTGAGGTCTGAGGGGGTGTGCAGCGGGGCCTGGTGCCGAGAAGGCGATGTATGACAAGAGAACAGAGGGGTCAGGCAGGCGATAGCGGTTAGGGCAGGTGTCAGTTGGTGGGTTCACCACAGGGCAGTGGGCAGCACATGGGCTGCTGTGGCTAGACCCTTACATACTCCCCCTGGCAGGCTAGCCTGAACCCTCTTGACTGTCCTGACCCCCCCCTGGGCTGTCCCCACCCCCCTGGGCGGCCCTGACCCCCCTGGCTGCCGCTGCGGCCTGCTGCCCCCAGGTGCTGGAGTCGCCCCGGGACGTTGAGTACGGCGCCCCCAGCATGCACCTCTCCCTGGCGCTGGTCATGCAGGGCACCGCCGCCCACCTTGCCGCCTGCGCCCTCACCACCCGCTGGGGCTGGGAGCAGCACAGCCCTGCGGCCTGGGCCCTGCATGCTGGCCTGGGGGCGCTGGCCCTGGCCTGGGCCGCGCTCATTGCCTGGTGAGCTGATGACGGCCGGGAGCCCACCCGGGGCACAGATGGCGGCTGCCTGACAAGGGCAATGCCAGCGCCTGGTTGCTGAGGTGTTGCATGCTGGCGGGGTCATGTGGGTCGGCTGAGGCTGCTTCCGGGATGGCCCCTACTCTGGCTCATGCCCTGGCTCCTCTCAGGGACAAGTCCAGGTCAATGAACACTGCCGTGCCACAACAGCTACGGCTGTTGCCACACTACTACCACTGCTGCTCTGCTGCTACTGCTACTCCCATTACTTTCACAGCTGCCACTGCTGACTGCTGCTGCTGCTGCCCGTGCCATTGCTGCCCCCACTGGCCCCGCTCGTCGTGCTTGTCCCAGCTGTCCTGCTGACCCCCCTGCTGACCACCGCAGGAGCCGGCTGTACCTGGGTGTTCACACCCCTGTGGACTTGGCCCTAGGGGCAGCCACCGGTGGGAGTGTGCTGGCCCTGTGGCGCTGCCTTGGCCCCTGCTGGCTGGCCTGGCTCAAGTCAGCGGCACCCAGTCAGTGTGCGGCGTACCTGCTGCTGCACGGCCTGCTGCTGGCGCTGTACCCCAGGCCTAAGGCGCACACCTCCAGGTCAGGGGGATGAGCAGGCCATTGTGCTGCTGCAGTGGCTGCGGCTGTGACCCAACCCCGCTGCTGCTCTACCCTGGTGCTGGTTTGCAGGGTTCTGCTTAATCTGCCTTCACTGCTGCTGCTGCTGGTCCCCCTCCTGCCCACCTCCACACCTCACCTACCCTTGATCTCTGCTTTTCTTGTTGGGTGCTGCTACTGTTGAATTCCTACAACCAACCCCTACATGCAAAGCATGCAACGTTGCCTGACCCCCTGCCTGCCCGTCTGCCTGACCCCCTGCCTGCCCGCAGCTATGTGTACGCATGCACCTTCCTTGGAGCTCAGGCCGGCCTAAGCTTGGCTGACAGCCCCGCCTGGGCTGAGCACCCCACATCACTGCAGTGAGTGCACTCCTCCCCCTTCCATCACATGTCCTCATGTTGCATGGAGGGTGCATGCATGCGAGCCGCATGGGCGTGATTGTGACCATGCTCCTGTATTGAGGGTCAGTGTGGAGGGGAGCCTGACCTTATGGACCAGACCCAATGACCTAACACACTACCTGCCCCACTGCCTGCCTTCTCACACTGCCCTCTCGTACCTCCGTCGCATGTGTCTGTCTGCCTGTTGGATGCCCTCACCATTGCCAGCTTGTCTTTGTAACCCTACTCCTCCCCTCACCTACCCCTGCGCTGCTTGCCACGCCCCTGGCTGTGCAGGCTGGCCGCTCTCCTCCGCTCCCTCCTCTGCTCCCTCCTCCCCTCACCTGCACTGCAGTTCCTGGCCAGCCCAGCCCAGCCAGCCTCCCTCTTGCACCACCCCCTGCACCTTGCCGTCAAGCTAGCCTGGGGCCTGGCCAATGTGCTGCTGCTGCGCAGCCTGGCCAAGGCCCTGCTCAGCAAGGCCCTGCCAGTGCTGATGGGGGCAGCACCAGACTGGCTGCGCCAGGCATGGCAGCCACCAGTGTGTGAGGAGTCTGAGAAGAGTGACCTGGCGGACAGCATGGCCCATGAGCTTGGGCTGCTGAGGGGTGGAGGGGTAGGCAGCATGGAGGGGCAGGCAGCAGGCCACCCTTCTGGCCCCTCTGCCGCGCTGGTAAGCTACAGCTCAGGGTCCACTGACGCGCAGGCTTCCGTGTTCTTAGCTGCCAAGCAGCTAGGGCAGCACCACAGTGAAGGCAGCTGCTGCAGCAGCACTGACCTGATGAGGGGAGGCGGCTGGGGAGCCGAGCAGCAGGAGCCAGGCCCAGGGTCGGAGGCGGGCTGGGTGGGGGTGGCTCGTGGAGGCAATGTGAGGCAGGGCAGCTGCATGGTGGTGGGTGGAGGGGCTGCAGGCCTCAGGCAGCGCAAGCAGCAGGGGTCGGGCAGCAGCCAGCAACCTGGGGGGAGCCTGTCTAGCCAAAGCAGCAGCACCTGTGTGCAGCAGGTCCCACAATCACAGCAGCAGCAGGCTGGGGCAGAGCTGGTGCACGAGGTCAAGGCCAGGGTAGAGCTGGGAGGTGGGGAGCAGCAGGCAGGGCGGCAGAAGGGAGTGCTGTGGCGGGCAGGGGGTAAGGGCGCCTGGGATGTGTATGTGGTGCAGACCTACCTGTCCTACTTCATCGCAGTCTCCAGCATAGCACACTTTGAACGGTTCTTGGACAGCTTGAATGTGTGAGGCGGGGAGTGACAGGGTCAACGCACGCAAGTGGCTTGAGAGGGTGAAGGTGTGAGAGAGGATGGTTGGGGGATGCTTGGTGAGTGGCCAGATGCAAGGCTAGAGTTATTTTTGGTGGCAGCAAGGGTCAGGGGAAGGAGAGGGTTGCCTTCAAGTCTGAAGCCCCCAACCAAGTATGGCATAGCCAAGTCATCACCATCTTGGTGCCAAGCCACTCGCCTACCAGCCGTAGTGTGGGAGTGGCTGGCAGTCCCTGACGGCACAAACAAAGGTGCATTAATGTTCTGAAACGACATGGCAAACTCCGGCTGCTCCCTGATGGATCTCGTGGCAGTGCACTCAAGAATGAAACGATGGCGTCCGCTGTTGCCTAACCTGAACCTAGTCAAGCTCGTGCGAACTTCTGTAGAGAGCTGTCTGTTTAGCAGGTGTGGTGCCATGTGATTAATGCCAATGCCGTCCCCATGCTTGAACTATGCAGCGTACGAGCATCTCTCCCGATGCACCGTCTCAGGCAGTCTAGGGTCTCCCTCAAACCCAACCCAACGCCTCCCCCACCTCTCGAGCCAATATCTGGCGGCCAGCTGTAATTTAGCACTCCAACTGGCCTGACAGCTCCTGCCTAACTCCACTACTACCTTGAACACGCACATGAGCAGGTCGCTATGAAATAGCTTGGCTGTGTTCCGTAACTTGCTGACCCAGGGACACCTCTCCGGGGTGGGTGAGGCAGCTCAGCCTAGCTACCAAGGGTGTTACAGGGTGTGTGCTTGGTGCCCGCTGGAGTTGTGCTGGTGGTCAGAGCAGGCAGAAGGCAAGGAGTACCCTGGCCTGGGATCCGCAAGACAGCCCACCTAAGGCCCAGCAGCAGCCTGCTAGGGCACAGTAATGTTTGCCCCCCTCTTGAGCTGTCACCAGCCTACATCAATGCGTGCCAACTCTAGGCTATAGCCCTGTCGCAGGGGGAATGCGTGGGAACATACCTCCACACAGCCCCATAACACCATCCCCAGTGGTCCCTGGTGATCCTTAGTGGTCCGACTCTAATGGAGGCCCTAGTGAGGGACGAGGGGGCTGCTTGGCTAGCACAATGACTCTTGCTCAACCAGCTTCTAATTGTAGCAGAAGGTGTGCCCCATGCATGAGGTGGCTGTACAGTGGAGACAGCTTCCCTACAGGCCAACAAGTTAAAAGGGGCGTTAACGTGACGTGCTCCCACTCCTCGCCCCTCCCTGCATGTGGCTGGACTGTGCAGGGGGAAAGGATCACCCGAGGCACTAAGGTGCATCCCTTGGCTATATAGGTACACACGTGGGTAGAGCATTGGGGATGCAGTGGGCCACATATGTTACATATTGACAGCTGCCAATCTTAGGGCTATGGAGCAGGCCATCTGAGGTCATCAAAGCAGAACTCTGCACACTAGGCATGTGCGTCTGGCACCCTGTGTCATCAGACACAACCTCCTGCTTATTCTATGCAGGGCTTGTTTGTTATGGGCGCCCAGCTGTCTACCTCATGAAATGGCTGTCTTGACTCAACCCTGAATGTCATCCTGCAGTCATACAGATGCCAATGGCTCCCAACCCAGCCTAGTCCACACGATTTCTGATCTCAGGGTTCTCAAGGGCGTCAATCTCGTCCTTGTCCAGGTCGACAAAGTACGGGTGTTTCAGCGCTTCCTTGGCCTGTGGGCACACAAGTTGTTGCTTGTGTGAATTAGCAACAAGCAGGGTTATTGCTCCAGCGAGCAAACTCATGCCATCAGCGACAAGAGATCATCAGGATGACTCACAGAGATGCGCTTAGCTGGATCATAGTCCAACATTCTGCGGAGCAGATCAACGCCCTCTGCCTCCAGAGTTGGGAAGATGCGAGACAAGTCCTGTGGGTGCCACTGAGGCCACTCATGCCTGCAGAAACACACAGGAGATAGCAAGCAGTTGCAACGGATGCACCAATTGCTAGATCATTGCACCACTCACCAGTCTCTCAATTTGGTTACGCCTGGCCAGTTGTCTTCAGATGGCGTTCCCAGCAGCTTGAAGATATGAAGGAGCTGCTGAAGCTCACAGTCACCAGGAAAGAGAGGTTGCTGCAAAAAAAATGGTGTTATGAAGTTATCCCCTGCTCACTGCGCTGGCCTTTGCCATCATGTCATGTGTTGTACCAGTACCTTGCGCACCAACTCAGCAAAAATGCATCCCACGCTCCACATGTCTACTGGTGTTGAGTAGTGTGTGGTCCCAAGCAGGACCTCTGGCGCGCGGTACCACAGTGTCACAATCTACGGTGATGTGACACAAGTAAGAGCATAACGACAATAGTATAGTTGGCAGGGCAATATAGTGCCACAAAATGCAGCTGTGCAGCTGAGGTTGTGCAGCTACGAGCACGACACGTACTTCATGGGTGTAGCTTTTGACTGGGATGCTGAATGCCCTTCCAAGACCGAGGTCCGCAATCTTCAAGCACAGGATGCTATCGTCCACCAGAAGGTTCTGGGGCTTCAAATCACGGTGCAGCACGCCATGCTTGTGGCAATGTGCCAGCCCTTTTACCAACTGGTACAAGAGGTTCTGCAAGCAAGAAAAGCAACATATGTGTGTGATGGATGCTGCTGTCTGTTGCTTATACAATGTGTCAGACCTTGATGACATTCTTGGGGATAGGGTATGCTGGCCCCTTTCCATTGCGGTCCATCCATTTCTTCAAATCTGTCTGGAGGTACTCAAACACCTACTCGACAAGTAACAAAGGAATATATCAGGCTAGTACGACGCATCAGCTTAGATGAACATAGTGATTGGGATACCAAAAACCTCACCAGGTATAGGCAAGGCTTGCCGTTCTCTTCAGTGTGCTCCACAGCAAGCAGCCTGCAGGTAGGTTACACACAAGTCAGCAGAAAACCAGACCGTACAAGGGTCACTGGCGACATGCACGCACTTGACAATGTGGTTGCTCTCGCTCAGCATCAGCAGGAGCGAGACCTCCCGCAGGGTCGTGGAAGGGACGCCCTCCTCCTCCATCTGCGGGCAGTGTGCGGTGCAGCATATGTTGCTGACTTGTTAACTATATAGCTTGTGCTCGTAAGAAGGCTGACAACTACCTCCAGACGGGTCTTCTTCAGTGCGACCAGCTTCCCGGTGTTCAAGTCTTTAGCTTTGTAGACCTTGCCGTACGTACCCTCTCCAATCTTCTCCTGTGAACGTAAGCATAGTGCTGGAATTAAGTCAACAGCTGGCGTCTGACCTTCCAAACGTTTGCGCGCTGGCGGTGCACGCACGAGCTTTTCATACTGATCCATGGTTCCACCAGGTGCGGACGGCCTCACTGGCACCGGTCAGCGCTGGGTGGTCAGAGCGTTGACTACGCCGCTGATGATGCTGTGTGATCGGTATGCGTGCGCTGTGGGCGTATGTGACTGCGCCCTCTCCTTCATCTGTCTACATCGCCCTCTCTTTATGAACTTCAAAGGTTGCAACAGATAAACTGTCTGGGCTTGCAGCTTGCAAATAATGCGGATGCGCACAGCTCAGCTATATGCGTGAACAGGCCAGTTCATGTGCACTGCGGTGATGTTACCGCATCCTTTGCTTGCCTGATCAAGCCAACGGATCGGACGCAGCACTGCCTGCTCCGCCCTGAGCCCTTTACAAGTGATGCAGCCATGAAGCGAGGGACATGACACATGAAGCACCCCGCATCCCATCAGGCTGTTTGGTGGGACTGCAATACAGCACTCAACATGCAGCACATTGAGGAGAGCAAGTGGCGGACGCTGGAGCTGTGCTACTGGCCAGAGCAAGGGAAGCTGCCAGCCAAGGGCAAGGCCAGGCCAGGCCTGGGCTACAAGTGGCTGTCGAGACTGCCCACCCAAGGCCCAGCAGCAGCAGCAGCTGCAGCAGCAGCAGCAGCCTGCTGGGGCACAGTAATGTGTGCCCCCCTCTTGAGCTGTCATCAGCTCCCAAATGGCGCATGTTTGTTGTGCTAACTCTAGGCTATAGCCCTGTCACAGGGGTCAGGCAACGGTGTGGGTGGTAGGAACCCATGCCATATGCATGGGAACATTACTCCACACAACACCATCCTGAGTGGGCCCTAGTGATCCCTACTGGGCCGACACTAATGGAGGCCTTAATAAGGGGCGAGGGGGCTGAAGCACTCTGGCATACTGTACTTCGACGAGGCTGACGCACTCTGGCATACTGTACTGCGACGAGGCAACACCAATACCAAGCGACCCTGCGCCTTCCCTGTCCTCTCAAAGGTGACGGCCAAGGTCCACAGGCGCTGTGCTTTGGTAAGTCTTGATGCTTCCCGCTGCAAGCTTGATGTACAATGCCGCAGCAACGGAGGGGGGGGAATGCATTCAGGCACTATCCTTACACGGCCCACGGCCTACAGGTGACACAGCCGCATTGCTGCGCTGCCCAACCCCACACTCTCATCTCCACCATTGTAAACACCGCAGTCCACGATTTGACAAGCCGCCATTCAACACCATGCATCCCCAATCCTCACCTCCCCCCCCCCCTTTGACTGAGCAGCAACAATCATGCCACTTGAGCCGACATTTGGTTACTCAAAGCAGCCTCAATGATCAAGTACAAAGCCTGGCCCACTTCCCCCAGGTATAGGGCTGGGGTCAGGGGGCTGGCAGTGCATGATGACATCACAACACTGCAGCCAGCACACTGTCCAGGGAGGACTTGGTGGCCTCCAGCTTGCTCAGTGCGGTGCTCTGGTCCTTCTGGCGCAGCGCAAAGTCCAGGGCCTCAACCTGAGCGCAGCAGGCAGGCAGGCAGGCAGGAGGTCAGTTAGTTAAGTAGCTAGACAATGAGGTATGATGCCACAAGAGTATGCCACGATGAAGAGGGTGGGTTTGCGCCGTATAGTTTGTGGCTTGGTATGGCTGCTGGGCCTTGCCCATTACCGACCCATGGCACAAGCAAGGCAGGTTACTACATACGACAGCAAACAGGCAGAGACGCCTGGGTGAGGTTGGCAGGTCAGGAGTGGTGAGTGCAGGGGGGCATGGGGGCAGTAGGTATGGATCCCACTGAGGGGGCTAGGCCCGGGTGAATACACACCAGCCTCCAGAAGCTGAAGCCCGTGAGGGCAGCTGGAGGGCAAGGAAGGAAAACAAGCGAAGTAGAGGATGGGGATATCAGGGGATGGGAAGCTGAGTAGGGGGTGGGAAGGCCAACAGGGTTTGGGAGGCTAGGCGGCATTTGACAGGCAAGGGGCAGCAGTGCACCGCTGTAGCCCGGCCTGTGCCACTGCAGCGAGCGCCTGCTCAGCTGCACTTCCTTGAACGACCAGCAGCTAGGATACTGGTATACAGGTGTTCAGCCAGTTCATTCACAGGTCCTGGCCAGCGGTGTCCATTCCCACTGTGCTGCTGCCCTGCTGGGCCCCACCCTTCGCCTTGCCTCGCCCTTCCCTGTTGCACCCTCCCAGTCTGGTGCAAAATTGTCTTCCAGCAACACCGGGCTGGCAGTTCCAGGGTGTAACCAGAAACCACATCACCCACACTTGCAGGCAGGCTCTAGGGGGCGTCACCCACACAGCCTGGCAAGCAGGACATGGCCAGCCACTGACTCCTCACAGCCTGCTTAAGAGTGCTCACACCGCATCAGCACAATGACAGCGCAAAGACTGAAACAGATCGCTGATTGATTTGCTCTAAATACTGCTGGGGGATGGACTGGTTGGCTAGCTAGAGGTTAAATGCAGAAAGGGGGTAATGAAATATATGTATACTTAATGGGGTAAAATGGTATAATGTAGCTGTGGGTAAAATGCTGTGGGGAGGGCGCCTGGCCTGCCTGCCTCCATACATTGCTGCCTGCACATGCGTGGCTGTCAAATCAGCGCCGCACAACCTGCATTGGGTGCTAGCCAGTGGGCACACGGCTCAGCACATGGCCCTGATCAGGCAAGTATGCATATGGGAGAGGCAGCCCCTAATGGCATGTGTCTGTGACAACACACTGACCTTGGAGATGAAGTCCTTCTTGAGCTCTAGAGCTGTCTTCTTCTCCTCCTTGGCCTTGGTCTGGGCTAGAGCATTCAGGTCAAAGCGGAGGGTGCCCACTTGTCGCCGCAACTGCTCACGGGCCTCAGTCCTGCGCGCAGCAGCAGCAGCAGCACACCTAGATGGCTGGCGGGCGCCACACGATACTGAGACACCACCACCTGCACCTCTGCAGCTCAGGTAGTGCTCAGACACATGCAGGAGCCACCACCTGCGTTGACAGTCAGTCTGACTTGGGCACGTATCACACGAGCATTGCCTATGCATGGTGCCGGCTGCACGGTTTGCATCGTGCCCGGCCGTTGACCGTAGCTGCCTACCAGTAAGCCTTCTCAATGAAGGGCTGGAGATCGGCATCGATGCGGGCCTCACTCAGGCGGACGCGCTCCTTCGTCTCATCTAGTGCCTTCCGTGCCTGGGTGAAGCCGTCCCGCTGAGATTGCGGCAAGTCCAGGTCACGGGCCTCATAGATGATGTCGAAGCCCTTCTCACGAACCACGCGGTCGTCAAAGAGATCCACGGGCGTCGCGGTGCCGTGGGAAGCACCCGCCGAAGCTAGGGTTGCAACGCCAGCTAGGAATCCACCGAGGACCTGTACACACGCGAGCCCGTCGTCCAATGCTGACAACATGTTGCAGCCAAAGGCACGTCCTACACGCTGCCCACACTCACCGCGCGCCGGGACTCAGCAGAGGCCTGGACCACCACCGCTGACCTGCAGTAGCGCGTGAAGGAGGTGAAAGAGCTGTTAGGGGGACAAAAGAGGGACAGAAGCTGATAAGCTGCATCTACGCACCTGCGCGATGCTGGGCGAGCAGACACCTGGGACCTGTAGCGCAGGGAGCGAAAGTGCCACATGAGGGGGAGTACTGGGGATAGCGAGAGAAAGCTAGCCTACCGGCAGGCAATCTTGGTAACGGTGGCCATTTGTATTGCTTGTCGTGTTCTGTAGCAGCAGGCAGCAAGGGGTTATTCACTCAACCACCCAAATCGCAAGATCGCCCCACTCGGCAATGACAAGCGTGAATTTTACCACTTTGTCCGTGCAAGCCCATTGCGAGCGAACCAGCCCGCCTAGCTATGGCAGGGCACAACAAGCAGTGTGTGGCGAGGTGTGATCCGCTTGCCTGCCCTAACCCTGCATCGCACCAGGGCTTTTAATGTCACGGCTCAAAACGCGTCCTCTGCTTGCAGGCTGCAAAAGGAGTACAAGAGCTTGTTAAAGGTAGGGGGAAGCACCCAGGGGTCACGGCCGTAGTAGAGCACCAAGGAGTTCAAGCAACAGGTGTCAACCCATCCTGCACTGCGGGCAGGAGCCAGTACCACACATCACTGCACACCCCTCACCCAACAATTTGCTGGAGTGGCACTTTGTACTGGAAGGCGATAGCACCTCCGAGTTCAAGGATGGTGTGTACCATGGCAAGATTGCATTCCCTCCAGGTACAGCCACAGCCACTCACAGCAGATGCTCGCAGCAGCAGCCAGCAGCCTGTGGGCCAGTATCAGCCACAGGCCAGCAGGACCCTGCAGGGTTCTAGCAGGGTGCCAGCCCCAGCTCCCTGCACAGATGTATGGGATGCACCAGTGGTGGTGGAGGTCTGAACGCAGCTCCGGCCACTCCCACCTCATGTTTTCGCAAGGCCATGGGGCCCTGATGCTCAACCTGGGTTACAGCTGCTGCTGCTGCTGCTGCTGCTGCTGCTGATGATGATGATGATTCTTTCACTCTTGCTGTTGCTAGTGAAAATGTGATGCCCCACCTGAGTTCTGGGGGCTGCAGCTACTGGTTCTCCATTGTTGTCACTGTTGATGTTGCTGCTGCCGCTGTGTCTGTCGCTGTTGCTGTTTTAATCGCGGGTTACGGGGTGTGCTGGTGTGGTGCTGAGCAGAGTATCCCTTCAAGCCGCCTAGCCTCAGCTTGTACACGCCCAACGGTCGCTTTGCCACCAACACCAAGCTGTGCCTGTCCATGACGGACTTCCACCCTGAGAGTGAGGAGATGAGGGAGTGAGGGAGTGAGAGGGGAAAGGATGGGAGGGGGTAGGGAGGATGAGCAGGCGGGCATGCTCCCCGCCCACCTGCAGGCTGAGGACCTGCATTTGAACTGGGAGGCTGCAGCCAAAGGCTGACCACCCTGCTAGCTTGGGCCTGTCCTGCATGGCCAGCACACGCCTGCATACAGAAGGCACACTGCAAGCAGCATGATGGGGCCCTGCTGGTGCGGCATGCAGCTGGGCTGCTGTGCCAGTGGGTCAGGGATCTCCACCCCATTACAACAGCTGCTTGAGCGTGACTGTCTGCTTCTACTAGTACTGCTGCTGCCACCGCCACCGCTGCTGTTGCTGCTGCTGCTGCTGCTATACACATGTTTCTGTGTGTGTATTGTATGCAGGCTGGAACCCCATGTGGTGGGTAGCTTAGCTGCTTATATTAAGAAGGCCTGCCGGGTTCCTCAGCAGCACCTGGCACCGCCTGCCGCTGCCCCTGTAGTGGTGGTGGCTGTGACTGATGCTCCTTAGGCTAGAAGGCCTGCAGCGGCCCTCCTTGTCACACCACTCTTTGCCAGCCCACCCACCCACTGGCTGCCTGCACACCTACCAGCCTAGCCCTCACGCCCTTGCTCCCTCACATCTTCACTTGACCTGACTGCCCTCTGCTCACCCCACCCATCTGACTGGCCCACCTGCCTGATCTTTATGCGACCTTATCAGCGCCCAGCCCCTGTCTCCAGCCTGCAGTTCTCCTCCTGGGCAAACACCCCTGCAGTCGTAACACAGCTCACTCCACACCCAACACTCTCCACTCTCCACAGCCCTGCCATGGGTTCCCGCTGTTCATCTGCACCTCTTGTACAAAACACTATGCTACACAGCACATGTGCCACCCAACCTCCCTGCTGATAGCAAGGGTTTCCAGGGCAGGGGCTGGAAACCCTTGCTGGCTCTCCTCACCTGCTGCTGCTGCTGCTGCTGCTGCTGCTGCTGCTCCTGATGCTGGGTGGTGTTCAGGAGCGTGGGCACCATCCTGACCGGTCTGCTTTCCTTCATGAACGACACGCAGCGCACCACAGGCAGCATCGACAGCAGCAAGGAGGAGAAAGTGAAGCTGGCAGCACAATCGCTAGCCTTCAACATGAAGAGCCCAATGTGAGCCCCTGATGTGCCTGCCTGTTACTCCGTGTGCCCAGCTGCCTGACCAGCTGCCTGCCCAGCTGCCTGCCCAGCTGTCTGCCTGCCTGCCTGCCTGCCTGCCTGCCTGCCTGCCTGCCTGCCTGCCTGCCTGCCTGCCTGCCTGCCTGCCTGCCTGCCTGCCTGCCTGCCTGCCTGCCTGCCTGCCTGCCTGCCTGCCTGAGTGCCAGTTGCAGCAGCGGGGGCACCAAGGGGCCAGGCATAGCCCTGCCCCTGCCCTTGTGTCTGTCTCACCTACTGCCAAGTCCCACCCCTGCTGCCTACCGCTCGCCTCTGTCCAGGCCAAGCTAATGTAGCAGCCCACCAGCAGCCCAGCAGCCTCGACCCTGACTGCTGGCAATTGGCACTCCCTCTCCCCTGACACCATGCCACCCTTGTCCTGCTGGGTCAATGCCGTTCTCACTGCTCAGAGCCCGCATGCGTGTCTGATGCTGCAGGTTTCGCAAACTGTTCCCCGAGTGGGTGGCGGCTCATGAGGTACGGCAGCAGCAGGCTGCACAGCCAGCAGCCCCCCCGGCAGCCCCACAAGAGGCCGCCGCTGCAGCTGCTACCCAGAGCCATGCTGAGGTGGCGGTGGATAGTTCACAGGCCGCGCAAACCCTGGGTCATGGGCCTGGGGGTGGGGGTGGGGGTGGACTGGGTCGTGATGCGACGCCAGCAGGCCCGCAGGCAGTGGCTGCTGCTCAAGATGCTGCTGGGGGTCCACAGAGGGCGGCAGCAGCACCACCAGCAGCAGGAGCGGCGGCGGGTGCTGGCTCAGCAGGCGCGTCAGGGTCTGGCAGCGAAGCGTCGTCAAGCAGCTTGTGGGTGGTGGCTGCTGCGGTGGTGGTGCTGGCCCTGGTGCTGGTGCCGCTGTATTCTGCGCATACAGCCATGGTCAGCAAGACATGAGGCGTTGCGGAGGAGAAGAGGGCCAGCAGCCTGAGGTCAGGCTGCCACTCACTGTTCGATGCCGGCAGGGGTGACTGGTGCAGACTGACTGTCTGCTTGGTGCCCATGACCGTTTGCTGCTGTCAGGGGTGGGGGAAATGAGTAGCACGCCGAAAGCGCTGCAAGGAGGCCTCTCAGAGTCCCAGATCCCAGAACGGTGCCCTGAGCTTAATGCTCAAGGGGTCCAACCTGCCTTGATTGGGCCACGAGGGTTGTAAGGAGCCCGGCAGGGCGAGAGAGCTGTGAGTTGAGGGGGCTGCTTGCCTGGGGTTGGCCTGAGCAGGCCAAGCGCATCAAGGCTAAGCAGGCCACACCGCACCAGGCCGACCTGTGGAAGAGCTTAGGGAGGCGAAGAGCTGAAAAGGTTAGGGCATACGGCACCAGGGCGGAGCAGGCCATACCGCTCCAGGCTGACCCGTGGAGGTCATCAAGCGAAGAGCTTAGGGCGGCGAGCTGGGGTAGTTGGTATGAAAGCAGGGTCGGGGCCATCACTGTTGCCTTAGTCCATGCAAGGCGGGTCGGGGGCAGGTGGGACACACACTAGTGAGCCTTGTGGAGGGGTGAATGGTGGGTGCTGAGCAAGCAGCAGGCAGCAGGGAGGGAAATGGCCAGCTGACAGCTGCCAGCCAGCAATTCCTAGTCCTCCATGCTCTATGCCTGTGTCAGTGTTTGCGCCAGTACCTCCTGGAGCCGGGCCTCAGTTATTGGTGAGGCCCCTGCCGCAGTTGGCTGCTGCTGCTCCTACTGCTGTTGCTGCTCAATTGTAGCAACCTATCCAGCAATCGAACTGTTTGTAATTGCACGCGGCAGCTGACCTTTGATTTGAGGGAGGTTGGGTGAACATGCCAACCGGGCGTGGTACTTTGGTGTCTGCCTTGAGGTGCATAGGTGGGTGGAGAGGTGAGGAGGTTATGTTGTGAACATGTCCTGGTGCAAAAGATATTGAGCACCAGAAGTGTGAGACATGTTTTGACAGCACTCAGGGCTGCAGAGTGAGAGAGTGAGACTGTCTGTCTTGAGGCAGTTAGAGGGGCAGACCTCGGCACCCTAAGCTGAGTGCCGCGTCTGTCCCTACGCTCTCTACAGGGTTATGGGCCCACGCACGCAGACGCGTGAAAGGCACCAGCAAGTAGTGCCTGACCCTGACCCCACGCACGCAGACGCGTGATAGGCCCTGACTTCCCGACCTCGCCGTCCTGCCCAGACATCGCCGTCCTGCCCAGACTGCGGGACTGGCTGCACTGCTCCTAGCTGCTCCTTCCCCGCGACATCGCTGTATTGTATCGATACAAAAATACACGGTTTTCTTGTATTTTCGTGAATTTCCTGTATCGATACACGTATTACTAAGGCGCGACCGGCCAACCTAGAATTCTATTTCTAGGTTTCTAGGCTCAGGAAAAATTTCTAGGAATCCAGCCGGCCAACCTAGAATTCTATTTCTAGGTTTCTAGGCTCAGGAAAAATTTCTAGGTTTCCGAGCCACCTAGAATTCTATGGGCGCGCCCTACGTATTACCCATCACTGCTCACAACCCTTCCCTAGGTCCCCCCAGCCCCAGCTCCTGCCTCTGTACCTCCATGCCATCAAGCACCCCTCCTTTGGAATTACGATGTACTTTGTAGGCTACCTGTCAGGTCCCACAAGGTCAGGTAAAATGGCTCGATAAAATGTACCGTCACTTTTTGTCGCGTATACTCCACTCCAAGAGGTCAAACCGCAACGCCCCGCTGCGGCGTGCAGCTCCGCAGCTTGGCCTGCGAGGGACGGGCTAAAGTCAACTTTGCCCCCCTCCGCGGTATCCTGGCACCAGTGACTCCTTGCACCCTAACGGTAGTGCACATACAATAACGCCGCAGCGACGAGCGAGGTAGAGCGGCCACTAGTCGGGCGGTCGGGGTGCCGTGATGGGGTGCCGGCATGCAAATATGCAGTGCTGTTTTTGAGATCGATTTGCTGCTTGTTGCTGCTGCGCATCCGTCTAGTTTCTGCGCCCTAGAGTTGACGTATACTCATAGCTCCCACGGGAAGCTATTGCAGTGTAATACATCTGCCCTGCACGGGTTGGGAGGCTAATGAAATTCCAGTGAGTTGAAACCTAATTTCTAGGCGGGAAGTGCATCAAACGCCGTGCTGACCTCATGTTGAGATGCAAGCGGTGTGCCCCGAGAACTTCTGCAACTATTGGTAGCGTATCCTTTAGGTTAGCACCCATAGATACACTTAGACATACCTACCATGCTCATGTCTAAATTACCCCATCATCTCGCGCTCACCAGGCTGCGAAAGTACTAGAGGTCGTTCTGGTTCCTCCAAGCTACCACCAGCGTCCATCAGCGGCGCAAATGATGCAGACTGGCGGCCATTGATAGCGATGGCACCCCGCACTAAGCGTAGTAAGAATGGGTCGGCGGTCATGGCAGCTCGGGTTGCAGCTGGCATTGCCCCGTGGACGCGCATGGCCGGCTTCATCGCAAACCGGTTCATGGTAAGGCTTCTGCGGCCTCAGTGGCTCTGTTCCCAGCTCCTTCTACCCCCTCTGCCCTTGCTGCTTGTGCATTTGCCCCTACTGCCCCAGCCCATCTGTGTGCCCTAGCCCCAACCCCAGCCCTTGTGGGGGCACTCAGGCCCTTGCTACCAACAAGGCAAGGCCAGGAAAGCGGCAACAACAAGCGCAAAGTTGGGGGAAAGGGTTATGAAGCGCATTAGGTGCTTAGTAAGCATGCCATCAGATGAGCAACGAGCAGCAGCTGTAGCTGTCAGAGACAGCGTCACAGCCCGGCAACAGCAACAGCAAGTGGACAGCAAGAGGCTAAAGGAGTTGGAAGATACAGCAAGGGGGGTGTACAACAGGTTTGAGCCACCCTTGCCTGCTCTGCGTTCCAAAGGCATGACGGTGGAGGAGCTCAAGCATCTGAGCCAGAAGTTGGGGGTAGGGTCCGTGGGTAAGAACAGGCGGCAACTACTCGAGCGCATCGAGGAGTATTGCAAGCAATAGTGTCAACCAGGGGCACTATTGTTGCTAACAGTAGCAGCCTGTGTCAAACACATGTTCACGGCTCATGCCTAGACCCCTGCCAGACCCACTGACCTAGCACGTATGTCGTGGTTCCCTTCGAAAGCTGCAGAAATGACGCGATGTCCTGGCTGAACCTTGCCACATGTGCTGCTTGAGCTGCACCGGCTTCTTCTTTCTGCTGCTCCAACATACTCTCATTTATCTGCCCTACCAAATAAGTCGTCGAAAGACACTTCGGACATGCTGCCTGCAGCTCATAGTATATGCTTTAGTGTGGTGGAGGAGGAGGGCTTCGTCATGTTGCGAGCGAGCTGCGACAGCCCGATGCGAGATGCGAGCCACCCCGTTACCGAACATAACCGCCGGCCCTCGCGCTAGTGCTGTTGTACACCGTACCTACTGGCACCCGCATTAGAAAGAACGCCGCATCCATCTACAGTAACCTTGCCACCTGGACACTTGTCGACACTGGTGGGCGCCCAGGCCGTGCAGGCCCTTTGATGCAGTAGGCATATCGGGAAGGCTCGCTGATCACGGCTGTGTAAGCGCGGCATCAAATGGCTCACGGTACATTTTGCCAAAGAGACCTTGTGGGACCTGACTACCTGACAGTCAGTGTAAGGGCGCGCTCCGCGTAGTCCCTTAGTGTCGTCTGGGCTGTCGCGGTTAACCCGAGGCAGCTACAGGATAATCGGTCACACCGCATTAGTGTGAGTTGGCAGGTAAAGCCTAGCAGCGTAAGCTGTGAGGACAGCTGGTTCGATTCCAGGGGGCCGTTCTAAGCCCTAGCCTTCTCACGGTGATGCCTTGTGGCCGACCCTTTCAGTACCCGCACTTCGGTGCCCTCGCGGCCGGCTCAGTGTTACACATGGTTCAAACGGTCCAGCGTCGCCTTTATAAGGCTGCACGTTACAAGTGGTTTCCGACCGATAAGCCAGTTAACACCCGGCCTCGATTATATCGAGAATGGGTCGAACTTCCCGAATTGAATACACAATCACCCCAGAGGATGAGGCTCTCGCTAGGCTCTATAGGTTGCGACCAGCTAGGCGTGGGCCTACTGTTGCACCTACCCCCGAGGCAATTGCTGCCCGGGAAGCAGCGGATGCTGCAAGGCTTGTCAGTCCTCGCGACGCAGCCATAGCTCGGCTCCCTGCCAATATTGACCCGGCTTCGCCCGCGGCCATCGAACTGATAAACCTCCTAGAAGAGCAGGCTTGGCCTGAGGCCCACACTGAGTACCCTGTGTACCTTCACGGTCGCTCGGTCACTGAACATGAGGCTATGCTTGAGGCCTCGCTCCAGCGGATGGTTGCCCGCAATGCTGCTGCTGATGCTCCTCTTGTTGAGGAGGGTCAGCTGGAGGACGACGACGAGGAGGAGGAGCTTGACGAGCGCGACACGGCCATTCAGGAGCTCCACGCCTCTCTTCAGGCTCGCGAGGACGTCCTGGTCGCTGTACAAGCTCGGCTCACTGCCCTCGAGGCTAGCCAAGCCGCTGTCAATGCTGGGGTAAGTCCTGCTGTCGGTCTTAGCTCCGCGGCCCCAGTCAGGTCTCCTCCGCCCCATGGGCTTGCAGCCGGACAGCATCGCAATACAGTAGCGAACCTGTTTAGTGCTGGTCGATTCTCTTCTGGACAGCCTGCTGGTGCTGTCGCACCCCAGTCTGCTGCTCCGCAGGAACACGACCCCTCAGCTGCAGGTGGGTCTACAGGTCCCCTTCACCCTGCTGCAGGACATGTAGGTAATGGCAGCTCTGTTGTCCAGCCTGCTGTCCAGCCTGCTGTGCACAATGCTACACACACTGCTGTTGCTGCATCTGCTGCACGTGCTGCATACACTGCTGCACAAGCCACAGTAGCCCAGGGTGCTCCTGCCTCTGGCAGGGCTCCAGTGGGGCAGAGCCCTAGCAGGCCTGTCACCAGGGCGGCAGCATCCATTGCTGCAATCCGTCAGAAGTATGCTGGGTTGTCTGGTGGTTCTGCCCCAGCCCCACTTGCTGCTGTGCCTCAGGCACCTGACACTGTGGTGCACTCCCACAGGGGTTTGCCCCCTGTTGAGCGTTGGTCTGACAACAGCCTTGCTCAGGGAAAACGTGCTGTCACCTTTCTTGAGGATCTTGAGGTGCACTGTGTTAATAATAACCTTGATCCTGCCCTTGCACTGCCATCCTTCTTGTCAGGCAAAGCTAGGGAGGTCTGGTTCAAGTCCATCAGGGATGCCTATGCCTTGACACATGCTGGCTATCCTCCATGGGACTATCTGTGCAAGCAGTTCATTGAGATGGTGGGAGAGGATCTTGTCACCGATCTTGACCAGGCTCATGACAAGCTGATGAACTTTGAGCTGCTGCGCATGTCCTCAGGTGTCACCCTGCAGGCCTACATCACTGAGTTTCGCAACACCATCACTCTGTGTGGTGCTGGTTGCATGAACCGTGCTCTGACTGTGGCTACCTTCCAGAGGGGTCTCACCCCTCAGCTGCGTGGTGCTGTAGCCAAGGACCTCAGGTCATTGCCTCACCCCACCCTTGAGGATGCTGTGTCTGCTGCCATTGACAACCACAAGGCTAATGTTGCCTCTGCTGGTGCCAATGTCACTCCCAGCAAACGTGGTGCTGGTCATGTTGCTGCTGTGCGCCCTCAGATCTCTGCCATCCGGGCAGCTGTCACCCCTGTCTCCGCCTACCGCTCCGGCCGTACGCTGGTGGTGGCGCCGCTGGTGGCGCCGGGACTTCACGCTCCCACGGCGCTGCGGCTCCGCCGCCCGCCCCAGTCATCTGGTGCTTCCACTGTGGTGTGACCGGTCACAAGACCCCGGACTGCCCCGACGGTCACCTGACCCAGGAGGAGGCCATGCGCAAGAACGGGAACATTGGTATGTTCCTGGCTCTGCAAGCCGCCAATGAGAAGCTCAGGTCAGCTCCAGGCAACAAGCGCCCGCGCCCACCACCTCCTGGTGACAACGGTGGCTCTGCCCCGGGTCCCAACCAGAACCGCAATGGCCCTGGTGGCCGCGGAGGCCGTTCCGGCAAGGGCGGTGCTGGTCGCAATGGCGGCCGTGGTGCCGGTCAGCGCTAGGGTGTTGCCCTGTCAGGTAGCCAGACCTGTACTGTGGTACCCACATGTTCTGCTGCTGATGAACTTAAGACTGTACTCTGTGGTACTGCTCAAGAGGAAGGATCACTGCATTTCCTGTTTGCTGGCACTGTCAATGGGCATCAGGCACACTTCTTGTGTGATACTGGTGCCACACACTCCTTTGTCAGCACTGCCTTTGCTCTGAAGCATGCACTGCCACTGGAGCACTCGCGCCGATTAAGGCCGGAAGTCGCCTACGTCATTTCTTCCCGGGAGGCATACTGCAGATAGCCCCAGGAAAGGCCGACTCATCGCCGTTGTAATCATTGAAAAACTCCAAGTTGTTGCGATGTTACAACTATTTGAAAAATCGCCCGACCCTGTACAGGGTCCTACCGACCCTGTACAGGGTCCTGGGCCACAGGGTTCTGCCGCACGGCTACAGGGTCCTATGACTAACGTCTACAGGGTCCTGCCGCACGGCTACAGGGTCCTGCGACACACGTCTACAGGGTTCTGCGGCACGCCTACAGGGTCCTGCGACACTTGTCTACAGGGTTCTGCCGCACGCCTACAGGGTCCTGCGACACACGTCTACAGGGTTCTGCCGCACGCCTACAGGGTCCTGCGACATTTGTTTACAGGGTTCTGCCGCACGCCTACAGGGTCCTGCGACACAAGACTACAGGGTTCTGCCGCACGCCTACAGGGTCCTGCGACACATGTCTACAGGGTTCTGCCGCACGGCTACAGGGTCCTGCGACACATAACTACAGGGTTCTGCAAACTCATCAGCTGGTAGAAGCTGGTGATGAGGTTGAGATCTGGCTGGTTTGCAAGTAGCCTACGGATCAGCTTCAACACCCCCTTCATCTGCTCCTTGGTCAGCCTCATGTCCAACAGCCTGCTCAGCTCGTCCATCAAGTCCTTGCCTGTCATGGGGCAGTTCCTGGAATTCCATGCACAAAGACAAGCAACAACTATATTGAACAACTCACTGCTGGTGATACTATTTCGTGGTATTTATGATGATGATGTGGAATACCTGAACACGGGTTGTTGAAGGTTGGCATCCAGCTTGAACACCTTGCTTCGACGTGCCCTGGCGCCATCCCCCCCTCCTTCATCCCCCTCAGGACCCCCCGGACCTCCTGGACCTCCTGGACCTCCTGGACCTCCTGGACCCCCGGGACCTCCTGGACCCCCGGGACCTCCTGGATACCCTTCCCCTTCCTCATCACTGTCTTCACTCCCACTGTCATCACTATCACCTCCGTCCCCTCCTCCGTCGACTCCTCCCCTTCCTCCTACATCCCCCTCTTCTCTGTCTCCGCGCTGTCCCCCCCTGTTGTCCTCCTCTCCCCTCTCACGCTGTTCGTCCCCTCCTCCCTGTCCTCTCCATGCACCCTCTGGAATCCTGCCACCCTCTTGTCCCGCTGGGGCTGCCTGATCCCTGCCTCCTTGCCCGTCCTCAGCCACCCCTCCTCCATCTCCTTGCCCGTCCTCATCCACCCCTCCTCCATCTCCATAGCTCCCCTGCACACATGTCGTCACAACATGCGGACAACATTGTGCGGCTGCGCAAATTGTCCGCGATGAGGTGCACGCATTAGCTGCCTCATGCGCACATGTACGTCAGCACGTACTAACTAAAAGCAATCGACATCTTACTGCCGACTCTTGCGATGTGTGTTGCTGAGCGTTTGGGGACTGGGCTTTCGACTTAGCCTGCCACTCTGCCCAAGCCTTCGTGCCTTCGTCTCCCACGAACTGGGGATGGCGCTGGGAACAGTGCGTGCGCATTCCTTTTATGCCGCCTGATTCTCCGCACACTAGGCATTGAAAGGCTGTCTTCACCATGATTGCCTGTGTCTTGGGAAGCCTGGAGAGCAAATGGTCACATTGTGCCCGCTGGGCCATCGCGGCCCGCTCTGTGTGTACCCACCCGGCGTCGCTTGCTGGCCGACAAAGTGACTTTTGGTTAACTGTGGCTTGGACGAGAATTTTGTGAGTAAGCACCGCTACATCGTGTTGTTGTCGTCTTGCCAACCCGTAGCAACAGCCTGTGAAATGTACCGCAACACGCTCGCCAAGAAGCCCATCGGCGTCAAGCCCACCGCCAAGAAGGTATAGTAATTCCTGTATCAATACCGCCTGCCTGCCGCGATGCTTTACCGTGCCAGGCACCTTCATGCTTTCATTAACTCCATGAACTATCGTTACTGCAGATTAAGGCTGCAGCCCCTCGCTCAGCTGACTCTGGGCACGAGTCAGATGAATTGCCTTTGGCCCAGCGACCAAGGGGGCAGCCCCTTGAGCCTTTTGCCTCTTCTGGTGATGAAGGGGAGGGTGATGGAGAGGAGGAGGAGCTGGAGGATGAGGGGGAGGGGGAGGAGGGTGAGGATGAGGGGGAGGAGGATGAGGGGGAGGAGGGTGAGGGGGCGGAGGAGGAGGAGATGGAGGGGGAGGAGGAGGAGGAGGAGAAAGAGAAGCAGAAGCAGAGGCCAGCCAAGAAACGGGCGCGCAAAGGAGGGAAGCAGGTCCCCGATGAGTTCAGTGCCTATGCTGCCTGATTTGCTGTGGTCACGTTGCATGTGCCTCAATGTCCTTTGCTAACCATGACCCATCGTTCCCGTGTGATTTCAGTACAAACATCATGCACCTAACGCCGACAAGCCCTTCAGTGTGTTGGGCAAATATGAGGTTAGTGTAGTGTTCATTACTGCCCATGTCACCTTGGTTATCTATAGTCCATGCATCCTTGCAGGAAGATGCCGTCAGTCTCTGGGGCAAGTTCGCCCCCAAATACATCCGGATGTGGTGCCCGCGTTCTGTAGGCCAGGTGATTGTGCAATGAATGGTGTAGCCATGTTACCAACCTAATTTGCTCTCTGGTGTGAATGTTAGTGAAACAGTCTTGGTGTGTGTTGTGCAGTACACCATCCCCGGCTGTGTACCAGGGGAATACCCCAAACTGGGCAGCAACTCGGTGGAGGCCAGGTGGAATGTCCCCATGCGGGCAATCATCGGCCTCGTATGGAAGGAATTCACCAAGGCCAACCCAGCCTACCTGGCTTTGCTGAGCTACTGGATGTTGCTGGCGGCATTCAAAAAGTGGGTAGCATGCATCCACCCATCATGCACCCATAGCATGCAACCCATAGCATGCATCCACCCATCATGCACCCATAGCATGCAACCCACTGCGTCATTAGTACAGGACCTCATCATCGGACTGGTACCCTTGAACGTGTAGGTCATACGATTGGGTCAGACGTCCCACCACTCCTAAGCAGCTGGCCCGTGTGCCGAGGACAGCTCGTAAGACAGCAGAGATCCAGAAGGCAGATGGGGGGTGGGAGTCGAAGTTTGGCTGCCGGTTGCTGGAAGCCAAGGCAGCAGCGGTGGCTGCAGGCACCCCGTACAGCAATGACGATGTTGTGCCCACTGACATGGAGCCATTCCTGCCCTTAGCTGCTCAGCTGAAAGCAGCCTCAGGTGAGTGGAGCCAGAACCCTGTGGTGAGATGCCAGGACCCTGTGGTGAGGGGCCAGAACCCTGTGGTGAGGTGCCAGGACCCTGTGGTGAGGTGCCAGGACCCTGTGGTGAGGTGCCAGAACCCTGTGGTGAGGTGCCAGGAACCTGTAGGCCAGAACCCTGTGGTGAGGTGCCATAACCCTGTAGGTGTGCAGCTGGACCCTGTGGTGAGGTGCCAGAACCCTGTGGGTGTGCAGCAGGACCCTGTGGCGTGGTGCCAGGACCCTGTAGGTGTGCAACAGGACTAACCCATGACATTGCGTGCACCCCTGATCGCAGAGAACTGGAAGAAACCAGACAAGACGCCAGAAGGCAAGCACCCTGAAGCTGCCAAGGCCTGGAAAGCAATGTCCCAGACATTCTATGACCAGTTTGACGAGGTGGCCCGTGACCTAGCAAGGTCTATCCCCGCCGGCAGCAATGCAGACCCGGTGAGTACCTCATTGCAATGCTGGTTGATGTATGCAATTTTACATGTTGGCCGAGTATGTGTGCTTTGCTTGATGCTGTGCAGGTGGCGACGGAGGCGAAGGCCAAGACGCTGCTGTTGGAGGCATGCACCCAGGACCAATCCTGGTGGAAGGCAAGTAGCTAATATGTAACGTGATTACCCTACCATTCCCTACCATACCATATCCCATGCCATACCTTCCAAGCTTCATATTGCCACCTTGTTGTGTGCAGTTGACGACCCAGACCCGGCTTGTGGAGCACAAGGCGAAGCTGTTGCTGGAGCTGCAGGATGCCCGCAGTGCAGGTCAGCAGGCAGGCCCAGCTTCACCCCCTCGCCGAGGGGGCAAGGCAGCTGCCAATGCAGCTCACACCACACCAGCTGCAGCCAAGCGTAAAGCTCTGGGAGGCGGGGGTGCCAAGAAGAGGCCTGCAGGCCGAGAAGCAGGGGCAGAGGTAGAGGAGCTCGCCGCTGCGCTAATGACAGGCTTGGCAGCAGGGGCAGCAGAGGCGGCAGAGGCAGCAGCAGGGGCAGCAGGGGCGGCAGAGGCAGCAGCAGGGGCAGCAGGGGCGGCAGAGGCAGCAGCAGGGGCAGCAGGGGCGGAAGGCTTGGCAGCAGGGGCAGCAGGGGCAGGGGCAGGGGTAGGAGCAGGGGCAGGGGCAGGGGCAAAGGCAGGGGCAAAGGCAGGGGCAAAGGCAGCAGCAGAGGCAGGGCCTGGTCAGAGGCAGAGCAGGGACAGGAGCAAGAGCGCCAACAGGGGCAGGGGCAGGGCAGGGGCCGGGGCTGTGTCAGGGGCAAGGGCAGGGGCAGGGGCAGTGGTGGCAGCAGAGGCAGTGGGGGCAGCAGGAGCTGTGGCAGGGGCAGCAGGGGCAGCAGGGTCTGTGGCAGGTGCTGGGCCTGTGGCAGGTGCTGGGCCTGTGGGAGGGGCTGGGCCTGTGGCAGGGGCTGGGCCTGTGGCACCCGGCACAGCAGGGGCAGAGGCAGGGGCAGGGGCAGTGGCACCCGGCACAGCAGGGGCAGAGGCAGGGGCAGGGGCAGTAGCAGAGGCAGGGGCAGCAGCAGAAGCAGATGCAGATGCAGCAGTGGCAGCAGCAGCAGCACGCTGTGACTTGTTTGATTGATGAGATGCTAGAGGTTCATGGACAAACCTTGCACAGGGTTTTGATGACCTAGTGCAGGGTTAAGCTGACCGTGTGCATGGTTTCAGTGACCCCTGTAAAGTGCACTATAAGGTGTTCTCATATACCTGAACGAGGCCTAACACGCGACAAACTGAACACTGGGATAAGGCAAGCTGTGCATATCACCATGCCCGTGGCTTGCAGTATTATTGATCACATGCCATCAGACTAGAGTTTGAAAGTCCATTGCGGCCACGCGCACACTATCAGGACTAAGCACAATGGCAGCAGCAGCAGCAGGCAATGCGGCATTGGAAGAAGTCGCCGTTGACATGATTAACTTCCTGGCGCGATGCGGCCCCCGCAACCAGGTAAAAAGCAAAATCTAGCCTAACACGCCACATCGGTAGCACTACACACATCTACGATGGCTACTTGCATGTAGGATGCGACTGGGCTGGCCAGCATGAATGACCCCTGGCGTGATGTGTGTTGTGGATTTTGCGTGGCCAACACTGTTGTGCCCTGTGATATGGCCACACAGAGTAACACAGAGGCGATAGTGGACAGGTGAGTGCCAATGCACCCCAATGCTCATGAGGACGTGCCCAAGTGTGTGCCTTGTTTGCAATACAGGACCTGGAAATTGGTTGCACAGAAGTACCCCCAGCCAGGTTCCCCAAAACTGCTCAAGTGGAACAAGTACTTCGCCTACTTCAACGACCATTTCAAAGGCATACAAGAAGCCAGTCCCCCTGAGGGGTTAAAGCCGTTCGCTAGCTTGTGGGACACATACAAGCGAGGTGATGAGTTAGTTGGCTGACTAGTTGCCAGCAGGCCGTCAAGGTATCCATGCATTCATGTTTCTGTTAACTATCATGTGCAGATGCGGAGATGAAGAGTCAAGGAGACACAGATTATGTGTACCTCTGTGAAGTGCAGCGAAGAAAGGAGTGTGCTACTATGGCGGAATTTGTGTTGAGAACAGAGCCCCCTACCCTTCCCTCACTTGCCCCCACCCCTGCCCCACAGCCAGCCCCAGCAGGAGGTGTGCAGCAGCCCCCTGCCCAAACCCCTGCCACCACCACTGCTCCACAGCCAGCCCCAGCAGCAGGTGTGCAGCAGCACCCAGCCCCCACCCCTGCCCCACAGCCAGCCCCAGCAGCAGGAGTGCAGCAGACCCCTCCCCTTCCCTCTCCAGCCCCCACCCCTGCCCCACAGCCAGCCCCAGCAGCAGGTGTGCAGCAGCACCCAGCCCCAACCACTGTCGTAGGACCCTGTAGCCGTGCGACAGAACCCTGAGACATATGACTTGGTGGTGTGGTTCCAGGACCCTGTGGTGTGGTGCCAGGACCCGGTGGGCCAGGACCCTGTGGTGAGGTGCCAGGACCCTGTGGTGAGGAGCCAGAACCCTGTGGTGCTAGGACCCTGTGGTGTGGTGCCAGGACCCTGTGTGCCAGGACCCTGTGGTGTGGTGCCAGGACCCTGTGGTTCCAGGACCCTGTGGTGAGGTACCAGGACCCTGTGGACAGAACCCTGTGGTGTGGTGCCAGGACCCTGTGGTGAGGTGCCAGGACCCTGTGGTGCCAGGACCCTGTGGTGAGGTGCCAGGACCCTGTAGGCCATGACCCTGTAGGTGTGCAGCAGGACCCTGTGGTGTGGTGCCAGGACCCTGTGGTGCCAGAACCCTGTGGTGTGGTGCCAGGACCCTGTGTGCCAGAACCCTGTGGTCAGGTGCCAGGACCCTGTAGGTGTGCAGCAGGACCCTGTGGTGAGGTACCAGGACCCTGTGGTGACAGAACCCTGTGGTGAGGTGCCAGGACCCTGTGAGCCAGAACCCTGTGGTGTGGTGCCAGGACCCTGTGTGGAATGGCACTCATCGTAGGACCATGTACAGGGTCCTGGCACACATGGTCAAAAGCATCCAAACGGGGTCAACAGGACCAACCACTGGCTATGTAGGAATCCTTACATGGTTCTATGACATAGGGATGCAAGGAATGATTAAAACATCTACACTCATCAGGTACACAGGACCCTGTACCGGGTCCTACGACCATGGTGACTCTAGGACCCTGTACAGGGTCCTAGGACACGGGCCATAGCTCATCACTGGCTTGGACGTTTTGCATGCCACCTACTAGGTTGGGCAGCTGTAACCATCATTTACAATCGCTCATACTCACATTTCATGAAAAGTCACTTTGGTCACACGGTGCCAACTCCCTTAGCCAAAATCAGGGTCTCAGCCCCACACCTGGCCCAGCAACTCGACACCGAGTGAGAATTTCACTTTGGCCCAAGAGAGTCGTGTCATCCCCTAGGTCACAGCAGCCCACATACCAAGTTTCAGACCTAAACTCTCAGGTTTTTCAAGCCAGCCAGGCCTTAATTTGCACGAGTGAGTCTCTCCCCTCAGCACAAAAGTGGTCACTGGCTGACAACACCACTCTGTCCTGCAAGCAGTTTGCCACTGTGGACTTATGTCTGCCTGGCCACTGTGCCACATGCAAGCTGACAGTCATGCCTAGCTTTGAGCAGGGTTATGATGTGCTTCTGGGTGATGACTGGCTGTTTGCCAACAAGGCTATCCTTTCTTATGAGGGTAAAACCCTTTCTCTTTCTGCTGCTGGCAAGACTGCTGTGACTCTGCCGTGTCCTGCTGTGGCAGCCCCTAAGTATGTTGGGCAATGTTCTGCTGTAAGACCAACCCCTGCATTCTTAATCAATGCTCTCAAAGCCAAACCTGAGTTAATCTCAGCTACCCAGGCGTCCAGGTGGCTCCTTAAAGGAGGCCGTGCTGTGGTTGCTTTAGTCATGGCTGAAGGCTCTGCCCCTGCCAGTCCTGGTACACCCAGTGACCAAGACAACCAACACATACCTGCAGATATCAAAGCTGAGCTGCAAACCCTACTCAATGAGTACAGTGATGTATTTAAACCACTCACTGATACCCCTCCTGAACGTCCTGTGGGTCATACCATACCCCTGGTCCCTGACGCACGTCCACCTGTGACCCCCATGTACCGTCTCAGTAAACCTGAACAAGAGGAGCTCAAGAGACAGATCCAGGACTACCTCAGCAAAGGTATGATTGAGCCCAGCTCCTCCCCCTATGCTGCACCCATCCTGTTTGTGCAGAAAAAGTCAGGTGAGCTACGTATGTGCATTGACTACCGTCAGCTCAACAAGCTCACACTACGTGACCAGTACCCTCTGCCCAGGATTGATGATCTGTTTGACAGGTTGTCAGGGTGTTCTGTCTTCTCCTCCCTTGACCTGCAAGCTGGTTACCACCAGATCAGGATCACCCCTGAGGACGTCCCCAAGACTGCCTTCAGGACTCCTGAAGGTCACTTCCAATTTAAGGTGCTGTCTTTTGGCCTGACCAATGCCCCTGCCACCTTCCAGCGTGTCATGAATGATGCTTTTGCACCTGTCCTGGGCAAGTGTGCACTAGTGTATCTAGATGACATACTGGTCATGTCTAAGTCTCTACCTGAGCACCTGCAGCACCTACGCCTTGTCTTTGACCTGCTGCGTAAAAACAAACTGTATGCCAAGATGTCCAAATGTGAGTTCATGCAGCTCACCCTCAGGTTTCTTGGGCATGTGATCTCAGCTGGTGCCATCTCTGTGGACCCTGATAAGGTGAGGGCCATTGTTGACTGGCCTGTCCCTTCGTCCCTGACCCAGCTGCAGTCCTTCCTGGGTGCTGCCAACTTTGTTCGCAAGTTTGTGCATAACTTCAGTGCCATCTCAGCACCCCTGACTGATCTGTGTGGCAAGCTCAGTGCCACATTCCCATGGCACTCCTGGCCTGACCATGAACGTCTTGCCTTCTATGAGCTCAAAGCTGCTGTGGCTAACGTGCCTATGCTGCGCCTGCCAGATCACACCCAACCCTTCCAGGTGTACTGTGATGCCTCACTCCAAGGAGTAGGTGCAGTCCTGATGCAGGATGGGTACCCCCTTGCCTATCTGAGCAAGAAGTTGTCCTCTGCTGAGGTCAACTACACCACAGGTGAGCAAGAGATGCTTGCTCTTGTCACCGCATGCAAAGAATGGCGTTGCTACCTTGAAGGTGTGCCATTCACTCAGTTCACCGACCATAAGCCTTTGATTTCACTGCCTACACAGAAGAATCTGTCTAGGCGTCAGGCTAGGTGGATGGAGCTGCTGTCTAGGTTTGACTTTAAGCTGGAGTATATTCCTGGCCCTGTCAACCCAGCAGATCCTTTATCCCGGTTAATCACTGGCCCCCAGGAAGGTGCCACTGTGTGTGCAATGCTCACCAGACGGCAGGCCAAACTTTCCTGTGGGGGGGAGGGAGCTAGTGGTGCTCGAGCCCTTGAGGCCAATGCCCCTGCTGCCGTCACTGCGAAATCCTCCTTAACTCCAGAGATTACTGAAAATACTGCTGATACAAGCCATAACAGGGACCTCGTTCCCCTGGTCACCTGTACATCTGACACCTCAGTGCACTATCCTGCGGCTCCTGCCCATCCTCTGGGTTTGTCTGATCAACTCATCCAAGGATACCGGCTTGACCCTGCGTTTAATGCTGAAGCTGATCTGTCCAGCATGTACCAGGACACACATGGCCTATGGCGGCTCACTGGTAAGGATAAGGTAGTGGTCCCCAATGACTCTGAGCTGCGCAATCACATCTTGCACGAGATGCATGATGCAGTCTATTCAGGTCATGTGGGTATCAGCAAAACCCTGGAACGTGTGTCACGTGTGTTTTGGTGGAACACAATGCGTGCTGACGTCAGGTACTATGTGTCCACATGTGATGCCTGTCAACGTGACAAGGCGTCTACTCTCAAGCCAGGTGGCCTACTCAACCCGTTGTCTATACCTGACTACCGCTGGGAGTCCGTGTCCATGGACTTCATTACCAAGCTACCCTCTGGGTCACATGGGTATGATGCTATCTGTGTCTTTGTGGACAGGCTCAGCAAGATGGTCCACTTTGTGCCATGCCGTGAGGACCTTAAGGCACGCCGTTTTGCACAACTGTTCATTGACCATGTGTACAAACTGCATGGCATGCCTGCTGAGCTGATCTCTGACCGGGGCTCACTGTTCACAAGTGTGTTCTGGCGTGAGATCATGAGGCGCTGTGGCTCTAAGCCTGCCCTCTCATCATCTTATCATCCACAGTCTGATGGCCAGACAGAAAGGTACAACCGTGTGTTAGAGGAGATGCTCAGGCACTACATCTCACCTACTCAATCTGACTGGCCTGACTACTTAGCCTTGGCTGAGTTTGCTGTCAACAACTCGTGGCAGGAGTCCATCCAGTCCACCCCCTTCCTGGTCAACACAGGTCAGTCTCACTCGTAGAAAAGATCGCATTATAAGTGCCACCTAAGGGTACTTTTTTTTCTGATGGAAGTCTTCAGTTTCTCATTGGCAAGCCAACGCACTTGAAAAAAAAAATCAACTCCAAGTGGCTGGCGAGATTCGAGCGTTGGCCTGTCGTGCTGTTCTGTGAGGCAACCAGTACTGGTTGAGGTCCAGTACTGGTTGCTAACCAGTACTGGACCTCAACCAGTACTGGTTGGCATCCAGTACGGGTTGCCATCCAGTACTGGGTGTCAGCTTTGGCAGAGTTAGGGCATGGAGATATCAAAGTTTCCGCGTATCACATTCAAGCCTTCCCAATAGTACTACTTGCATCGCTGGTCTTAGCGCTTCGCTGGAAGCTCCCCAACGGCTGTCTACGTCGATGTGCGATGTGCGATGTCCAGTCGATGTGCGCTACAATGTGCGCTTGTGATGGGTTGACAACTCTCCATACTGCCAAGTCTTTTGGATGTGCGATGTCCAGTCGATGTGCGCTATCATGTGCGCTTGTAAAGGGTTAACATCACTCTATAATGTCAAGTCCTATGGATGAAGCAAGGAATGCTTACAGTAAAGTGGATGATAGCCGAAGGGTTAGGGCTAAGGCTCGAGTACAGGGCTGGAGCCTAGGTTAGGTACAATATAGGCACAGATTACAACAAGAGGACAACACGCTATAACACATTGCATGTGCTATCACTCACTGAGCAATGTCATTGAGATTACTATGTACGTGTGTTTGTTACCACTATCACTACCACTATCACTATACCATTAAACAGTACACAGCTTCGCACGCTATGCAACATGCAATGTAGCATTTACCAAGACACTCCATCCGTCCTCTATCTCACTCCCTTACAATGCAAGACGACCTCAATGTAATGAAGGTAGTCGTTTAAGCTCCAGCCCCTGCACTGAACCAGTACTGGTTGCACGAACCAGTACTGGTTGCACGAACCAGCACAGGTTGCAGGAACCAGTACTGGTCACTCGAACCAGTACTGGTCGTACCAACCAGTACTGGTCCACGAACCAGTACTGGTCGTACCAACTAGTACTGGTCCACGAACCAGTACTGGTCACTCGAACAAGTACTGGTCCATTCACCAGTACTTGGCACTCGAACCAGTACTGGTCCATGAACCAGTACTGGTCACTCGAACCAGAACTGGTCACTCGGACCAGTACTGGTCCACGAACCAGTACTGGTCGTACCAACCAGTACTGGTCCACGAACAAGTACTGGTCCACGAACCAGTACTGGTCACTCGAACCAGTACTGGTCACACGAACCAGTACTGGTCGCACCAACCAGTACTGGTTCATGAACCAGTACTGGTCCACGAACCAGTACTGGTCACTCGAACCAGTACTGGTCACTCGAACCAGTACTGGTCGCACCAGCCAGTACTGGTCCATGAACCAGTACTGGTCCACGAACCAGTACTGGTCACTCGAACCAGTACTGGTCACTCGAACCAGTACTGGTCCACGAACCAGTACTGGTCACTCGAACCAGTACTGGTCGCACGAACCAGTACTGGTCGCACCAACCAGTACTGGTCCATGAACCAGTACTGGTCCACGAACCTATCCCCTCCCCCCCCTCCCTTTCAATTCCCCTTCCTTCACACGCCATGGCAGCCACCACCTCACTTCACCACTGCTCTCCTCCCCACCCCCTAGCCTCCCCATTGCAACCCTCGCTCCCTCCCACCCTCCTCCTCCCATGCCACACTGCCCTCTCTCACATGAGCGGTGGCAAGGAGTAGCAACCCGCAGCAAGTGCGAAAGGCGAGAGGCAAGTAATGAGCAGCATGCGGGCAGTAGGTTTGTCCACTCTGCTGCCGGCACCACTCAGTAGCGTGCTCTTGCTGGTTGCTACTGTTGCTGCTAATGTGCATGCTGATCCATATCAAGCTCTTGCCTGCTTTCAGTGAGAGCATGAAACGTGTACCATGGCGTAGCCACATCGCTTGGTGAGCGCCACACCGCCCCAATCACCCCTCCCCACACCACGCCGCCGCTGCCCCTGCTGCTGCTGCTGCTGCTGCTGCTGCAAGTGCTGCTGCAGACATAGGTGATGTTGGCCCCCTGCTGCTGCTCCCCTGCCCCCCTGCTGGTGCTGTTGTTGCTGCTGCTGCTACTGATGCAGGTCTAATGGGCAACTCCCCTCCCTATACAACCACCCCCTCCAAATCATTCAGCGCACTTCCCTGTCCCCCACCCCCACCCCCACTCCTGCTCCCACCTCCCCTTTCACTCCCCTTCCCCTTTCACTCCCCTTCCTCCCCCCATCCCCCTCTCCCCCGCACCTCCCTCCCTCACCCTATCTCCCTCTCCTCCCCCGCTTTCATCACCCCGTACCCTCTCCTTTGCAGCCCGTCCCACTACAAAGGTAGGACTGTTACTGTACCAGCCAGTACTGGTCACAGCCAGCCAGCCAGTACTGGTCAGCCAGCCAGTACTGGTCACAGCCAGCCAGCCAGTACTGGTCAGCCAGCCAGTACTGGTCACAGCCAGCCAGCCAGTACTGGTCAGCCAGCCAATACCGGTCAGCCAGCCAGTACTGGTCACAGCCAGCCAGCCAGTACTGGTCAGCCAGCCAGTACTGGTCACAGCCAGCCAGCCAGTACTGGTCAGCCAGCCAGTACTGGTCACAGCCAGCCAGCCAGTACTGGTCAGCCAGCCAGTACTGGTCACAGCCAGCCAGCCAGTACTGGTCAGCCAGCCAGTACTGGTCACAGCCAGCCAGCCAGTACTGGTCAGCCTGGTTGTTAGTCAGTGTTGGTTGCCAGCCAGTGCTGGTTGCCAGCCAGTGTTGGTTGCCAGCCATTGCTGTGTGTTATGCCAGCCAGTAATGTGTGTCATGCATTGTAGTCATTGAGTACAGTAGAGCATTGCATGTAAGATGACTCTGTGTCACTTTGCAGGGGCTGGAGCATGGACGAGTACCTTCATTACATCAAGGTCGTTGGTCCCTATTTATAAGAGGACATTGACTTAGGACAACCAGCCCATGAGGTTGTGGAGGGGGTTGGTTGTACGGCGCTGTATACTATGTAACATTGTGATAATCAGGAGTGGGTCATAGCATGTGCATGTGGCTATAGAGTGTTGTCCTCATGGTGATATGTACTCTGTATACCTTGCAACATCAGTAGCTCAGTGTCACGTGTAAGTACATCCAATGGCTCTAGCCTAACGTATAATAATCTCCAACTTGGTAAATGTTTCTAAGCAAGCCCCCTCCTTCAGCCCTTCACCCAGCCCTTCAGCACTTGAGGGGTCACACAGTAATGGATGAGGGTCACACTGTACTAGATAGTGTGTGTTGTCGCTGCCCTCCTAGTTGGGTGTCAGCCAGTACAAGTTGGGGGTCAGCCAATACTGGTTGGGTGTCAGCCAATACTGGTTGGAGGTTAGCCAGTACTGGCTGGGGTGAACCAGTACTGGTTAAATTTTTTGTAATTTTTTTATTTTGGGGGGGGTGTGAACCAGTACTGGTTTGGTGTGAACCAGTACTGGCTGATCACCAACCAGTACTGGTTGGGAATACACCAGTACTGGTTGGGGGTAAATCAGTACTGGCTGATCACCAACCAGTACTGGTTGGGAATAAACCAGTACTGGTTGGGAATATACCAGTACTGGTTGGGGGTAAACCAGTACTGGTTGGGGGTAAACCAGTACTGGTTGGGAATAAACCAGTACTGGTTGGGAATAAACCAGTACTGGTTGGGAATAAACCAGTACTGGTTGGGAATAAACCAGTACTGGTTGGGAATAAACCAGTACTGGTTGGGAATAAACCAGTACTGGTTGGGAATAAACCAGTACTGGTTGGGGGTAAACCAGTACTGGTTGGGAATAAACCAGTACTGGTTGGGAATAAACCAGTACTGGTTGGGAATAAACCAGTACTGGTTGGGGGTAAACCAGTACTGGTTGGGAATAAACCAGTACTGGTTGGGAATAAACCAGTACTGGTTGGGGGTAAACCAGTACTGGTTGGGAATAAACCAGTACTGGTTGGGGGTAAACCAGTACTGGTTGGGAATAAACCAGTACTGGTTGGGGGTAAACCAGTACTGGTTGGGAATAAACCAGTACTGGTTGGGAATAAACCAGTACTGGTTGGGGGTAAACCAGTACTGGTTGGGGGTAAACCAGTACTGGTTAGGAATAAACCAGTACTGGTTGGGAATAAACCAGTACTGGTTGGGGGTAAACCAGTACTGGTTGGGAATAAACCAGTACTGGTTGGGGGTAAACCAGTACTGGTTGGGAATAAACCAGTACTGGTTGGGGGTAAACCAGTACTGGTTGGGAATAAACCAGTACTGGTTGGGAATAAACCAGTACTGGTTGGGGGTAAACCAGTACTGGTTGGGAATAAACCAGTACTGGTTGGGAATAAACCAGTACTGGTTGGGGGTAAACCAGTACTGGTTGGGAATAAACCAGTACTGGTTGGGAATAAACCAGTACTGGTTGGGAATAAACCAGTACTGGTTGGGGGTAAACCAGTACTGGTTGGGAATAAACCAGTACTGGTTGGGGGTAAACCAGTACTGGTTGGGAATAATCCAGTACTGGTTGGGAATAAACCAGTACTGGTTGGGGGTAAACCAGTACTGGTTGGGAATAAACCAGTACTGGTTGGGGGTAAACCAGTACTGGTTGGGAATAAACCAGTACTGGTTGGGAATAAACCAGTACTGGTTGGGAATAAACCAGTACTGGTTAGGAATAAACCAGTACTGGTTGGGAATAAACCAGTACTGGTTGGGAATAAACCAGTACTGGTTGGGGGTAAACCAGTACTGGTTGGGGGTAAACCAGCAACGGTTGGGAGGCAACCAGTACTGGTTGGGGGTTGACCAGTACTGGTTTTCTCGTATCTCCTCAGCCCGATTTTTCCTCGATTTTAGGTTTACACCCCCATTCTTAGAACCGCTAAAAAATACAATCTATCAAGCCACTTTGTCAAAAAATTCAACTTTTCTCATGAACTTTTCTGCGAGTGCTCCTGTGACTGTTGGCCTACGTGATCTGCCTTATGGGGGCCGTTGTCCCTCTGCTCATGCCTTTACCCGCTGGTGGCAGGATCACTCGTGGAGAATAAGGCCGAGTCGGCGATTTTAGTTTAGGGGGACTGCGGATAGCCCTTTCAAAGGCCGTCCCATCGCCATATGTTTCATGATTTTAATCGATGTGGTTGGGCTGTAATCGGCCTTTAGCTGAAGGTGCAGAACCTTGTGCAGGGTTTCGCCAAACCGTGCACAAGGTTTCAACTGGCTCAGCCCCTAGGTGACCGTCAAGCCAGTTCCTGACCCTGTGCAGCGTTTCAAAAACCGTGTGCAGGGTTTCGCTGACCGTGCACAGGGTTTCAGGACCGTGCACAGGGTTTCATAGACCGTGCACAAGGTTTGGTGTGGCTCAGTTCCTAGGCGCTTTTGACCGTGTGCAGGGTTTCGCTGACCGTGTGCAGGGTTTCATAGACCTAGTACAGGGTTCCAGTGACCTAGTGCAGGGTTTCATAGACCGTGCACAGGGTTTGGTGTGGCTCAGTTCCTAGGCGTTTCTGACCGTGTGCACGGTTTCGCTGACCGTGTGCAGGGTTTCAAAGACCTAGTGCAGGGTTTCATAGACCGTGCACAGGGTATCAAAGCATGAGTGTATAGTCAGCATAGGCTTACAACCTACATGCCTGCTGACATCTGCTGCCACATGTGGCCTCCTACATCAATGTAACATCACACGGCATCACCATTAGAGTCATGCCTAGCACACAAACTGACACGTGGCTAACAACTGCTGTTTGCACTCTGAAACTGGTGCTGCCAGGCATGCACCACATGACACAAGCCACTAGACTCAGAGCTGCACAAGCCATGCACCCATTATCACATGCCATGCAACTGACACTCTGCTACACACGCCATGCATGGATCATCTCATACCAGTTGACTAATGGCTATTCAAACTATATACTTACGACGAACAACAGCAAACACATGGCTAACGAAGCCATGCACCTCATGACACATGGCAGATGACTCAGGGCTACACATGCCTCGCTACACCACTGCAAACAACATGTCTTGACGCACAAACAACTCGCAAACACCTCGCTACACCACTGCAAACCACATGGCACGGCGCTCGACAACCCCGCAAAGACATGTACAAGACACCACTCATGGCATTCGCTTTCCTGGATGCCTCTACACACATGCACTCTCTTAGCTGCCACTCCTATTATGTGCACTCCTGGCTGCCACTCATGCCATTGCACTTGGCTGCTGTTGACAGCTAGGAGGTGGTGGTGGTGATGGGGGGAAGGGTGCACCAGCCGCGCTGCAGCTGCCTCTTGGCTGATCATGCCTTGCACCACCTGCCCCATAGCAGCTGGCTCCTTGTTGCTCTCTTAAGGCTCCTTGTTGCTCATGCCTTGCCACACCTGCCACATGGCAGCTGGCTCATGGCTACACACGTCATGTATCACCTCATGGCTGCCACTCCTAGCTGCCGCTCCAGGCTGCCGCTCCAGGCTGCTGCTCCGGGCTGCTATTGATGGCCTGGGAGGTGGTGGTGGAAGTGGGGTGAGGTGAGGGTAAGGTAGGGGAGGGGCTGCAGTGTAGCGCAGGAGGGGGGAAGCGGAGCGACACGGGTGAGATTGTGGGTAAGGGGAAGGACAAGGGAAGGGTGTGAACATTAGACCTGCAGCAAACAAGGGGCATGCTAGCCATCAGGCTTGGTACCAAGAGCCACAAATCTGCTTCATGCTGGCCACTCACCGTTTGCTGGGGTGGGGTGGGGTGGGGTGGGGTGGGGTGGGGTGGGGTGGGGTGGGGTGGGGTGGGGTGGGTGGGGTGGGGTGGGGTGGGGTGGGGTGGGGTGGGGTGGGGTGGGGTGGGGTGGGGTGGGGTGGGGTGGGGTGGGGTGGGGTGGGGTGGGGTGGGGTGGGGTGGGGTGGGGTGGGGTGGGGTGGGGTGGGGTGGGGTGGGGTGGGGTGGGGTGGGGTGGGGTGGGGTGGGGTGGGGTGGGGTGGGGTGGGGTGGGGTGGGGTGGGGTGGGGTGGGGTGGGGTGGGGTGGGGTGGGGTGGGGTGGGGTGGGGTGGGGTGGGGTGGGGTGGGGTGGGGTGGGGTGGGGTGGGGTGGGGTGGGGTGGGGTGGGGTGGGGTGGGGTGGGGTGGGGTGGGGTGGGGTGGGGTGGGGTGGGGTGGGGTGGGGTGGGGTGGGGTGGGGTGGGGTGGGGTGGGGTGGGGTGGGGTGGGGTGGGGTGGGGTGGGGTGGGGTGGGGTGGGGTGGGGTGGGGTGGGGTGGGGTGGGGTGGGATAGGGGAGGGGTGGGGTGGGAAAGGGGTGGGCGTGTGACCGTCACACCTGCAAGCAACAAGGGGCGTGCTCACGGTAAGGCTGGGCAATGGGGGCCACTGATGTGCAAGGGGCTGGCCACTCACTGTTATCTCCATGTGCCATTGCTGACTCCTTGCTGCCTCCTTGTTGGCTGCTGCCCCTCCCTCCTGGCTGTGCCTCCTGGCTGTGGGGGGCATGGGCCTCTTGGCCTTGGCCAACCACTTGCCTTGCCCATGCCTCCTGGCTGCCACTCCTGGCTGCCGCTCCTAGCTGCTGCTCCTGGCTGCCGCTCCTGGCTGCTCCTCTTGGCTGCTCCTCTTGGTTGCGCCTCCTGGGGAGTGGTGGGTCTGGCAGGTGGTGCCACCACGGGTGAGGGTTAGGGTGAGGATGACAGTCACCAAGGGTGAGGGTGAGGGTGAGGATGAGGAGGTGAGGAGGGGGTGGAGCGATGGTCGCACGATGAGCGCACAAGGGGGAGCCAAGGGGTTCAGCATGGCAGTAACACAGTCCTTACCTCCATGTTACTCCTGGCCTGGGTAAGGGTGAGGGAGAGGAGGAGGAGGGGGGTGTGAGGGAAGGAGGTGAGGGGGAGGAGGTGAGGGGGAGGAGGGAGAAGAGGCATGGGAAAGGAGAGTGGAGTGGAGTGGAGTGGAGGGGGGGGAGGGGGCCTGTTGCTCCTTGCTGCCGCTCTGGCTGCTGAGCTGACCATCACACCTGCAGCAAACAAGGGGCGTGCTAGCGGTTAGGCTGGATACAAGGGGTCACTTATGTGCGTGGGGCTAGCCACTCACAGCTTGCTCCATGCGGTCCCTTGATCATTCCTTTGGGGGAGGGAGAGGGGGAGTGGGGGATCTGGCAGGTGGTGGTGGGCAGTGTGGTAGGGAGGAGGGAGGAGGGAAGAGGGAGGAGGGAGGAGGGAAGAGCGAGGAGGGAGGAGGGAGGAGGGAGAAGGGAAGAGCGAGGTTGCCGTTGTGGTTGCTGCTTCTGGCTGATGGAAGGTGCCACTGCGCCTTGGCACCGAACCTGCTCAAGCAACACATGGCACATGACACATGCCACGCTCCAACCTCGCGATCGCACCTCAGAGTCGCATCTATGCATCGCACCTTTGCAAGCTACCTTTGTGCCGTTCGCCCTCAACTCTGTGCTTGATCACAAATACCCTATTCCTTTCGCTGATCGCTAATGGCTGCGAAACCGAGCTACATGCTGGCCTCTTGGCTGATGACTGATGGCTGCGAAGGCTAGCTGGCCCGCAATTCATGGCCGGCTGCGAGGCTGCGCATTTGGGCGCTGTTGATGTCGCTGCTGCTGAGTTTGGGACATGTTTGGACGTGTCGCGTGTTGCGTGTTGCTGCATTACTGCGGGCTTTGCGAGGTCGACATGGTTTCCTCTCATGGCGCCTCGCGACCTCATGGCACACCAACGGCATGCTTGGTGGCAGCTAGCGCAGATCCCAATACTAAGCCCGTCAGTTTTCGCGCTCTTGCATGCAAGTCACATGCAGAAAGCGGGGTTGGCGAAACCCTGCACAGCGTCTTTGAATGACTTAGGAGAAATCAACACAAGGAACGAAACCCTGCACGAGGTCGGCGAAACCCTGCACAAGGTCTGAGTTGACTTAGGAGAAAACATAGTTGCGAAACCCTGCACAAGGTCAGCAAAACCCTGCACTAGGTTAGCAAAACCCTGCACGAGGTCAGGGTTGACTTAGAAGAAATCAATGCTTTGATCGAAACCCTGCACAAGGTCAGCAAAACCCTGCACTAGGTTAGCAAAACCCTGCACGAGGTCAGGGTTGACTTAACAAAAATCAATGCTTTGATCGAAACCCTGCACAAGGTCAGTAAAACCCTGCACTAGGTTAGCGAAACCTTGCACAAGGTCAGGGTTGACTTAGGTGAAATCGAGGCTTTGAGCGAGACCCTGCACAAGGTCGGCGAAACCCTGCACTAGGTTAGCGAAACCTTGCACAAGGTCAGGGTTGACTTAACAAAAATCAATGCTTGGATCGAAACCCTGCACAAGGTCGGCAAAACCCTGCACACGGTCTTGAAACCTTGCACAAGGTTTGCGAAACCCTGCACAAGGTCAATTGAAACCCTGCACAAGGTTTCAAAGGCTATTTGTGCCTCAAACAGAGAGTAAACCTAGTGCAGGGTTTCAGTAAACTGGCCCCCATTCCTTACTGGCTTTGACTTTGCACATGCTACCTACTAGGTTGTGCTTCTGTTCTGATGCCTGACAACTCCTCATACTCAGAAATTTTAAAAAGTCACTTCAGTCAGTTAGCACCATCTCCCTTAGCCAAATACGGGGTGAGGGCTCAGCCACTGGTCCAGCAGCTCCGCAATGACCAAGAATTTCACTTTGGCCCAAGGGAGTCTTCTCCTCCACTAGGTCACAGCAGCCTACATGCCAAGTCTCAGACCTCAACTCGCAAGTTTGCCGAGCCAGCCAGCCCTTATTTGCCAGGAGTGATGCTGTTGCCAATGCCAGGAAGTGCATGGCTGCAGCCCAATCCCGTCAGGCTGCCTATGCCAATAAGGCCAGGCGTGACGTTGAGTACAAGGTGGGCCAGAAGGTGTTGCTCAGCACCAAGAACCTCAAGCTTCAGCCTGGGAAGGCTCGTAAGCTCATGCCTAGGTATGTGGGTCCCTTTGAGATCCTGCTGCTGGTTGGTGCAGTAGCTGTCAAGCTAGACCTGCCTGCCAGCATGAGCCGTCTGCACCCTGTCTTCCATGTGTCACTCATCAAGCCTTACACTCACTCGTACAATTTAGTCCCTGCGTTTGTCCCTGCGTTCTACCGACCTTGTCCGATCGGGCTGAAAATTTGATAGATGGCAGTTTTCAGAAAATAAAATTTTTTTTTCAAGAAAAATATTTTGAAAAATCCAAAAGCTAGTGCGCTGTGGCCCGCAACCTATCCCTGCACTTATCCCTGCACCTACGACCCAGGGCCACAGCGCAGCCGCCTTTGATTTTTTCAAAATACTTTTTCTGAAAAATATGTTTTATTCTCTGCAAACTAATATCTATCAAAATTTCAGGCCGATCGGACAAGGTCGGTAGAACGCAGGGACAAACGCAGAGACTAAGTTGTAGGAGTGCTGGCACTGATGTGGGCTTCATGCCACCTCCTGTGACATGGATGGATGAGACCCCTGTGTACTATGTTGAGCGTTTGCTTGACCACAAGGGTGTCAAGGACAACAAGGCCAGTTACTACCTGGTGCAGTGGGAGGGCTATGACTCCACTCACAACACCTGGGAGCCCAGGTCCAACCTGACTGACTGTGACAAGGTCTTGGCTGAATACAATGCTATCCATCATCTTAAGTAAGTCTCCTGCATGCATGCTGCCGCGCTGCTGCACTGAGGCACTCTCTTCTCTGTGCTTACACAGCCTATGGTTATATGTTACAATTCCCCTATTACAGTTGGTCTCTGACCACACCCAGCTTTGACCTGGCTCTACCGTCATGGTACCCAGTAGCTAACCAAGTGAGACCTAGGTCTTGCGAGTCTCGGGTTTAACCTGAGGCGGAACGAGGCATCCCCTTGGGGGGAAGGAATGTAAGGGCGCGCTCCGCGTAGTCCCTTAGTGTCGTCTGGGCTGTCGCGGTTAACCCGAGGCAGCTACAGGATAATCGGTCACACCGCATTAGTGTGAGTTGGCAGGTAAAGCCTAGCAGCGTAAGCTGTGAGGACAGCTGGTTCGATTCCAGGGGGCCCCGTTCTAAGCCCTAGCCTTCTCACGGTGATGCCTTGTGGCCGACCCTTTCAGTACCCGCACTTCGGTGCCCTCGCGGCCGGCTCAGTGTTACACATGGTTCAAACGGTCCAGCGTCGCCTTTATAAGGCTGCACGTTACAGTCAGGATGTCCCAACATGGGGTTGGTAATCTTCATGCAAATACTCTTTCAATACTGCACCATTTCTGATAGCGTTTGTCACATTGGCACCTGCGAATTAGTGCGCATCTACTGGCAAGCGGCGCGTTACCTCTTGCAAGTGAGGCCATGCCGGCGCAAGCGAGCGCGGATACACCTCAGCTGCTCACCATCGATTGTTCTAGTGGTATGTAGCGGCATCAGGGATGGAACTGCGCCTGCTATCGAGCCAGAAGTACAATCTCATTTCAGCCCGCCCGCCATTTCAGCTTGCTCCACGAGCCTTTCATTGGTGCAGGCGGCGTCGGAAGACCGTCGTTGGGCAAGAAATAACGCGACATTGCAACGAGGTGCGATTTGATAGAGGTCTCTCTAGCCAGCCACACAGAAAAAAGGACCCCCTTGCACAAACCGGCATGTTGTGAGCTGACCACTCTGAGTTATTAGAATGTCTCGTTATTACTTTGTTCATTACTCAACGACACAGCTGCTGGAAAAGAAAGCACGGCAAACCATCAATTAGGCCCGCCTCCTCACCCTTGGGCGTGACCCAACTCTGCCTTGCAGGATTGACTAGCCTACTCCGGCCGAACCCCCTTGCAGCCCCACCACCTCCCAGCCCCCGCCGAAGCCTCCCACCCCCTCCCGCCCCCTCCCAGCCCCTTTACTGCCCTGCCACCCCTTCCCAACCCCTCCCAGCCCCTCCCAGCCCCCTCACTGCCCTCCCACCCCATCCTAGCCCCCTCACTGCCCCGCCAACCCTTCCCACCCCCTCCCAGCCCCTCCCAGATAAGGGCTATGCCTGACCTGCCCCATCCTCCTGCTGCACCCCCCTGGCAGCAGCAGGCAGCTGGTGCTGGTGCCGCCCCTGACCTACCCCCCCCTCCTGCTGCACCCCCCTGGCAGCAGCAGGCAGCTGGTGCTGGTGCCGCCCCTGACCTGCCCCCCCCTCCTGCTGCACCCCCCTGGCAGCAGCAGGCAGCTGGTGCTGGTGCCGCCCCTGACCTGCCCCCCCCTCGTGCTGCACCCCCCTGGCAGCAGCAGGCAGCTGGTGCTGGTGCTGCCCCTGGGCTGCCCACCCCTCCAGCTGAGCAGCAGGGGGTCAGGGCGGAGCTGGACACAAGCTCGACACGCAAGCGGAGGGCGGGCGGGAGGGATCGGACCCAACATATCGAGCAAGGTAACGTAGCAATGGCCTACACACCTTGAGTGGCCTTACCGAGTGGCCAGGTAGTAGGTACTACTCACGAAGCGGTCAAGCAATGCAGCAGCCTTGTATACTTCCGAGCATGGGTGTAGGGGCGTCCTTACATCGGTTTGGCGTGCCATGTGCATTGTTTTGACTGCGGCGACTGTCCCTGACTGTTTGCAGAGGCTATTGGGCCACGTCGGTCGCGGCGGTCCAAAGTACATCGTGATTCATAAGGAGGGGTGCTTGATGGCATGGAGGTACAGAGGCAGGAGCTGGGGCTGGGGGGACCTAGGGAAGGGTTGTGAGCAGTGATGGGTAATACGTGTATCGATACAGGAAATACAAGAAAATACAAGAAAAACGTGTATTATTTGTATCGATACAATACAGCGATACAGAGGCTACATTCGGGGGACCCCAACTCACAGAAAACTTACCCCTGGTAGTCGGTCGCGGCGGTCGGTCGCGGCAAGGCCCGCATGAGCAAAACTGGCATAATTTGAATGTCAAGATTTGTGCCGCCATAGCACTCAGCACACTGCACAGTATTTGAAGTTACAAGCTGCACCGCATAGCTGACAGAGTCCTCTATCTAGGGATGTACGAAATATAAATAGAAACCACGTGGCTGAGACGCGGCGTCGTTTTGATTACCAGGGGTCGGTTTCCTATCATTTCCTGTCATTTTTTGCTAGTTGGGGTCGCCTGAGTGTGGGCCTGGAGGGTAGTTTGCTCGGTGCCACCGGTGACAAACTCGTCAGCAACTTGCAGCCCTGCTGGTACCCGTTGCCCTCGGGCGAACAATAGCTATAACGGAGCCAGAGCTTACTCAGTAAGTTACTGCTGTCTGCAGGCCTGTGCGATACGGGGTTACGGGTTACGGATACGCTTACATTACTTACCGTAGCTCAGTAAGCACACGCGTAAGTTCCGCCTAACCGATCTGTAAGTTCCGCCGTAAGGGGGCCCATGCAGACATGCGGGCCATCTTTTTCGCTTCTCCCCTTCCGCCTTCCCTGCTTCCTCCAGCCCTGCTTCCTCCAACTTTGTTTACGCATCGAGCCTATCTGCTTGCGAGTGTTTAGTACTTAGCACGTTACACCCAACCATCTGCATAAGCATCAACGCCACGTGCCTAAGCAGGTCTGCACTGTGACAGCACCTGCTGAGCTGCTGGGCTGCTACCCCCCAAACCCTCCCCTTCTCATGCATGCAATGAATGGGCGCCCATGTCGTGCGCCACTGACGTCAGCGTTGTGCCAGCTGCCATCCAGCACCTGCACGACATGAAGTAGTAGATAGTAGTAGTAGTTGTTACACTAAGGAGGTAGGGCTTGGGAGGATACAAGCCAGCCTCAAAGGTAAAAGACTATAGAGAGAACAGAGAAAAAGGGAAGGAGGAGTTGAACTACCTAGGAGAGAAAGAACGGGAAGAGATGGGAGAGTAGGTGGCACAACCAGGTAGATGGCACAGTGTGATAGGATGCCTCTTTGGCTCACCAATGCTACTTTGGCTCACCTCCTGATCCTAGTCCTGATCGTGGTCCTGGTCCTGGGGGGTCTTGCGCATCCACCTCTCGTACTCCTCCCACTCTGCATCCGACAAGGTTTTCGGCTTGCGTTGCAACACTCTCCTGAGGGCACAACAACGCAACAATGCAGCTCATGCAACATGGCGGAGCAGCATCAGCAGTAGCAACAGTGCATGAGCCAACAGAAATGAAAGGCTAGGGGGTATTGAGTAGCAACAACCACGTGCAACTGTCGGTGCCGGTGATGGTGTTGTTGGTGCTTGCTTATTGAAGTAGATGTAGGCCATGACCCACATGCGCCCCAGGATCAGGCTGGCGCGCTTGTCACTCCACACGTGGCTGAAGGCACTGAAGACCCGCTCATTCGCAGCAGCTGTGGCAGGGATGCACAACACCCGTTGAGCCACGGTCTGCAGTTCCGGGGCGAAGTGTCCATGCTGCTGCCACCACCTGACTGGGTCCGTAGTCAGCTGAGGGGCGAAGTACACAGCTGACATGCTGGTGCGCGAGAACAGCACCACATCTGGCTGTTGCCAGGTTGCCAGCTGGCTGAGTGCTTCAGCAGCCGGACGGTCACCCTCGCTGCCATCCTCCGTGGCCAGCTTGATGAGGAGCTGCTCAGCTAGTTTGCTCTGCTCCCGTGTGATGTGCTGCGATAGGCGTCTGTAGCGAGGGTCGAGCAGTGCTGCCAAGTATTGAGGGGAAGTGCCTGTGATACCAGACCGGTGTGCTAATGTTGGGCTGGTCGGTCCGGCTGCGCTTTCTGAGCGGCCCGGAGACGCCGGGGATCTGCCGCACATCCTCTGCAGTGGCCATTAGGGAGCGCAATCTAGCCTAGATCTAGCCTAGATCTAGGCTAGTCAAATCTAGGCTAGATCTAGGCTAGATTGACTAGCCTAGACGGCTTTTTTCAAATGGAATGATTTTCACTCCGCCCGCAGGTAGGCTAGAGACGTCTATCTGCCCGCCTGCAAGGCACTATGTAACTATGTGTTTGCGAGGTCAGAATGCGAGGTTGGCTGAGGCATAAGTGTGTCATCGACAGCCTCGTTGTCGCGCAGTGGTAATGCATTGTACTTACATCGTGACGACGTCGTAAAGAACTAAAACATGAAAAGAAGAACAGCCATTGCAAACATGATAGCCTCTGTCTAAAGGAAAGCATCTTGCAAGCAAAAAAGCTGAGTGTCTAGACTGCTAGAGTTTGGGAAGTGGTCTGGAGTGGTCTGGAGTGATTGTACTGAGAGGTGGTGGTGGCTGCCTACTCGCCCATGCGTGCGAGGAGCTGAGCCTCATTGCTACGGCGAGCACCCAGTCCAGCATTGGCCTTGATGTAGATGAGCATCTTGGCGCGCTCTAGGGTGAGCCTGGTGCGGGCAGATGTGAACAACCTGCCCCAAGCTGACCAATTGCGCTCGGATGCAGCGGAGGTGGCATGCACACCCAAGAGCCTGCTGGCTGCAACAGCCAGATGGGGGAAGCCGCGGAGGCCTGCCTTGCTCCAAAAGGCTCGCCGCATGCTGACTTGCTCCACGACCACCCTGCCAGCTGCGTCTGGTGGCTTGGGGGCAAGCAGAGCTGCGAACCTCTCCAACTCGCTGTCCCCCCAACCACCAAGCTGCAGCACATCTACCTCCCGTTGCACTGCTTGTTTCACCTGGCTGTCAGTGAGGTCTGGTCGCAGATGCTTGCTGAGGCGCACCACCGTGGTGATGGCGTCCTCCTTCTCCTGCGGTGACAGCAGCCCAAAGGGTGGCTGGGGAGGTGCGTTGAGTTTGTCCTTGGGCGGGGCAAAGTTCACGCCGTCCAGCACATAAGCGGCTGGCATGACCGGCCAGTAACCCTTGGCCCGCCGCTCCCGCAGCAAGTCCATCACGCCCAGTGTCCACTGCGGGTTGTCACGCGACACCTCAAGCACCCACTCCTCCGCATCCTGCACAGCACGGGCAGGGTTGAGCATGGCCTGTGTGTGTGGCTGCAGGCAGGGCAGAGCATGCTTGCCAATTGTACATGTTGTGGGCATGTTGGCTGTGACGGATGTGCATGTGCATGCATCACCTTCAACAAGGTGTGCCAGATGGGAAGTAGCTGGCTGAGGTAGGGAGTGTCAGCCTCCAGCTTGTGGGTGAAGTCGCAAAGAGGCTTTAAGAGCTTGATGACCGCCCGCAACAGCTTCCACCACTCCGCTGCAACATGGCATGGCAAAGGCAGCCAACCCATGTGCTTACCCCCTCCCCCTCCCCCTCCCCCTCCCCCTCCCCCTCCCCCTCCCCCTCCCCCTCCCCCTCCCCCTCCCCCTCCCCCTCCCCCTCCCCCTCCCCCTCCCCCTCCCCCTCCCCCTCCCCCTCCCCCTCCCCCTCCCCTCCCAGCTCACGTCGCATCAGGTTGTCAAAAACATCAGAGTTCCTGCTCGCCTTCTTCAGCTCAGGCCACTCCTCGGACTCCACAAGGCCACGCAGAGAGTCATGCAGTTCCAGCACATCCTGAGCCATGGACACGTTGTTGGAGAAGCGAGTGGGGTCGCGTGCCCGCACCGTCTTTTGAGGCTGGAGGCGCTGCTGCTGCTGCTTGAACAAGCCCCACCTAATGGCGGAGCAGTCACCGAGCGCAAGGGAGATCTGCGCCACCTCCCCCAACAGTTGGGACACATAAGGTGCCCTAAGCTTGGACCAAGGCAGGGTGGGCAGGGTAGGCCTCGCTACAGCTGCTACTGCAGTTGTTGCAGCTGGGGCCAGCAGGAAGCCAAGGCGGGTGGGTTCTGCATTGGCAGGGGTGCCGGGGGAGTCTGCCCGGCCCAAGCCACCTGTCAGCCATCCCCGCCCTAGGGCGGCCCTGTCACGTTCTCCGCCAGCCACACCTTGCATTGGCGAAGTGCGCAGCAAAGAGAGACCCTGCCCCACGTGCTGCCCAAGCTGTTGCTGCTGCCCTAGCCTCGCCCCTTGCTGCTGCTGGCCCTGCCCTTGCCAGGGCATTGGCGCAGGCCGTGGTAGATGCTGCAGTAGCTGCTCGACAGGCACACCATGACTCAGGAGCTCAGCCATGGCTGCTCCATATGTTGTTGTGAGCTGCTGCACCTGGCCAGGTGGGTGCGCCATCCTCCATCAGCTGCATGGCTCGCTTGTTAGCAGATGTATTGTCCATGACCCAGCCTTTGATGGCTGGCACTGGGTGGCCGGCGCTCCTCAACTCATCAGGCCAGCTCTGCAACCAAGGAGACGAGTTGGGTATGGGTATGGGTATGGCGCTTGGGTATGGGTATGGGTATGAGTATGGCATGACACATGTGCTAATCCACACCTGCAGCAGGTCCTTGATGCCCACAGCATCCTTCTTGAGATCAGAGACGTCCTTGACATCGTGGAAGATGCGCCCGCCGTCGGGGAGCAGGGAGCTGAAGTCCATGAGCGAGGCTCCAAGCTGGGCGTACTTGTTCTTGTAGCCGTCAGACACCCCCATGGCAACGGTCTACATGGAGTGCAGCGGGCGGTACGCAGTGGGTTGCAGCAGAGTGATGGCAACAGTAGGCAACCGAGCATGCAGCAGCTAGTGATGAGATGATGGTTGGCTGCTTGGCTGACTCCAGTTGGCACCAAGCTTTGCGCTTACGTGTGTCACCTCCAGTTCTGCCACCTGCTTCGCCACCTTTCCCTGGACTTCCTGGTACCGCAACAGCAGCTGAGAGGTTAGCAGAGACCTCTCGCTCATCATGCCAATGCCAGCCAGTGTGAGGGCGTCTCGTAGCCATGGATTGTCTACCTGCAATCAGCGAGCATGATGCCTGTAGGCAAGCTCCCCTTTCATGCCTCCATTCTTCCATGCTTGATGCCATGATGCATGCATACCTTAGCAAAGGGGATCTCTGCATCGATGAACCACATGTGCAACCTTCGCCAAAACTCAGTTACGATGTTAGCAGGCATGCGCTGGTCTGGGTTCCAGCACGCAGTTATGCGCTCGAAGAGCATGTCACTGGACGTGCCACCAGCTATAGCGTGCTGGTCAGAGCGGGGCCGCTTGTTGCACTGGTGCTTCCTTGAGTCACTCAAGTTGCCACAGGAGAGGACCATTTTGCAGTCATTACAGACCGCCTTGATTTTGCCCCCAACAACCTCGATGCTGTATTTCTGCGCATACACGCTGCTGGCGTGCGCCTGGCTGATTTCCTCCAACGTCAGAAGTTTCTTGTTGTATCGCGCGGTGAGCTCGGGAGGCTGAGGCGGGAGAGGGCCCCCAGGCTCCATTTGCGATTCAGGCGCTGCTGGGCATGTCCGGGCATGTCCGGGAAACCAACTTTAACCGCCAACCCAGCAAGGCCAGCAAATCGATCTGAGCTGCGCCATAACGTCCATACAGGTGCCTGAAGCAGGTGCGCTAGTCAAATGCACATTTCATGCCCATCTAGACTGACTAGTCTAGTCGAGTCGAGACGTCATCTCGACGAGTCGAGACGAGATGACTAGGCTAGACGAGTTGCGCTCCTTAGTGGCCATGGATGACCGACGCAAAAGTGTCTGCATCTGCTGACGCTGAGTGGCGCGTGGTGACCCTAACTCCATCGCAATGGATGTGCGCTCGTCGCGACACACTGATGTTGCTGTGGGGCCCGACGGTCACAGGGTGCTTCACACATACGGGAAGCGGTTGGTTCCGGACTTACCCCGTATCGCTTACGGACATACTTACTTACGGGTTACCAGCCGGATATCAGTAACTTACCCCGTATAGTCACAGCCCTGGCTGTCTGTCGGATGTTTCTTACGGCGCCATGATGTTTGCGGCTATTGGAGCTGTCACTACTGCAGGCTCCATTACATAGCTTGCAGAGTTATGCTTCAACCGTGCCACCTCTACCGGCTAGCATGCATGGATAAGCAAGTCGGAGCACCCGGGAACGAGGTTTGAACTGACAAAGTTTGGTATCAGTTATCATCATCAAGAGGGGAGGTTCGTGCCAGCAGCGCTGTTGACGGTGGTGGGCGTCGGTCTGTGCTCCCCGTACGACCTAACCGCGGCAGTATGCGCACCCAGCTTGGCATAGCAGCCACGGTAGCTGAGCTGCTGATGCTCGCCAGCTTAGCGCGCGGCCTTGATCCTGCTCCACCCCCACCTCAGTGCCCTCAGTGCACCGCAACAGACCAATGCTTCTCAAGGACGTCCCAGTTCGTCAACAGCATCGTCACGCGGTACGTGTTTGCGGGCCGGGCGCCGGCTGGTTGTGGCCGCGGCCATCCGGGCACCTTCACTTTGCCCGCAGCCAAGATGCAGGAGTGGGCAGCACGAGAAACACGCTGGAGGAATACTGGAGTGACCAGACCAGCCAGCTTTTTCGGGATTGCTTCATTGGAGCATCTGTGACACTAAGGGTGTGCTGTTTTGTAGACTCACCACCCCTCAGAGCACCATTAAACGTTGGCAATACCCAGATGGCATGTTGCAGGCTGCTTGTCGCCTACCAGCAGCTGCATGACACACTTGCGGCGCTCCCATGACACCCAGCCATCTCCTCCTCCAGCAGCATCGTGCACGCAAGGCACCACACCCATGCTGCCCACCAGCCACCCTCCCCAACTTTTTATAACCCCCTTGGCAAGCAATCACATACCAACTGCTGCCTAGGTCTGCTAATTCACTGTCTAGATGCCTCCACAGCCTCCCAGCTCCTTGCCACTAACGTGCCCTTCATTGCAAGCTGCTGCTGCCTGCTGCTGCTCACAGCCCCTACGCATACTGGCACCCAAGGGCACGGAGGTTGCTTTTGCAATGACCATGGACCAAGTCATGGCCGCCACCAAAGTTCGCTTCGTGCCAAGCTTTGCAAGTGTGCGAGACATTCCGAGCATCCTTCTTGACAGCCTGGTAAGGCCGCCACTGTGTAATGACTGCTGTTGAGAGGAGCAGCTTTGACATGAGGGAAGAGGCTGGGCTGGCTGCAGACCCACAACAGCAGCGTAAACGGGGCAACCTATGACGCAGTGGTTTACGCATCTTCAAGCTTGGGTGACCTTGCTCGTGGTGGTGCGCTGGTTGACATACAGCCATACATCAAGAATGACCCAAACCAGGTGTGTGTAGACGTTTGGTTCCGCTCACACTTGCCCTACCCCCTAATTGCAAACCTGCCTTGCCTCAATGGAACCTATGGCTGACTGCAGGTTGTAGCCTGGTCTGACCTGCCTACCTATGAAAGCTCGCTTGCTTCAAAGTTTGGGAACAGCGTAAGTGTGGCTCTGCTGTCGGTGCAGGCTGTAGGCACCAGGTGGTCAGGGGTGGTTTTAGAGTGTGCCGGAGGCTTAAGAGTGAGGGCATGCTCAGCACCTCCCTTAGCCCAGCAGGCAGCACATGTGTATGGAATCCGTATGATAGGACCCGTATGAAAGGGTATCATAGGACCCACACTAGGGGTGATGGTTTCTTTCTGAAATGAGTGATATCTTTGTATAGCCTGAGTTACACATCATATCACATTTGCGTGTAGCCGCAATTCCCGCTCTCACTGGTGGGGAGATACTGTGTCAAATAGCATGTTGCTGTGCTGGCAGCGCTGGCAGCCTCTGACTCAGACATCCAATTCAGAAGCTTCATATTGGCTGGGCACGCAGGCAATGCACACCTGCAAAACAGCGCGGGTGCCTTGAGGTCACCCAACCAAACAATCAATATTCCTCAGTCTTGCAACCTCGATCTTGCAACCACTTCTTAGGGTGCCAACTATGAGGCCTGAGTTCCCAACTCGTTTATCTGGTTTGTGTGTTCGAGCAGAAATCATGCATGCGGCACATAGCGATAATCAGGACCATAGAATGGCACCACGCATGCCAACGCATCCTAGGGGTGATGAAATGAATGATATTTATACCAGCATCCCAGTACAATGTTGTGCAACATGATCCTGCACTGCTCACTACTTACGTCTGCAGCACTGGAGGCTGATGAATTTCGTGTTAAACGGCCATGGCACAACATACTGTGCATTAGCCTTATGAGCCTTTTGAGCCTTATGGGCTGTGCAGGTGGTGGCCATCCCTTTCATAGAGTACCCCTTGATCATGTACGTGAACTGGCCCCTCCTGACATCAGCCCCCTACAACATCAGCCAGCCTGTGGTGGGCGAGGCTGGCCGCCTATCCTTCTACCCTGACACCTGGCAGGGGCTGATAGCAGTCATGCGGCAGGTCAACGCCACTGCCAGCGACCCAGTCACGGGCAAGCCCCGCCATGCCTTGTGCTTACAAACGGAGCACGATGTCTTGTTCCTGACCCATGCAGTCATGGCCAGCATCATGCAGACCGGTGGCCCCACCCAGGGCTGGCTGTATGACCCACTGACCCTGGAGCCCCTCACCAACAACACAGCCATGGTCAAGGTGGGTTGAGGCCAGCGCTTGGTACATGCAACCTTACTTGCAAGAGCAGCCATGCAGCAGGTGAGCCATGCAACGCTTTACCTCAGCTGCTGCCTTCACACTGTCAGGTTCCTGGTGCAGCTGGTATGTGGTGGTTGCCACCTCTACTCAGCCCTCAACTTCAGCCCCGGCCTCCTCTCACGCCCGCTGCCGCTCCCAACTGCCTAAAAAAGGAACTTCTTCCCTGTCTTTAGACGAGCTGGGGCTAGGGGATGGTAGCAAGCAGGAGAACTACTGCTGGATGTAAGGCAGTACTCTGCAGCCCGGTGCAACCTTTGCCTGACCTTTGGCAGCCGGTCATTGACCAGCTTGTAGCGCTGCTGGTACTCCTTGC
>JASKMD010000006.1:8589560-8619181 GCA_030144725.1 Haematococcus lacustris
GCCAGCCAGCCAGCCAGCCAGCCAGCCAGCCAGCCAGCCAGCCAGCCAGCCAGCCAGCCAGCCAGCCAGCCAGCCAGCCAGCCAGCCAGCCAGCCAGCCAGCCAGCCAGCCAGCCAGCCAGCCAGCCAGCCAGCCAGCCAGCCAGCCAGCCAGCCAGCCAGCCAGCCAGCCAGCCAGCCAGCCAGCCAGCCAGCCAGCCAGCCAGCCAGCCAGCCAGCCAGCCAGCCAGCCAGCCAGCCAGCCAGCCAGCCAGCCAGCCAGCCAGCCAGCCAGCCAGCCAGCCAGCCAGCCAGCCAGCCAGCCAGCCAGCCAGCCAGCCAGCCAGCCAGCCAGCCAGCCAGCCAGCCAGCCAGCCAGCCAGCCAGCCAGCCAGCCAGCCAGCCAGCCAGCCAGCCAGCCAGCCAGCCAGCCAGCCAGCCAGCCAGCCAGCCAGCCAGCCAGCCAGCCAGCCAGCCAGCCAGCCAGCCAGCCAGCCAGCCAGCCAGCCAGCCAGCCAGCCAGCCAGCCAGCCAGCCAGCCAGCCAGCCAGCCAGCCAGCCAGCCAGCCAGCCAGCCAGCCAGCCAGCCAGCCAGCCAGCCAGCCAGCCAGCCAGCCAGCCAGCCAGCCAGCCAGCCAGCCAGCCAGCCAGCCAGCCAGCCAGCCAGCCAGCCAGCCAGCCAGCCAGCCAGCCAGCCAGCCAGCCAGCCAGCCAGCCAGCCAGCCAGCCAGCCAGCCAGCCAGCCAGCCAGCCAGCCAGCCAGCCAGCCAGCCAGCCAGCCAGCCAGCCAGCCAGCCAGCCAGCCAGCCAGCCAGCCAGCCAGCCAGCCAGCCAGCCAGCCAGCCAGCCAGCCAGCCAGCCAGCCAGCCAGCCAGCCAGCCAGCCAGCCAGCCAGCCAGCCAGCCAGCCAGCCAGCCAGCCAGCCAGCCAGCCAGCCAGCCAGCCAGCCAGCCAGCCAGCCAGCCAGCCAGCCAGCCAGCCAGCCAGCCAGCCAGCCAGCCAGCCAGCCAGCCAGCCAGCCAGCCAGCCAGCCAGCCAGCCAGCCAGCCAGCCAGCCAGCCAGCCAGCCAGCCAGCCAGCCAGCCAGCCAGCCAGCCAGCCAGCCAGCCAGCCAGCCAGCCAGCCAGCCAGCCAGCCAGCCAGCCAGCCAGCCAGCCAGCCAGCCAGCCAGCCAGCCAGCCAGCCAGCCAGCCAGCCAGCCAGCCAGCCAGCCAGCCAGCCAGCCAGCCAGCCAGCCAGCCAGCCAGCCAGCCAGCCAGCCAGCCAGCCAGCCAGCCAGCCAGCCAGCCAGCCAGCCAGCCAGCCAGCCAGCCAGCCAGCCAGCCAGCCAGCCAGCCAGCCAGCCAGCCAGCCAGCCAGCCAGCCAGCCAGCCAGCCAGCCAGCCAGCCAGCCAGCCAGCCAGCCAGCCAGCCAGCCAGCCAGCCAGCCAGCCAGCCAGCCAGCCAGCCAGCCAGCCAGCCAGCCAGCCAGCCAGCCAGCCAGCCAGCCAGCCAGCCAGCCAGCCAGCCAGCCAGCCAGCCAGCCAGCCAGCCAGCCAGCCAGCCAGCCAGCCAGCCAGCCAGCCAGCCAGCCAGCCAGCCAGCCAGCCAGCCAGCCAGCCAGCCAGCCAGCCAGCCAGCCAGCCAGCCAGCCAGCCAGCCAGCCAGCCAGCCAGCCAGCCAGCCAGCCAGCCAGCCAGCCAGCCAGCCAGCCAGCCAGCCAGCCAGCCAGCCAGCCAGCCAGCCAGCCAGCCAGCCAGCCAGCCAGCCAGCCAGCCAGCCAGCCAGCCAGCCAGCCAGCCAGCCAGCCAGCCAGCCAGCCAGCCAGCCAGCCAGCCAGCCAGCCAGCCAGCCAGCCAGCCAGCCAGCCAGCCAGCCAGCCAGCCAGCCAGCCAGCCAGCCAGCCAGCCAGCCAGCCAGCCAGCCAGCCAGCCAGCCAGCCAGCCAGCCAGCCAGCCAGCCAGCCAGCCAGCCAGCCAGCCAGCCAGCCAGCCAGCCAGCCAGCCAGCCAGCCAGCCAGCCAGCCAGCCAGCCAGCCAGCCAGCCAGCCAGCCAGCCAGCCAGCCAGCCAGCCAGCCAGCCAGCCAGCCAGCCAGCCAGCCAGCCAGCCAGCCAGCCAGCCAGCCAGCCAGCCAGCCAGCCAGCCAGCCAGCCAGCCAGCCAGCCAGCCAGCCAGCCAGCCAGCCAGCCAGCCAGCCAGCCAGCCAGCCAGCCAGCCAGCCAGCCAGCCAGCCAGCCAGCCAGCCAGCCAGCCAGCCAGCCAGCCAGCCAGCCAGCCAGCCAGCCAGCCAGCCAGCCAGCCAGCCAGCCAGCCAGCCAGCCAGCCAGCCAGCCAGCCAGCCAGCCAGCCAGCCAGCCAGCCAGCCAGCCAGCCAGCCAGCCAGCCAGCCAGCCAGCCAGCCAGCCAGCCAGCCAGCCAGCCAGCCAGCCAGCCAGCCAGCCAGCCAGCCAGCCAGCCAGCCAGCCAGCCAGCCAGCCAGCCAGCCAGCCAGCCAGCCAGCCAGCCAGCCAGCCAGCCAGCCAGCCAGCCAGCCAGCCAGCCTGGCCAGGTGCAACAGCTCACAACAGCACATGGAGCAGCCATTGCTGAGCTCCTGAGTCATGGTGTGCCTATCGAGCAGCTTCTGCAGCATCTACCACGGCCTACGCCTATCCCCTGGCAAGGGCAGGGTCAGCAGCTGCAGCAGCAAGGGGAGAGGCTGGGGGAGCAGCAACAGCATGGGCAGCACATGGTGCAGGGTCTCTCTTTGCTGCGCACTTCGCCAATGCAGGGTGGGGCTGGCGGAGGACGTGACAGGATTGCCTTAGGGCGGGGATGGCTGGCGGGTGGCTTAGGCGGGGCAGACTCCCCCGGCACCCCTGCCAATGCAGAGCCCACCCGCCCAGGCTTCCTGCTGGCCCCCACTGCAACAACTGCAGTACCAGCTGCAGCGAGGCCTACCCTGCCCACCCTGCCTGCTTCCAAGCTCAGGGCACCTTATGTGTCCCAACTGTTGGGGGAGGTGGCGCAGATCTCCCTTGTGCTCGGCGACTGCTCTGCCATAAGGGGGGCTTGTTTAAGCAACAGCAGCAGCGCCAACAGCCTAAAAAGACGGTGCGGGCACGCGACCCCACTCGCTTCTCCAACAACGTGTTCATGGCTGAGGATGTGCTGGAACTGCATGACTCTCTCCGTGGCCTTGTGGAGTCAGAGGAGTGGCCTGAGCTGAAGAAGGCGAGCAGGAACTCTGATGTTTTTAACAACCTGATGCGACGTGAGCTGGGAGGGGAGGAGAGGGGAGGGGAGGGGAAGGGGTGGTAAGCACATGGGGTATAGAGTACATGGGGTATAGAGCCACCACCACCTCCTAGTACAATCATTGCAGGCCACCATCACTTCCCCAACTCGTAGTGTGTAGTAATCCTGACACTCAACGTTTTAGAGACTTCATGGTTCGCAATGACTATCATGATTTAGTTCGTTACGACGTCGTCACGATGTAAGTACACTGTATTACCACTACAGGACTCCGAGGCTGTCGATGAGTACGTATACACTCGCTCTACGTGGACACAATAGCCGCACAACTCAGCATGCTTGGCGGCACTTATGCCTCAGCCAAACATGCATTCCGACCTTACAAACACAACTGTTACATAGTGCCTTGCACGCAGGCGGGCAGATAGATGCACCTAGCCTGCCTGCAGCTAGTTGAGTGGGCGGAGTGAAATCATCCCATGGCAGAATTCAAAAAAACCCGTCTAGTCGAGTCAAATCGAGTCGAGATCTCGATTGCGCTCGATTGCGCTCCCTACTGGCTACCCCTCCAATTGAACGACCACCCCCCCTAACGATAAGGGACAACGGCTTTTCCGGACTCATTTCTGCACGGGTTCACACGCTGATTGAAGCGATGGAATGTGGCCGCGCTGAGCCACACGCTGAGCTGGTCGGGCATTTAGCCGGGTATCCGACCATACCGAGCCTGCGGACTTGATGTATGTTGACCCAGTACCAGTGAGTCTCTGATTAACGCGATGGATAGTGCGCGATGTGCGAAGAGCCCGACCTCATGTCCATAATGAAAACCAACATGCGCTGGCTCAGGGGCTTTGGAACTAGGAGGAGACCACAGTAGGAGCACAGCAGTGGCAAGTGCATCAATCCCTTGTTGATTAGGCTCCAAAAGGTGGGCAAACCCTCCTCCATGCTCCCCACTCTGATGATGCTGGTCTGACGACCATCGAACTCAATCGAACTCTCCACCCTTGCGTCACTGGCTAGGGAACCCACTGTGAACCCACCGCCGAAGTCACAACTCTTCCCAAGATTTCCCAAGAGGTGTTTTAGACAGGGTTGTGATAATTGTAGTATTTCACGTGCAAGAAATGAAACTTCCACTGCAAATCTTTCACGTGCAAGAAATGGAACTTTCACTGCAACAAATGAAATCCCGGTAGCCCCCAACACCCGGCAGCACGCAGTAAACCAGACGAGTAGAGCCCGATGGCCTTCAAACTCGAATGATGGCCTTCAAACTTGTGGCCGCGTTGCAGCTTTTGCTGGCCCTTCCCTGGCATTGCCACGGGTGCTGCAGCACAGCGTGATTGGGTTAGGCAATGCGACCCCTCTACAGCCTAACGGGAAGAGGCGACGCACTACCACAGCCACAAGCAGCCCGCGCAGCAGTTGGATCAGAGTGCAATGGAGAATGACATGAGTGGCGCCCAATGTCCAGCCTGATTGCAAGGATGCCCCTGTTGGCTGCAGGTCTTATGGTCACACTCCTGCCCCTTGCCCCCTCCCGCCTTCCCTCCCCCCAACAGCCCTTGGCGTAGCAGCCTAGAGTGGGCAGCCTGGAGCGGGCAGCCTAGAGCGGGCAGCCAGGAGCGGCACCCAAGAGTGGCAGCCACTTTCTTCCTCCCTAAAGGCCAGCCTTGGGCGGGCAGCATGGAGTGGGCGCTAGCAGTAGCGGCCAGCCAGCCCGCTCTAGCCATGCCATGCCCACACACCACACTGATCCAGCCCATCCCTCCCCCAAGGGGACAGCAATAGGAGAGCCAAGCCACCGTACTTAATGTGCACCATGGCTTGGTGGGTGTGGTGTGGTGTGGTGTGGTGTGGTGTGGTGTGGTGTGGTGTGGTGTGGTGTGGTGTGGTGTGGTGTGGTGTGGTGTGGTGTGGTGTGGTGTGGTGTGGTGTGGTGTGGTGTGGTGTGGTGTGGTGTGGTGTGGTGTGGTGTGGTGTGGTGTGGTGTGGTGTGGTGTGGTGTGGTGTGGTGTGGTGTGGTGTGGTGTGGTGTGGTGTGGTGTGGTGTGGTGTGGTGTGGTGTGGTGTGGTGTGGTGTGGTGTGGTGTGGTGTGGTGTGGTGTGGTGTGGTGTGGTGTGGTGTGGTGTGGTGTGGTGTGGTGTGGTGTGGTGTGGTGTGGTGTGGTGTGGTGTGGTGTGGTGTGGTGTGGTGTGGTGTGGTGTGGTGTGGTGTGGTGTGGTGTGGTGTGGTGTGGTGTGGTGTGGTGTGGTGTGGTGTGGTGTGGTGTGGTGTGGTGTGGTGTGGTGTGGTGTGGTGTGGTGTGGTGTGGTGTGGTGTGGTGTGGTGTGGTGTGGTGTGGTGTGGTGTGGTGTGGTGTGGTGTGGTGTGGTGTGGTGTGGTGTGGTGTGGTGTGGTGTGGTGTGGTGTGGTGTGGTGTGGTGTGGTGTGGTGTGGTGTGGTGTGGTGTGGTGTGGTGTGGTGTGGTGTGGTGTGGTGTGGTGTGGTGTGGTGTGGTGTGGTGTGGTGTGGTGTGGTGTGGTGTGGTGTGGTGTGGTGTGGTGTGGTGTGGTGTGGTGTGGTGTGGTGTGGTGTGGTGTGGTGTGGTGTGGTGTGGTGTGGTGTGGTGTGGTGTGGTGTGGTGTGGTGTGGTGTGGTGTGGTGTGGTGTGGTGTGGTGTGTGTAGCGTTCCGATTCTGCACTAAGCGGATCGGCGCTAGTGTCACTGCTGAAGTGTGATACAGGCAGGTTAAGTGGTGGGCTGTACTGCTGCCCACCATTCGTGTTCGATCCCCGGAGGCCGTTCTATGTCTTAGCCTGGTTGCGCTGCAGCAGTCTGACACCTGTAACTGCGGTTAGCGTTGCATGGCGCTCACACACTGAAAAGATTTAAGGCGCATTCTTTCTGAACGCTACATTGGTTTCCGTATTCCGATACCTCAGTGACTGGCCGCACCATGACTGACACCACGCCTAATGGCGAAACACCAGGCGCTGGCTCAGCCGGCGGTCCTGCGGGTTCCCAGGCCATACTGGCCCAGGCCCTATCTGATCGCGAGTTTGCCAGGTCCCTGAGGGCGGCTTTGTTCCCCGACGGTTTTCCTGCTGCAACTCCGCCGCGGAATGGGCAGGGCGATGGCCCAGTCCCTCCAGGCGATGAAGAAGACGAAGAGGAGGAGCAGGATGAAGAAGAAGAGGTTGACGACGTCTCTGAGGGCGAAATTGACCTGTCTTCCGCAGACCAGCTGGCCCAGTCGCTGCTGGACACGCAGGACCAGCTGAAGGAGGCTAAAACCGAGCTGGCCAAGATGAAATCTCGCCAAAAGCTGACAGATCGCACACTGGCTGCGCTGGCTGAAAAGGTGGGTCTATTCCCAGGGTCCCCTCCCTCCATTCAGGACAGGCTGTTTAGTATGCGCACTCCGTCCCCAAGTCGGTCAGGTACACGCCCTGCGTGTATTCCTGGTACCTTCAACTCAATCGGTGGGAGAGGCGGCGCTCTGCATCACCTCTTTCCTCAGGTTAATAGTCAGGCGCCAGCTGCTAAGTCTGTGCCTGGCCCTGATAAGTGGACAGACAATTGCACCAAGTCTCGCCGCAGGGCCTCTGCCTTCTGTGACGACTTAGAAGCACATTGCCTGCGCTTCAACCTGGACATTGCCTCTGTTTTCCCTGCATTCCTGTCCGGGGCTGCGCGTGATGCTTGGTTGCCATCCATCCGTGCTGCTCACTTCGCACAAACCCGCACTGCACCTACCTGGCCTTACCTGCGAATGTCCTTTCTTGAGTATACAGGAGACGACTTGCGTGACGATCAGACTGATGCCCAAAAGCAGCTACTTGAAGGCAGCATTCGCATGTCGTCCCAACTCCTTCTGAATGAATATGTCACTGCTTTCAGGAACAATCTGCTGACTGCTGGTGTCCAGTGCATGGAAGAGAGTTTGCTTGTCTCCCTGTTTATCAAGGGACTGACATCTGAGCTGAAAAAGGCAGTCCTAAGGGATTCTGCTCCTTTTCCTGCCTTCACTCTGGCTCAGGCTATCGATTCTGCCAGGCAGGCTCAGCGTGCTGCTGAGATCCTTGCTGAGGCAGTCGGCACAAAGCGCCATGTGGCTGCTGTGCAGGCTAAGCAGCTGACTGAGGGTCTGGAGCGTGCAAGCAACCCTCGTCCTCCTAAGAGCACCCAGAGCGACCCACCTGCCAAAGTCCCAGCCCGTTCCAGGGGCTTCAGGGCTGGCATGGCTGCTGGTCCTGCTGCTGGCTACCGTGTCATTCTGAAGCAGAAGGCTGAGGAGGCTGCTGAGCAGTCCAACATGAAGCCTGGCCAGTACTGCCACCACTGCTATGATCCCAGGCATCTCAAGCCTCTGTGTCCCTATAAGGACATGCCAGCTCTAGAGGCCAGGAAGCTGTCTGGCTACCCTCGTCCTCCTGCTGATGCTAAGGCTGCAGGGAAGCGTCCTTCTGAGCACAATGACTCTGAGCCAAAGAAGGGCAGGATTGCATCTGCCAATGGGAAGTGAGGTGTTGCCCAGCCAGGACAGTGCCATGCCTGTGCTGTGGTACATGCTGATGAACCTGTCTTATGCACCTGTGCCACTGATATGAGTGGGATTGAGCCCCAACAGACTGCTGTTCCTGGTGTTGCTGTGCATGATAGCCAGCTGAATCCTGAGCCAACTGTTCATGGCCATGCGTTACCTGAGCAGACTGCTTTGACAGCAGCTCAGGACTGTGCTTCCTGTTTCAGTGCTGCTGACCCCTGTGTGGGTCATATTCTCTCGTGTAAGACTGCCCTGTGTTGTCCCCGTGCACCGTCTCAAGTCATCTTGGGGGTCTCTGGTCAAGACGACAAGGTGAGGTTCCAGTTTGCTGGCACCCTTGATACTCATGCCTGTCATATGTTAGCTGATAGTGGTGCTGATGCATCACTCATCAGTGCTAGCTTTGTTCAGCTGCATAACATTCCAATGTTTACTTACCCCATGTCACTCAGGTTTGATGTTGCCAACAACCAGCCTGTGATATGTGAGCATTATGTCAAAGTCCAGCTGCGCATCAACAGTTTCTGCTGCATGTGCCTGTTGACTGTCATGCCTGACATGGTTCATGCTTATGACGTGCTCCTGGGTGCTGACTGGTTGACTGTGCAGGGAGCCTTGGTCGACTACGTCGACAAGACTCTTACCCTGCGCACTCCCCAAGGTAATAACACCTTGCACCTGTAAAGTGCGCACCTCTGGAAGAGATTGCCGCTTCGCGTCGTCTGGGCTGTCTCGTGAATGCGAGCCGTCGCGGGACGCGGGTTACACGTGTAGTGTGAGATTTGGCAGGTTAAAGACTAGCGACATTGCGTTCGCAAGTACAATTGGTTCGATCCCAGGGAGCCCCGTTCTAAGCTCTAGCCATTCTCGCAACACACCGCTGTAACCCAACACCCTAGTCGGAAGTCACCGCCTCGACTGGACCGGCCTTCGAGCTTGTGTCAAAAGGTCATCTGACGTTGCGTCCCCGCACGTTACAGCTGGTTTCCGACCCCGAGCATTTAAGCTCGCGTTCCAGTCAACATGACTTCAACTACCCAAAATGTCGCTTCGGCGAACAAGACCAATGGCGCCTCTGGCGTCCTTCCTCCAGCTTCAGCTGTTACAGCTACAGCGGAGATGGGTCCTGCACTCGGTGCAGCACCGGAGCCGGGCGAGTTGCCCGCTTCACTTCCCGCAGGAGGCCAACAGTTGGCTGAAGAAGAGGAGCTTCTGGACGAGTTTGGCCTGGACCAATTCGACAGCACTTCGACTCCAGTCGACGAGCTCAACGCGCAAATTGCCACCCTCCAGGCGCAACTGGTCGCAGCGCAGGCCAACAACCAGCAAGCTGGTTCGCTGGTGAGTCCTCTTGCTGCTAAGCGTGCTGCTAATGCTGCTTTGCTGTCAGCAAGCCCTAGTCCAGCTAAGAGGCCAGTCGAAGTAGCGTCGCAGCTAGTCAGGCCTTTGGCTGCTGCTCTGCGCGCACTCCAACACTTGACTGCTGCAATGCACCAGCCTGTTGCGAAGAAAGATGTTGCCTCGGGTTCACCCGGCACTTCGAACCCTCGCACACTTGCTGCTGTGCGGGACAAGTATGCTGGGGTTCGCCCCACTGCTGCGCCCCTGCCTGCCAATGCCAATGCTGTTGCTGGTCCTGATTCCAACTCACGTCGCGGGTTGCCCGTGACTGAGCGGTGGACTGATGCCAGTTCGACCTCCGGTCGCCGTGCTCTGTCATTCCTGGAAGACCTTGAAGCACACTGTGTTGCACATGGCCTGGACCCTGCTCTTGCTCTGCCCTCTTTCCTGTCAGGCAAGGCCAGGGATGTCTGGTTTCAGTCTGTTAGGGACTCATACGCCCTGACATACTCTGGCTACCCCACTTGGCACTACCTGTCTAAGCAGTTCCTTGAGTTTGTAGGGGAGGACCTGACCACTGATGCTGATGCAGCTCGTGCTAAGCTCCTTGACTCCACTCACCTGCGCATGACTAATGGTGTTGCCCTGTCAGCATACATTACTGACTTCAGGAACACCCTCACCTTGGCTGGCAAGGACTGCATGACAGATTCCATGCTTGTGAATGTCTTCCAGCGTGGCCTGTCAGCAGATCTGCGTGGTCCTGTTGCCAAGGATCTGCGTGCCCTTGTGGCCCCCACTTTGGATGAAGCCATTAAGGCTGCCATCACCAACCACAAGGCCCTTGTGGCAGCTGCTGGCTCTGGTGTGCATCCTGCCTCAAGGCGCCCGGTTGCTGCTGTGCACCAGGTGGCCCAAGTGCAACGTGGGCTGCAGAACCTGGCCAGGTTTCCAGGTCCACCTCCTGGGCGTCCTGCTGCTCCCTCTGCTGACAGTGAGGGTCCCCCTCCTGCCAGTGGCTACTGCTACCACTGTGGATTGTCATCCCACTGGACAAAGCACTGCAAGAGGAAGGCCTCTGGCATGAGCAAGGAAGAGGCCATGAAGGATGCTGGTACCTGGGAGCTGATGCAAGACCTGAAGAAGGGTGGCTCTGCCCCCTACAAGGCTGCAAAGCGTGACCGCAGCCCTGACCGTGGTGGTGACCATGCTGGTCCCTCCCGGCGGTACCAGGGTAGACGCCCTCAGACTGCCAGGATGGAGGCCAATGGCATGGTGAAGCACTTTCAGAAGTATCAGCGCAAATAGGAGTTTGCTCAGCCAGTAAACCAAAACTGTGCTGAGTACTCTGAGGCATGCATTGTGTGTGAACCTGCTCATGTGCTGACTGCTGCACATGCTGATGGGGAATCCCTGCACTTTGCCTTTGCTGGTCACCTGAATGAGCACCCTGCACGTGTCCTGTGTGACACTGGTGCTACCCACAGCTTTGTCAGTGCATCATTTGTTGCTGCACATGCTGTACCTGTCCACATGTTGAAGAACATGCAAGAGTGGCATGCTGCTAACAACACTGTGTTGAGCTGTTCCCAGTTTGTCAAGGCTGAGCTGAGATTGCCAGGTGTTACTGTACCCTGCCAACTCAATGTCATGCCTTCCCTCTTGCCAGACTTTGATGTCTTGCTAGGGAATGACTGGTTGAATGAGCATGAGGCCGTGATGTCATACCAGGACAAGACACTCAGCCTAGCATGTGACAAGAGTGAGCCAGTAGTGCTGCCATGTCCTTCTGCTGGTGTGTCAGGGCAGTCTGCTGTAAGCAATCCTGCCTCTTTCCTGGTCAATGCTCTACGTGCAAAACCCCCTCTGGCTTCTGCAAAAGTTGCTGCCAGGTGGTTACGAAAAGGAGGCACAGGTGTCCTGGCCCTGATCACTGTGGACAATTCAAGTACCCCTGATCCAGCTCCAGCTGAACCTGACCTACCTCCAGGTGTGTCCCAGGCACTCAATGCTTTGCTGGATGAGTATGCTGATGTGTTTGCACCCATCACATCTCTGCCACCTGAGCGTCCTGTGGGCCATGCCATCCCCCTTGTGCCTGATGCACGACCCTCTGTGGTACCTCAATACCGCATGAGCCAGGAAGAGCATGCTGAGCTGAAGAAGCAGGTGCAGGACCTACTTGCCAAGGGCATGATAGAACCAAGCTCCAGTCCTTTTGCTGCTCCTATCCTGTTTGTCAAGAAGAAGTCTGGTGAGTTACGCATGTGCCTTGATTACCGTCAGCTCAACAAGATCACCATCAGGGATCAGTATCCACTGCCCAGGATTGATGACTTGTTTGATAAGCTGTCAGGTTGCACTGTGTTTTCTTCCCTAGACCTTCAAGCAGGTTACAACCAGATCAGGATCACCCCTGAAGATGTGCCCAAGACGGCCTTCAGGACCCCTGACGGCCACTACCAGTTCAAGGTACTGTCATTTGGGCTCTGCAATGCACCTGCTACATTCCAGCGTGTCATGAATGATGCCTTTGCACCAGTCCTGAACCAGTGTGCCCTGGTGTACCTGGATGACATCTTGGTCATGTCCAAATCTGTGGACGAGCATTTGAAGCATCTCAGAAAGGTCTTTGACCTCCTGAGGCTCAACAAGCTCTTTGCCAAGCAGTCCAAATGTGAATTCATGCGTTCCACGCTGAAATTCCTTGGCCATGTCATCTTTGCTGGTGCTATTGCTGTGGACCCTGAGAAAATCAAGAGCATTTCTTCCTGGCCTGTGCCTCAATCCCTGCAACAGCTCCAGTCATTCCTAGGTGCTGCTAATTTTGTGCGCAAATTTGTGCATAATTTCAGTGTCCTAGCTGCACCTCTCACAGATCTGTGTGGCAAAGCTGGTGACTCATTTCTGTGGCACAATTGGCCTGCTGATGAGCTGAAAGCCTTTGCTTCCCTCAAAGCTGCTGTTGCCCAGGTCCCCATGCTACGTCTACCTGATCACACCCAGCCCTTCCAGGTCTACTGTGATGCCTCACTCCAAGGAGTAGGAGCAGTCCTGATGCAAGATGGCTACCCCCTTGCATACCTCAGCAAGAAGCTTTCTTCTGCTGAGCGTAACTACACCACTGGTGAGCAAGAGCTTCTTGCCCTCATCACTGCATGCAAGGAGTGGAGGTGTTACCTTGAGGGTGTACCATTCACACTCTTCACCGATCATAAGCCTTTGACTGCTCTGCCCACCCAGAAGGTGCTGTCTAGACGTCAGGCTAGGTGGATGGAGTTTCTGTCACGGTTTACATTTGACCTGCAGTACCTGCCAGGTGATGCTAATCCTGCTGACCCACTGTCCCGGATACCTGCTGGACCCCAGGACTGTGCCATGGTGTGTGTTGTTACCACCCGGCGGCAAGCTAAACAGTCTTTGGAGAGGGGGGAAGTGCGTGTGGCGCAGGCTCTGCCCCAGGTTCCACCTGTGGGTACTCCCTCACATGCCCCCACTGCCGTTGATGCTTTGGCCCCCCGGCCCACAGTGTCTGATAACCCTGTTGCTGCTCACCATAGTAGGCTCCCTGAGCTTGAGGCCCCATCTGCTGCTGACACCTCAGTGCACTATCCTGCAGCTCCTGCCCACCCATTGGAACTGGCTGATCACCTGGTCCATGGTTACCGGCTTGACCCTGCGTTTACTGCTGAAGCTGATCTGTCTGGCATGTACATGGACGACCATGGCCTGTGGCGGCGCACTGGCAAGGGCACAGTGATGGTTCCCAATGACCCTGAACTGCGTGAGTACATTCTGCATGAAATGCATGATGCTGCCTATGCTGGTCATGTGGGTATAACCAAAACACTTGAGAGGCTGTCACGAGTGTTCTACTGGGACACCATGCGTGCTGATGTCAGGCATTATGTCACTACCTGTGATGCCTGCCAGCGTGACAAGTCCTCCACACTGAAGCCTGGTGGCTTACTCAACCCACTGTCCATTCCAGATTACCGTTGGGAGTCAGTGTCAATGGACCTGATCACCAAGCTGCCATCTGCTTCACATGGGTTTGATGCCATCTGTGTCTTTGTTGACAGGCTCAGTAAAATGGTGCACTTTGTGCCCTGCAAGGAGAGCATGAATGCCAAGGGCTTTGCCCGTCTGTTTGTTGACAATGTCTTCAAACTGCATGGCCTGCCAAAAGACATGGTCTCTGACCGTGGTCCCCATTTCCACAACACTTTCTGGCACCATGTGCAGAAGTTGCTGGGCATGAGAGGTTCCCTGTCTTCCTCCTATCACCCTCAGTCTGATGGCCAGACTGAGAGGTACAACCGTGTGTTGGAAGAGATGCTACGTCATTACATCTCTCCCACCCAAGCTGATTGGCCTGACTATCTGTCACTTGCTGAGTTTGCTGTGAACAACTCATGGCAAGAGTCCATCAAGTCTACACCGTTCCTGGTTAATACCGGACAGTCCCCCATTACCCCTATGCTCCACTCTCTACCTGACAAGGGGCGGTGCCCTGAAGGCCTGTCCTATGCTACTTGGTGGCAGGAGGCTGTGGCTAAGGCCAAGCTATGCATGCAGGCTGCTCAGCAACGTCAAGCTGCCTATGCCAACCAGGACCGTCGAGATGTGCATTACAAGGTGGGTCAAATGGTCCTGCTCAGCACTAAGAACATGAGGTTGAAGCCAGGCAAAGCACGTAAGCTGCTGCCACGTTTTGTGGGCCCCTTCAAGGTGCTTGACTTGGTTGGCCAGGTTGCAGTGAACCTGCAGCTGCCTGCCTCCATGTCACGTCTTCACCCTGTATTCCATGTGTCACTCATCAAACCCTACACTGGCACTGATGTGGGCTTCATGCCTCCGCCTGTTGAGTGGCTTGATGAGGAGCCTGTGTACTATGTTGAGCGTCTGCTGGACCACAGACATGTGCATGCAGGAAAGGCCAAGGAGTACCTGGTGCAGTGGGAAGGCTATGATGCCGACCACAACACCTGGGAGCCACGTTCCAACTTGGTTGGCTGTGACAAGATCCTGGCTGAGTACAATGCAGCTCACAACCTGAAGTAAGTCCTAGGCCATGCATGCTGGTATGCTGCTGGACTATGGCATTCTCAGCATGCTTGTACCTCTGGTCAGCTGCTACCTGTGTGGTTATGGTTTCCCTGTGTCTAGTCGGCACGATGGTCTTTGACCGCTCCCTAAGCTATGACCTGGTGCGCCCTTTGGGTTGCCCAGTAGCTAAATCAGCATGCTGTAGGCAATGCGAGTCACGTGGTTTTACCCGTGGCGGAACGGAAGCCCCTTTGGAGGGGGAGGAATGTAAAGTGCGCACCTCTGGAAGAGATTGCCGCTTCGCGTCGTCTGGGCTGTCTCGTGAATGCGAGCCGTCGCGGGACGCGGGTTACACGTGTAGTGTGAGATTTGGCAGGTTAAAGACTAGCGACATTGCGTTCGCAAGTACAACTGGTTCGATCCCAGGGAGCCCCGTTCTAAGCTCTAGCCATTCTCGCAACACACCGCTGTAACCCAACACCCTAGTCGGAAGTCACCGCCTCGACTGGACCGGCCTTCGAGCTTGTGTCAAAAGGTCATCTGACGTTGCGTCCCCGCACGTTACAGCACCCACACTCAGGTGACCAGAGTGCTGCTGGCCAGTGTGCTGCCACAAGGCCACCTGGATCCACCCACTCCCTGCCCCGCCCACCTGCTGCTGTTCTTGCTGCTGTGTCCAAAGCCAATCCAAAGGCTCTTGTGACAGCAAAGCAAGCAGCCAGATGGCTGCGTAAAGGTGGCTCAGCTATGGTAGCTATGGTGTCTCTAGAAGACCTTGCCTTACCAATAGACGCTGTGTCCCATGCACAGAGGCAGCACCTGCAGGAATTGCTTGATGAATACTCTGATATATTCCAACCTATCACAGGACTCCCGCCAGAGCGTGCAGTAGGGCACTCCATCCCCTTGCAGCCTGATGGCAAGCCTCCAGCTAGGCCCAGCTATAGGATGTCCAAACCTGAGCAAGATGAACTGCGTAAACAGATCACTGACCTGCTAGCTAAGGGCCTGATAGAGCCTAGCTCATCACCCTATGCTGCACCTGTGCTGTTTGTCCAGAAGAAATCAGGTGAGCTGCGCATGTGCATTGACTACCGCCAGCTAAATAAAATTACCATTAGGGACCAGTATCCTTTGCCACGCATTGATGATCTGTTTGATCAGCTAGCAGGAAAAACTGTGTTCTCCTCCCTTGATCTGCAGGCTGGTTACCACCAGATCCGCACCCCGGCTGAGGATGTCCCTAAGACCGCGTTCAGGACTCCCATGGGACACTACCAATTCAAGGTACTGTGTTTTGGCCTGACAAATGCTCCTGCCACGTTTCAACGTGTAATGAATGAAGCATTTGCTGAGGTGATCAATGACTGTGCACTCGTGTACCTTGATGACATCCTAGTGATGTCCAAGGACAGTGAGGAGCACCTAGTCCACCTTAGGCGTGTGTTTGACTTACTGCGTAAAAATAAATTTTATGCTAAGCTATCTAAATGTGAATTTATGCAGAGAACATTAAAGTTCCTGGGCCATATTATTAGTGCTCATGGCATCTCTGTTGACCCGTGTAAAGTTACTGCAATATCTGAATGGCCAGTACCTACTAGCCTCAAAACTCTGCAGTCTTTCCTGGGCGCTGCTAACTATGTACGAAAATTTGTACATAATTTTAGCACTATTGCTGCACCCCTCACTAACCTGACTGGCCCCAACAAGGAGTCCTTCCCTTGAAAGGCATGGCCTCAGGCTGAGCTGGATGCGTTCAATGCTCTGAAGCAGGCCATTTCTAATGTGCCTATGCTCAAGCTTCCTGATCACAGCAAGCCGTTTCAGGTGCACTGCGATGCGTCCCTTGAGGGCATCGGTGCAGTCCTGATGCAGGATGGCTACCCATTGGCGTATTACTCCAGGAAATTAATTCCTGCTGAGATTAATTACACCACGGGCGAACAGGAATTGCTGGCATTGGTATCTGCTTGCCAACAGTGGCGATGCTACCTGGAAGGGGTACCATTCACACTGTACACAGATCACAAGCCGCTCATCTCTCTGCCTACTCAAACTATACTCTCACGCAGGCAGACTAGATGGATGGAATTCCTGGCCCGCTTCTCATATACCATTGAATATCTACCTGGTATATCTAATCCTGCTGACCCATTGTCACGCATTCCAGCAGCCCCATTGCAGACCATTAAGGGCTCTGGTGCAGATAATGTGCGTAGTATTCTAGTGACGACTAGAAGCCAGCGTCGTTCTCAGGAGGGGGAGGAAACTTGTGCTGAGGCGCAGAAAAACAGTGCTGGTGCTGCCGCTGCGCCACCCACACAACCACCACCAAGCCAAGGTGCTGGTGCTGCCGTCAGGCCACCCACTAAGCGTGTCACTTGGGCTGCTGATATACCAGCAGATGGAGAACCCAGTGCACCCAAACCACCAGGTCCTCTGTCAAACCCGCATGAGTGGTTGGTCAGAGCTTATGCTGCTGATTCCAACTTCACCAAGCGTAGGAAGACAAAGAACTTTTACCTGGATGAACATGGCTTATGGAGACATCAAAAGAGACGTACAGTCATTGTGCCCCGTGACAAACAGCTACGAGAGCATATCCTGCATGAGATGCATGATGCTAAGTATGCTGGCCACGTTGGGATCACTAAGACATTGGAACGTGTCATGCGTGTGTTCTGGTGGAAACACTTACGCACTGATGTGCGTCACTATGTAACAACATGTGATGCATGCCAGAGAAACAAGTCGGTTACAGCTAAGCCATGGGGGTTCCTTCATCCTCTGTCTATACCTGGATACCGCTGGGAAGTCATGCACATGGACTTCATAACCAAACTACCGTCCGGATCACATGGATATGATTCCATCTGTGTATTCGTTGACAGGCTCTCCAAAATGGTGCACCTAGTACCATGTAAGGAAAGCATGGACGCTCCTGAGTTTGCACAACTCTTCATTGATTCGGTATTTGTCCATCATGGGCTACCATCTGAAGTTGTGAGTGATCGGGGCTCCCTATTCGTGAGCAAGTTCTGGCAAGCTGTATGCAAGCTAATGGGCATGAAACATTCTCTCACCTCCAGCTATCACCCCCAGTCAAATGGGCAGGTTGAGCGGTACAACAAAGTGTTGGAAGAGATGCTCCGGCATTATATCTCTCCCACTCAACGAGATTGGCCTAAACACCTCTCGTTCGCCGAGTTTGCAATTAATAACTCATGGCAAGAAAGCATTAAGTCTACACCTTTCCTGATTAACTATGGACAGTCCCCAGTGACACCGGTGACCCATGAGTTACCTCGGTTGCCACCTCCCATGGCCCAGTTCTTCTCTGATGGCTGGGAAAAGGGTGTTCAAGAAGCCAGGAGATGTATGAAACTAGCACAAAGTCGGCAGTCAAATGATGCTAATCCACACAGGAAATCCGCGGACAGTATGTTCCAAGTGGGTGACCGTGTGCTGCTTAGTACCATGAACCTGCGTAACATGGTGGGCAAAGCCAGAAAGCTGCTGCCACGGTATGTGGGGCCTTTCAGGATTGAGGCTCATGTGGGTAGAGACGCTGTAAAGCTGACCTTGCCACCAGCCATGTCCAGGATCCATCCTGTCTTCCATGTGTCATTGCTAAGACCCTATGAGGGCAATTTTGGTCGTCTACCCCCCACTGAGCTGGGCTGGTTGGATGATTCCCCACAGTATGAAGTAGAGCGCATTGTGAATCACCGGCATGTGCGTGCAGGTAAAGCAAAGGAGTACCTCGTCAAGTGGAAGGGTTATGATGACTCTGACAACACCTGGGAGCCTGCCAGCAATTTAGCAAATGCCCCTGACTGCGTGAACTTGTATAAGGCTCAGCATGGCTTGCTGTGAATTAAATGTGGGACATGGGCTCCATGTGGTCAATGCTGGTTGCTTTGCTGCATGCTATGTGCCTTGATGTGCTATGGGTCCAGTTGCTCATGTGAGCCTGGCTTGTCTTTTACCCAGCGTCCACTGACTCTGTCAGTCTGGGCTGAGGGGTCCATGGTGACCATAAACTCCTGAGAGCGACCTGCGTCCGGATGGGCAGGAGTTCCAAACTAGCGGTCATGAACTGCGAGTCCATGCCATGATGGCCTATGGGCGGAACGGCCATCCCATAGGAGGGGGAGGAATGTAGCGTTCCGATTCTGCACTAAGCGGATCGGCGCTAGTGTCACTGCTGAAGTGTGATACAGGCAGGTTAAGTGGTGGGCTGTACTGCTGCCCACCATTCGGGTTCGATCCCCGGAGGCCGTTCTATGTCTTAGCCTGGTTGCGCTGCAGCAGTCTGACACCTGTAACTGCGGTTAGCGTTGCATGGCGCTCACACACTGAAAAGATTTAAGGCGCATTCTTTCTGAACGCTACAGTGTGGTGTGGTGTGGTGTGGTGTGGTGTGGTGTGGTGTGGTGTGGTGTGGTGTGGTGTGGTGTGGTGTGGTGTGGTGTGGTGTGGTGTGGTGTGGTGTGGTGTGGTGTGGTGTGGTGTGGTGTGGTGTGGTGTGGTGTGGTGTGGTGTGGTGTGGTGTGGTGTGGTGTGGTGTGGTGTGGTGTGGTGTGGTGTGGTGTGGTGTGGTGTGGTGTGGTGTGGTGTGGTGTGGTGTGGTGTGGTGTGGTGTGGTGTGGTGTGGTGTGGTGTGGTGTGGTGTGGTGTGGTGTGGTGTGGTGTGGTGTGGTGTGGTGTGGTGTGGTGTGGTGTGGTGTGGTGTGGTGTGGTGTGGTGTGGTGTGGTGTGGTGTGGTGTGGTGTGGTGTGGTGTGGTGTGGTGTGGTGTGGTGTGGTGTGGTGTGGTGTGGTGTGGTGTGGTGTGGTGTGGTGTGGTGTGGTGTGGTGTGGTGTGGTGTGGTGTGGTGTGGTGTGGTGGTCTTGTTGGTGTTGTTGGTGTTATTGTTGGTGTGGTGTTGTTGTCACTTGTCACCTTATGTGGGGTGTTGCAAGGCGTTAGTGCCGTATGGAGGTGCCGCGGGGGGAAATAACATGGCATCATGCATGAACAACAACGGTGGGGGAGTATTAGGCAGTAGTAAGTAACTCACCAGCTTAGTATGCGTGGTTTGAAGCTGTGGTATCCTTGTTAACCTTTGGTTTTGGATATCCTTGATGACCTTTGGTTCTCGTGGTTGTGGTGCACCAAATCGTATCCTGAGTGTTGCATTGGGTTGACAGATATTAAAGAGGGACGTGTGCAAAGTTTCAGGTCAAAACTCCCGCGGCAACCACGCGTTTCCATCCCGTTTCATGTCTTTCATTCCTTTCATGAAATTTCACAAATTTCATGATGAAATGATGAATGAAAGAAATGAAAGAACGCAAAGTCACAACCCTGGTGCACATGCCTGCAGGCATGGGCTTGTCCTCCAAATCCCACCCCTACAAATGGCTGCTGCAACACTGTTGCAACACACACCTTTGACCTTCGACACTGCTGCTCCTACGCCCCTCACGCTCTTCGTGACGTATGCAGGTCCGTAGTGCAGGTTTTTATTGAAGTGCAGGGGTGGCAGATGCTGCATCTGAGATGCGTGGGTGCTGCGTTAAACAAGCAATGAACAGTTACCAGAATGGCTACACTCAAGCTGGCTTGTATGCTGAGTGGGGGGCGGACACCAGTTGTGAGGGCGCGGAGGAGTGACCTAAAGTGGTTCACGATTGAGTTGTGTAGACCCATCTACATGCATGTCGTCATAGAGCGAGTTGCCAGCACCCAAGTTATTGATGGTCAGGATTGTGCAGCCAAACCAGGTACCAGGTACGCGGCATGCTGGACCAGCTTGTGATTGGTGAAGCCATGCAAAGGGGTGAGAGATCTAGCTCGCAGCTCACGGACTCATTTCTGCGATACCTTGCTGACTCGCTCGCTTGCGTTTGCGATCAGTTTGCAGGGCAAGAGAGATCTCAGGGTTTGGTTAATCGAGCAAAAAGGTTGTGTCGGGCGTCTGGAAGTGAAAGCATGGCCGGGATGTCCCAGATGCCTTTCTTTATGCAAGGGCCGCCACAAGGTAAGAAGCCGCTTAGGTGCCCGCGTGAGGCCTTGTCAAGCAAGACTGGACCCGGCTGTTTTTCTGCGCTTGCCATGGAATTGCCCAGCCGCAGAGCGTGTTACAATTGTCAAAAACCCTGGCGTTGCCTCGCAGCACCGCCCCCTCACAGCCATCTTGTGTGTGGGGGCTGCCAAACGCTGTTAATGTACCCTCAAGGTGCAGCGAACGTGCGATGCTCGAGATGTCAGCACATCACTCCTGCCCCGCCTACCGCGGGGGCCGAGACAGCGCAGCTTGTCTGCAACGGCTGCCGCGTGCTGCTCTCTTACCCGCGTGGCGCCCAGAGTGTGCAGTGTTCGATGTGCCACACGGTCACGCAGGTGATCCCAAGTTTGATGGCACTAGCTGCCAGCCGGTGGCACTACTTCCTAGCAAACGTAGCTCAGCCACAGAACTAGACTATTGAGTATACCGACTGGTGGGCCCCTTACGTCTCCACAGTCCAGGCTCCCCTGCCCCTTCTTACGTGGTAGCGTGCCCATGTGCTTGCCCAGGTGCCGGCATACGGCCACCTGGTTTGCAGTTGCTGCAACATCATGCTCATGTTCCCCATAGGGGCCCAGAGCGTCAAGTGCTCCGTGTGCCACTCCGTCACACCGGTGCCAGCCAGTCAAACACAGGCTATGGGGGGCGGGCATGGCGGTGGGGGGCCCTCGGGCTTGGCACCAGGCCCGCTGCACAACCGGCCCAACAACACCGTGGTGGTGGAGAACCCGCCCTCCTTGGATGAGCAGGGCAACCCGGTGCGCCCTGCAGGGCCAGCAGCATCTACCCTATATAGACCTGGCAGCATTCACTGCAGCCCCAACAGCCATGAGTTGGCAAAGCTCTGCTCTTACCCTCTTCCACCCTTGATGCCCTTCCTCGGCCTCGACCCACCTCAGCTGCCAGGCCCTCAGCTGCCAGGCCCTCAGGTGCCAGGTTGGGTGCTGGAGCAGAGCACAGCTGGGATTCCGCTGCCCCTCTGATTCTTACCCTGCCTGCAGCTATCAGTGCACGCATTGAAACTGCAGCCTTCACACGCGGCTGCTGCACTGCCCACACCTCAGCAGCAGTAAGGCGACAGTTGATCACCGCGTGCTGGCCCTGCATGTGTGCTGTGCTGTGCTGCAGGTCCAGAACATCGCAGTGGGTGTCAAATCAGGCGATGGCAATTAGCCTGGGAGTAGGCAACAGGTGACAGGTCCTGGTGTGCTGCCACAGCCCCAGCCTGACCGCCAGTGCCTGCAGGCTGGCTGCCAGTGGTAGCAACAACTTGAGCGACAGCAGCTCCAGAGCCAGCAGCGGCGGCAGCAATGGTGCCAGCTGCAGCAAGCAGGGCGAATGGGTTGACCAGGAGTGTGGGCCAGGCTGGCTGGCCATTGTCCAGCAACGGCAGCATGTACAACTGCTCTCCCTGCTTGGTCGCCAGCCAGTCTTGGCGTGCTGCCTAAGCTAGTCGAGCGCCAGCCCCGCTAGACTCTGGATGCACTTGGCTTGTCATCAGGCTCAGTGTCACAGCTGTGTCGGTGCTGCGGCTGGTCTGCCATGGCTGCAGCAGGCTTGGCTTGTGGCTACATGGCTGTATCGTAGGGAATTGAGCCCCCCCTCAGCCAAGCAGGCCTGCATTGCTGCCTCGATGCAAGCCCTAGCTGCCAGGCCCTGTCCGTTTCACAACTGCTGCTGTGCATTTTATATTGTGTGATGCATGGGTGCTCAGTACTTGGCTCAGTACTTCGCTTATAGTGGTCCGTGGTCAGAGTGCCTCCTTACTCTGTGACACAAGTGCGGCATGTGCTTTTGCTGCAACTGGCATAGGGAGCTAGAACTGTGTGCAGCAACTGGTATTTGAAAGCTGGATGATCATACGCCATGAAACCTTACCTCAACTTAGCATGGCATGACGTGACTTGACTTTCATCTGACATGCATTGTGTCTTTGACTCAATGACATTGTTGTGTTTTAGCTAGTAGCCTAGTCCAATGACTGGCATTGCTATGGGCAAGCTATGAGCGATGTGCAGTAGGCGGGGCAGTACATGACAGCAGTGGAGATGCCCTGACTTGAGTGCACGCTTGGTGACGGCACGCCATGATCAGCACACAAGGATTAGCATCTGCGTGCAAGCTAACAGTACAGGGGCGGAAGGTGCACTCTGTGGAGCCTGACACTGTGAGGTCGTCATACCAGTTGTGCTATTCGCTAGTGACGTGGGGTCAAGGTGTTTATGTGAGCAGGTCATGCTGGTAGTGCTAAAAGTCGTTGGCAGCCTGGTTAGCCAGTGTTAGTCGTGTAAGCTTCACTGGCCGAGTGCACCGACTGGGGCCAGCACGACCGCGTATCTGAAGCCGCTTAACTCATGTGCTATGGCAACAGGGCATTACAAGTTTTAATCCCTACAGCCCTCATGCAACACCAAAATAAAGCATGAGTCGTAATCAAACACAGGCTGCGAGATCATTATTGTAAAGGCTACCGACAGTGTGCCTAATGCGCACTCCATCCAGCCTTCTGGTGTGTGTGCCTCCAGGCTACTACTAGCAAGAGCCCTACCCTACTCTATGGCTCTTACTCACACACATCCTCAATGTCCGCGGTCCTCAATGTCACTGTCCGGGTCCTCCGGCACTGGCCTAGGCGCGGTTCGTCTTTTTTTCTTAGCCATAGAAAACAACATCGTCAAACCATCACAAATACTAGGAATTGTCGGTTTTGTTTGTTACCTTTATATCTACCTATACCTTTCTGCCGGGTCCACCCAGTACCTTGCCCAGCCTTGCCCCCAGCCCTAACAATAGCTATATTAGCCAGCCAACCCTTTGTCCATCAGCCATGGAAAGCCGGAAAAACAGGGCAGGGCATCACAACTAGAGCGCGACTGGTTAAACTAACTTCCTGATGTTTTGGGTTTAACCACATCTTTAACCAATCTTTAACATACCCGTTTTGCTACCCTGGGACTGCTTCTCACTGGCTACTTCTGCCGGCATAGTGTCGCTGGGTGCATTGCCGTGTCGCGACCAGAACGACAGCCAAAAGGGACTCGTATCGCGACCAAACGGTCAACTTTAACCATCGGTTTAACATTAACCTTTAACCAGTCCGGTCGCGCTCTAATCACAACATCACAAGTCATACCGAACAGAAAATGTTGCGGGTGTAGGAATTATTGGTTTTGTTTGTTTGCATCAGCCATGGAAAGCCGGAAAAAACCACTCCAACACACCTGGGTGCTTCACGCTTCGTGCCTTAACGTACAGGCCCGCTGCGTAGCCAATCACTGTGGCTATGCAACATACGATGCTTCCTGGGCACAGCAGACCAAGGGCGACAGGCCCAGTGCACCAGCGCGGCTCAATGAATGCGAGATGCCTGGCGCGTGCTGAACAGGTGTCTAAACTATTGCTAGCCGCACAGCTCGCAGATGCGTGTACTGAACGGTGCCAGAGATGGCGTAGGTTGTTGACAGCGAGGTCTCCATCCGAAGAAGACCACCCATGGGCACAGACTCTCAGCCGTGAGTAGGTTCACACTTTGCACTAAGTTGCAGCTGCAGGATTGTACAGGCTAGAGCTTCGCTCACAGTTGTGTGCTCCACACTACATGGTTGCAGTTGTGGCACCACCAGCTTTCGAGTACATGGTCTTTCAGAAGAAAACAAGCCTAGAAACATACTTGAAGAGATTGTTTGGTGAGCTGAGCTGCACCCCAAACGCCTTACCCACAACAACCCAGCCTCCATGTGCTTTTCACAACATTACCATGTCATTGTGAAGGTTTCCATCTCAGGCCCAACATGCACCGACAGACTGACGGGTCAACAACTGACCTTTAGGCACCTTGACCCTCGCACCAGCCTGCCCCTGCACGCTACCACTGCTGGTGTGGGCAGGTACAAGGCCAAGGAGGTTGAGGCTATGCGCAGCAAGCTATCACTGGCTGCTCTTGCGGGCCTGGTCAAAGCAGCCCCACCTCCGAGGGACTTCAAGGCAGCTATCCAGCAGAAAGCAGCAGAAACAGGTGTGCAGCAGCACCACCTGTAGGAGCAGCAGCGGGAGCAGCAGGAGCAGCAGAAACAGCTGCAGGAGGTAGGGTCAGCCATCCCAGCCCCAACCCGTGCAGTTGGAGCAGTAGAAGGAGCAGCAGCTGAGTATGACCAGGGCTAGGGTTGTCCATTTGTTGAGGGATTGAGGTGCTGGTCTGCAGCAAAGCTGTGCAGTGGGCTGTAATGCCTGCTGGGGCAGGTAAGGGCTGGGGTCGGGGCTGTGCCAGGGACCGTGCTGTGCCCAGCTATCAGCAAGCACGGTGGGTGAGGATCCCTAGGGCATCTAACTTCATTTGGACAAAACATCCCTTTGCCACCACCGCGCACCGCAATGGATGCTGTCCACGCAGCGCAGCAGGGATGGGCTACAGAGGTGCCGTACCGGGCAATTGGTCCTGCGGCGATGCCGATGTCGCGGCTCGCTGTCTCCCGGTGCAGGCAAACCTGGGCTGATCGCGGAGGTGAAGAAGGCATCGCCCAGCAAGGGGATTATTCAACCGGACTTTGATGCAGTGCGCATCGCGAAGGCGTACGAGGCGGGCGGAGCGGCGTGCCTCAGCGTGTTGACGGACGAGAAGTTCTTCCAGGGCAGCTTCGACAACTTGCGCCTGATTCGGGCTGCAGGGGTCAGCTGCCCGCTGCTGTGCAAGGAGTTTATTGTTGAGGCGTACCAGGTGTTCAAGGCCAGGGCCAGGTGAGGCTGTGCAGGCGCTCCTTAGGAAAACCACCACCGCTCAGTAAGAGCAGGGACATGGTATGCCAATGTCACTAGCAGTGTTGGCGGCAACAATTATGGCGACAGTAGCAGCGGAGGCAGCAGCAGCAGCGCCAGCGCCAGCAGCGGCGACGGCAACAATGGCAGCGTTGGCAGAAGCGGATGGAGCGACAACAATGGCAGCAGCAGCTACTGCAGGACTGCAGCAGGGTGCAGTGGGAAGCTATGGCAGCAGGGTGAAGCCAGCCAGGCTGCAATGCCGTGAGGCGCTAGGAAGCAGCAGAGCAGTGGGCATGCTCTGTGTGTTAAACTTGAGGGGCTCTTGGGGTCAGGTCCTCCATCACATCACATAGGTCGCAGGCAAGGTCAATGCACTAGGCATCACCTCTCTGCCTCCGTGCAACTGCTGCTGCTCTCACCACTACTCACACCTACTACATCTACGCTGCCTACACCACTGCACCACTCACACTCCCTGCTGCCTGCCTGATGCTGGCCCCTGCTCCCTCCCTCCCTCCCTCCTTCCCTCCCTCCTGCTGCCACCACCTCCGTAAGCATTGAGACAGTCAGAGTTGCCCTGCCGCTGCAGTGGCGCTGATGCCATCCTGCTGATCGCCTCCGTGTTGCCTAATCAGGACCTGGCGTACTTCATGAAGGCGGCCAGTAACCTGGGCATGCAGTGTCTAATAGAGGTGGGAGGAGCAAGCTGGACATGCAATGCCTAGCATCGGCAAGGGCAGCAGCCTGCTACAGCAGCCAGCCATGCCCCATGCTGTGCCCAAGGCCAGCTAAGCGCCTAGGTAGGCAAGGGGCTGTGCAGGCAGGGTGAGGTGAGGGTGCCTGGCAGTCCCACTGGCATGGCAAGTGCGCTGAAGTCAGAGCTGGTGAGGGGCTCACAAGGTTAGGAGTCTGGCCATGACACCTCCTGCAGCACCTGGGCAAACTGGGTACTTGACAAAGGCACCAGCTGGGCAGGGTGGGGTCACCAGGGGGTCTGCAGCTCAAAGGCCTTGGCAGTGGCAGCAGCCTGCCTGCCTGCTTCCTCAGGCTGTGGCTCCAGGGCCCGGCATCATGCCTGAGACCGCCGGCCTCAGCTGCATTGAGGAGGGAAGGCTAGCGTGGGCTGTGTGAGGAGGGAATGCTGGCTGGCACCCCCCGGCAGGTGCACACTGAAGCTGAGCTGGCACGCGTGCTGAGGCTGGAGGGCGTGGAGGCTCACCTGCTGGGCATAAACAACCGCGACCTGGGCACCTTCAAGGTCGACCTGGGCCTGACACGGGACCTGATGGCCAGCGCTGCAGGCCAAGAGGTGAGAGACTGGGAGGGATGAGGGGGAGGGCTCGTCAGCAGCTGCCATTTTAGCATGGGGGAGAGGGGCAGAGTGTAGCAGGGGTGGCTGGCCCAGGGTCTTGTGTCCATGAGAGGAGAAGGTGGGGCTCAGGGGGCGGCTGCTTGTATGTTTGACAGCCAGAGCAAAGGTCAGGAGATGTCTGTTCTGTGCCACAAGACAAAAGATTAGCCTGAACCTCGTAGCTCCTCTGTCAATTTGTTCAGTTAGATTTTGAGCTGTGAAGGGTTGCGTTCAGGAAAGGGAAGGGCTTTGGTCTGGTACAATGGCTGCTGCGCTTAGTGGGGCGCTTGGCAGTGAAATAGAGGGCCAGAGGTCTGCGCAACCAGGCTGCTGTCGTATAGCTGCGCTGACCAAGCCCCTGAGCTAGGCGGCGCTGGAACTTGCAGGTCACGCGGAGAGGCATTCTGATGACCGGGGAGAGTGGCATTTTCACCTCCGACGATGTCGTCTTTGTGCAGAAGGTGGGTGATTCCTGTTTTGATTGCATAGTGTAGCGCGGTGCATTTACATCCTGCTGATGACAGTGTGGAATCAATCGTGACAGGCTATCGTGCAGGTGCATCGTCAAGTTTGATTGTAGCATCAGGCCACAGCGCATGACCTGTTGCCGTGCGTCGTCCTTCTCACGTAGGCTGGTGTGGGGGCGATCTTGGTGGGCGAATCTTTGGTCAAGCAAGGAGACCCGGCTCAAGGCATCCGTCAGCTGCTATCACTAGCCTAGCTTGTGCCACGTGTCAATCCTAGAGCAAATGGCGGCGGCCGCACATTGGGACATTTTCCTCTACGGAGCCGCCATCACTTGGACACCGCGAATGTCCAGCAGCACATTATGTGAGACAGTTACTGATATGATGCAAGCGCACATGGCGTGCTGCGTAGTGAAAGACATTTCGTGTGACAATACCAGCCGCTTTGCCAGAGTAAGAGCTGTGTAGTGGCATGCCGCATCGCAATGCATTAGCATCGACCAAAGTTTGGCTCAAAACCGCTGCGCGACTTACGCAGCTAGTCACATGCTGCCGCTTGGATGATGAGGGGCCTGTAAAACTGGTCAAAGCAAAACGGCTCGAGGTTCAGTTCCAGGGCGGACACTGGAAAAGGGATGTCGAACTTCTCCAGCACCTGCACCGCAATCGCCCACCAGCACCTGTTATGGGAGTGTCATCCAGCCCATCAGTCTTCCGTATGTAGTGGCTAACATGTCGCTCGGAAGCCAGTTCCCTAGCAGTTTATGTAACGCAAGATCTGTGCTCCTCAACAGCACCTCTAGCCATCAAGAGTGAAACTGGACGTGATGAATATCGATTAGGTCGCATACTTCGGCTGCACGATAGATAGAGGTCTGCTTGGTTGGGTGCAGGACAGAGGGTTGGACGCAGGACAGGCTCTGCCCCGGCCTACAGCAGCAGGACGAGGGCCTGGCCATCACCTATGCCATACCTCACGTAAGGCCCCCTCGTAGCGCTGTGATCCCTGGAGATTACACCCCCCCTCACTCTCTCAACCTTAAATCATGCCTCTCCCCTTGCAATGGGCCCTTTTCCCTACTAGTCATGCAAGCACTTTTACAGCTCAATGCCTCAGCAGCCACACGAGCACACCAATCCAGCTCCCTCCCTGCCCACCCACACACCTCAGGGTGGACGACGCCGAAGCTTCCAACCTGGGTGCCCTTGGCCAGCACCTGCGCCTGGCGGCCTGGGAAGAAGACGGGGTCCTCCCCTGGTTGCAGGCAGTAGCTGCCGCCGTACTTTGCCTCCAAGCCCACCTCGCCAGCGCCTGCCAGGGGCACCCCCAGCACCTCCATCACGCGGTTCAGCAGGCCATGCACCTGCAGGCCACCGGCAGTGACACTGTACTGGCCAGTGACAGTGTCCACCAGCAGTGTTCACTGGCAGTCACTGGCACTGACTGGCAGGGACAGTTCAGTGGCCAGTGACAGTGTTCACCGGCAGCCGCGGTGGGAGGGCAGTAGGAGCATGCCCCGAGGCTTCTCTCCTCTTTTGATGCACACCCAACGGCAAGGGTGACGTCTTTCTTTCTTTCTTTCTTTCACCATCAGCCACCGGCAGTCACTGGCAGCGACTGGCAGGGACAGTGCACCGGCAGCAACATGAGGACACAGTCTTTTCTTGCCTCCATTGGTCACTGCCACAGTTGGTTCTGCCCACACACCATCTCAAAGTTTGCCTCCTTGTTGCAGTACACGGCCACCAGGCGGCGCTCGTTGCGTGCTCCCACTGCGCGACTGCTGTCCACCAGGATGACGTCGCTGGCCTCAAACAGCTTGATGGGCAGCGCCGCGTCCTTGTTGGCGCCCAGGGTCTTCAGGGCGGCGGCAAGCAGCGTGGAGCGGCACACCTGCAGGCCCAGGCATCACTTGGCTGCGAGGTGGAGGGGTGCATGAGGGTGTGTATTGCAGTCATGCAGCCATGTCACGATGATGATGATGTTGATGACGATGGTGCCGCTGCTGCCACCATCACCACAGCCGACTCTGCTCCCACCACTGCCACCAATGCCGCTGCTGCTGCTGCCGCCGCTGCTGCCGCAGCCACCGCCGCCGCTGCCGCAGCCACCGCCGCCGCTGCTGCCGCCGCCGCTGAAAATGATGTGTGCTGGCTGAACACCAGTACGCAGCAGAGCACGTCTGGTGTGCCTAGCCTAAGAGCCAACGCTGCAGGACAGCAAGGTCGCCGGTGTTGCATGGCAGTGATGGTGGTGCCTGGTCCCAGCAGTGGTGGCAGAGAGGTGTACGCATCTGGTATGCCTGGCATGCCTGCTGGACTACAGGTTGCGGAGGGTGAAACTGACAACAAGAATGCAATGTGAAGTGCTGTGGATGGTGCAGCCAAACGCCAGCTCAGGGGCAAGAGGAAGGCAGCAGAAAGGCAGCCTGAAGTGCTGCTGCTGCCCCTGCAGCCCCTGGCCCAGCCCCTGCTCCTGACTTGGTCCCTACCCCTGTTGCTGCCCCTGTTCCCACACCATAATGAGGTCAGTGATGGAGCGCATGCAGGGGACTGACCTCGAACTCCGCAGTGGCGGGGTTGCCAATCTCCACGACAGACCCCGGTGGGGAACACCCTCGCCGGAGGTGCTCTGAGTTCTCAGCCTTAGAGCACAGCGCCCTGCGCTCACAGCGTACAGGAGGGGGACAGCAGCACACAGAGAGTCTGCCCCAAGCCAGCCTGAGCTACGGCTGCCATTCACAGGCAGTTTGAGGGCAAGGTCAGTAAGACTATGATGGAGGACCTGGGTGCTACGGAGGTCATGCTGGAGGCCAGGCCTGTGTGCTGCACTAGCGGCCCTGTCAGTGTGTTGTAAGAGCGTGGTGCACAC
>JASKMD010000006.1:8619681-8650375 GCA_030144725.1 Haematococcus lacustris
CGTCGCGTCTAGTCGAGTTGCGCTCCTTACTAGCCAGCCCTACCCTACCATGATAACTCAAACGTGTGGTTCACACTAGCTAGGCTGCTGTCACCAGGCCGTCACATGAGCGGCGCACAGACCCCAGCCAGTGGAGCTGCAAGGACATCTGACAAGAGCTTCTGCCACACGGTCCCTGCAGGGTCAGGCGACCCCAACTAACAAAAAATGACAGGAAACCGACCCCTGGTAGTAGGACGGCTTTAACTCTGCACTCACTGCGCCAAAAACTATGTTAGTTGGCTCACAATGTAGCCAAGCCGGCCAGCTACCCTTGACCCATGCAGAATAGTTATGCAGTCAGTAGGCCGTGCACAGCAAAGCTTCAAAGTTACTAATTCAAATTTGAGCCACAGCGAGGCATGCAGTCATCGCTTCGACCGCCCGCGCCGCATAGGCTGCTCTACATGAGCATGCGCGTCGGAAGCAGCAGTCGGATCGGAAAGCGGATGCGGCAATGTGGCAATGAGCCCACCTCCCCCCATACCTGAGGGCAATGCCACAGCTCGACCATTCGGACTTACAGCATGCTACTTACTAGGTTAAGCTCCTCTAGGACAATGTTACAAACGCTCATACTCAGATAAGCCATACTCTCACTTTGGTCTGTGACCCTTAACTCCCTTAGCCAATCTCAGGGCCAGAGCCATGCAGTCAGTCACACAACTCCACACCACGACAGAGTTTGGACTCGGCTCCTCTGAGAGTTACACTCCCCTACATGCCATCCACCTGCGTGCAAAGTTTCATAGCTCAACTGCCACCCCACAGCCCCGTGGCCTTATTTCTGCCTGGTGACCATGATGTAACTTTGAAGATGTCAAACTCATAGAGGCCTGTGTTGTTGGTTTTGCGGTTTGTTTCAAGAGATCCGCCAATGAGTAAGGAACAACAATTCTATGTCGCTTTTCCTCTAGGTGCAACGGGTGCAACACAGTGAAGGGCACAGTGGAGGGGGGGGGGGTGGTACCCCGGTGCTACCTTCGTGTGCGCCGACCCAAATGATGTGTTCGGCGAGAAGCGAAGATAGATTATGCTTCACCGGCCCCGTCTAGGTGCCCTGCACGCCCGGCAGGCATCGCGTTGGGTGTCAGCCGGACATTCCATTTGTGCACAACCAGCTCACTACGCAAGGTAGATGGGTTCCCTGCGATGTGGCTCACCGTGCCAAGGAGACCCGTCTCGCCGCTGTGATTTGTTCGCGGGCACATGTAGCAGTACACGAGCAAAGACTCCAATGGCTAGCGCTGATGGTCAGATTACGCGGACTAACTCGTGGCTGCCAATGTGCTAAACGCTATTGAAAACGGTGCAGTATTGAGAGAGAATCTGCATGAACATTACCAACCCCATGTTGGGGCCGCCTGCCGGTGGATCCCAGCCGGTGGAGCTACAAGGACATCTGACAAGAGCTTCTGCCACACGGTCCCTGCAGGGCCGCTGCATGGATACGAATGCAACTGCAGCAATTCTTATTACCGTTGGAATGGTTAAGATTGCTGGTCAGACTTAGCGACGGCAAAGCAGTACATGACGAGCTGTGTGAGCTCGGAAACAAGCAAGGCCGTCGCCCCTAGATGCGCGGACAGTCGCTTTGGTGCCTGTACCTCCGCTGCGTCTTGATCGCGGGGTTTTTAGTCGGTCCTCGCACACTCGGCAACACGGTGGACGACAGCCCAGCGCTCCTGCGATCTGTGGTGCGGTCACGATTCACCCTTGCCCCTGTGTGTGGAGTAGTGTAAAGCAGCTGCGGTTTTGCACGAACTGCAGGAAGCTGAAGAGGTTGACACGAGTCCGTCCTGCCCCGTTGGCCAACCCTGCAGCAGCAGTAGCAGCAGCAGCAAGTTACCCTCTATTGACGCAGCCCCATACACAACTTCGCAGCTGAACCTGGAGGCAGTGAGCGCAAGCCAGGGATCAACCTCCGTGCTGCACAGCGCCTCCCTGCCCACGCACCCCACAGCAGGTGCTGCAAGTGAATCTTCCATCCCACCAGCCAGCCAGTCCCCCGCCGCCACATGTGGCTCTGACTCCACACGCTGTCCAGCTGACTCCAGTGCTGACCTTCCAAATCCCTCAACCCCTCAGTTCGCACACAGCCTGGCAGTGGGCCCGGCGCTGCTCTTGGAGGCCTTGCCTGTTGCTCAGCCATCCCTCACAACCATCCCCCACACGGCCAGCCTTGGCCCAGCAACCCCGCCAGCGGTTGAGCGGCCAAAGCGGTCTCCCCTCCTCATCCCCTCGCCTGATGAGTTTGGCAAGGACCAGGCGACCAGCCTCAGTATAGGCGGTCAGCAAAGCAGCAGTGGCAGCAGCAGCAGCGGGGGCCTGCAGGGCCTGTCAGGGGAGCATGCATCCAGCCATGGGGCACCGAGCCATGGATCGGCTGCGTGGCTGGCAGCAGCAGGCCGGCAGGCGGGTGGGGAGGCGGCAGCGGGAGGTGACAGGCTGCTGGGCGCAGGCCCTGGGGCTGGCGGTGGCTGGGCAGAGAATGGTGCCAGCGCCTCCAACCCAGGAGGCCAGCGGGCGCTAGGGGAGGAGGAGGAGCAGGAGCGCCACATTAACCTGGCGGCAGCAGGTGAGCTCAGGCAGAGGCCCTGACTGCGGCGTCTGGGGTGGGGCAGGATGTGGGGTGGGCAGCCTACGGGCTGCGCCAGTGCCTGCTGCCACCTGTTGCCCCTAACACACGTGCCTGGAAGGTGTGAGCTGGCAGAGTCAGGCAGAGGCCCTGGCTGCTGGGCAGGGCAGGGGCCAGAGGCGGGGAGATGGGAATCCAGCTGTCCTCAGGATCAAGGGGTGGCGGGCACTGAACAGGAGGTCCTGCCCAGAGGGTGGAGGCCACAGGCCAGAGGGCCAAAGGTGGCAACACCAGAGGTCTCTCTTCATGCCAAGTCAATCACAGATGTGCTATCATGGAAAGCAAATACGGGATCCAGCCAACCTGCAGCCAGCACCTGGCAAGGGCTGTATGGGACTAGAGGCAACCGCAGCAGCAAGATGAGGAGGGCCGGGCCAATGGCCTTAGCAGGGGTGACCACAAGCAGCTCATCAGCAGCACCAGGCTGGGTTCAGGCCGGAGGGCTCAGGTTTCAGGAGTGGGGCGGTCTGAGGGCAAGCTGGGCCACTCGCGAGACACATGTGGCCGACATGCACCCCGCTGGCCTGCACTGCTGTGGGCTGTGGCTCGCCTGCCAGCCCTCTGCTCCCTGCCGCTGCTGCTGTGCTGACGTGGCACATCATGCCATTACACCCATGAGGCATCACTGCAGAAGCAGAGTCCATGGTTCAAGCCAACTTGGCGTCCCTGACCTGACCTGACCTGACCTGACCTGACCTGACCTGACCTGACCTGACCTGACCTGACCTGACCTGACCTGACCTGACCTGACCTGACCTGACCTGACCTGACCTGACCTGACCTGACCTGACCTGACCTGACCTGACCTGACCTGACCTGACCTGACCTGACCTGACCTGACCTGACCTGACCTGGCCTGGCCTGACCTGACCTGACCTGACCTGACCTGACCTGACCTGAGGTTCCTGTGTGTCACCTGATTGCTGTAAGCAGCTGACGGGGCCACAGTGGTGGCCGCCAACAAGGAAGCCCGCAAGCCTGAGAAGACCATAGATGGGGACGACGACAGCTTTGTGCGCAACGCATGTGCAGCGCAGAAGTGGATCATCCTGGAGTTGTCGCAGGTGCAGGCAGAGCAGGGGCGGCAGGGGTCAGAGCAGGGGCGGCAGGCGGCCAGGAGCACATGCAGCCAAGGGACGGAGCTGAAGGGAAGGTAGCCCTCAGCTCTCTGTGCACAGCCGCTAGTAAGGGTGCAGCATGCCTTTCCTATAAGTGTGCCAGCTACCCCTCCTCCCTGGGCCCCTCCCTGCATCCTCCCTCTGTTGCACAGCCCTGCGACCCTGCCTGGTAGCCTGCAGCCACCCTTCAGTTTTAGCTGCCACCTTGCCGCCGCTACCTTTCAGCTGCTACCTTCCACTGCAGCCATGGCTAGGCAGCAGCTGAACCCTGCTGTCCCTGAAGCTGCGGGCTGGTCACTGTCAGGGCACAAGGGGGCAGGGGCAGCCGCCACGCTTTGCTGTGGATGAGGCGGGATGCAGGGGCTGAGGCACTAGGTGACCTGTGGCTGTGGCCACCCTGACCCTACCCTGACCCTGCCTTGACCCTGCCTTGACTGTTGCCTGGTCAAATGCTGGTCAGTGCTCTTGGCAAGGCCTTGGAAGTCCGTGGGCAACAACCAGCCGTCAGCTGTAGGCACCACAGCCTCGCCCCTCTTGCTGCTGGACGTTCCCAGGCCCTGTCCTGCTAAGCCTTCATGACCTGCTGCTGCCCTGCACCAAGCCCTAGGCGGACCACTGAAGGTCACGCAGACATGCATGGCTGGCCCTGCCCTGGCCTGTCCTGCTCTGCCCTGGATTTGCCCTGGCTCAGCCCTGGCTTTCCTGAGGACCTGTCCTGCTCGTGGTGTTGCAGTTGGGGCGGGTGGACGAGGTGGAGCTGGTGATGACAGAGATGTACAGGTGAGTCGTGGGCAGCCAACTCAAGGAGGCTCAGCGGGCCAGGGCTTGGGTACGCTGAGCAGCAAGAGGGGCGAGGCTGTAGTGCCTACAGCTGCCGGCTGGTTGTTGCCTACACCTGCCCATGGCCTCGCCATGCTGCAAGAGGGGCAGGCAGCGGGGCAGGCAGTGCACAGGGGACACAAGCGCACTGCATGGACGACTATGCCTGTGCATGAGCAGTCAAGTTGAGACATAGAGGGAAAGGGGCTCTGGGCTAAAATCATGCTGGGTGACTTGGCTTGCACAAAGGTGGATTGCCTGAGGTGCAGGGCATGGCAGGGGGGCGCCGGGTCTACAGGCATCCAGTGCTGATGCTTACCCCTGCTCCTACCTCTCTCCTGCCTCCATGCCCTCAACGGACCGAACTGATACATCAACTTACAAAAAATTGGGTCTGGCCTGAACTGACTTGCCCTTATTGTACTTACCATCTTTTACTATTCGCAGCTCCCGTGTCCGCGACTTCAGCGTGAAGGGCCGGCAGAGCCATCCGCGTAAGGACGGCCCCTCCAGCGACTATCCGCGCTTCTTTGATTCCGAGTCGTGGCAGCTGCTAGGCGACTTCACCGCCGCCAACCGCAAAGGCGCGCAGCTGTTCAAGATGCCACTGAGGCGCCGGATCAGGTGCGAGCAAAGGGCGACGTGGGATTGGGGCGTAAGGCGATGACGAGTCGCTGCCTAGCTGGCACAGTGATGGTCAACATAGTCCCGCAAGCTGGACTGCCTCACTGCCCGCCCCACTGCCTGCCCCTCCCCCTCTCCAGGTACCTGCTGTTCCAGTTCCACACCCACTATGGTGCTGAGGAGGTGTGCGCCCTGAACTCCATCAGCGTGCTGGGGGTGTCTGCTGCCCAGGAGCTGGAGGAGGCTCTGGCACGACAGCTGGCACCGGACCCCCTCCCACCCCACCCCAGCCCTCCCACCCCTCCTCACCACGCCCAGCCATCCCCCGCTGCACCCCCCACCGCAGCCACAGCCAGCCAGCACCCAGCTGTCCCTGCTGGCCCTGCAGCTGCAGCTACAGCCAGCAAGCAGCGCCCTGGGGAAGCACCTGAGGTCAGGGCATCAGGCTCAGCCACGCCCCTACAGGTGGACCCTGCACCCGTCCTGACCCCCCCTTCCTCCACCATGCCATCATGCGGTGCTGAGGCACTGGCCTCCACCTCCCCTCCAGCCCCACCACCGGCCTCCCTGCCCGCTGGACAGCCTGCTGCCAGTGCCCCTGAGCAGGGCCCCGCACCTTCACTGCAAGCAGTACCGCTGCTGCCCATGGAGCCGTCACCGCTGTCATCAGGAATGCAAGTGGCCCTTGGGCCAGCAGGGGAGGTGGTTACTTCGGTTGGTGCCGTGCTGCAGGAGCAGGTAGGGTCAGTGCCTGGGGCAGCAGCATCCTTGCCAGCACCAACACCAACAACCCCCTTGCTGCCAGCAGGCGCACCCACACCGGCAGCAGCAGCAGGAGGAGGAGGAGGAGGAGGAGGAGGAGGCGGTCAGGCTTACGAGATTAGCACAGGCTTCTTGTCGAGCACTACTCCTCAGGGGCCTGAGGGGCCGGTGACAGCAGCAGCGCTCAGCCCGCAGCAGGCTGGCCAGCACCACGCCAGCTCTGACCAGCCCCACCTAGGGACACAGACAGCCTCTGACAGCAGCACCAGCAGCACCAACTACGACAGCAGCAGCAGCAGCAGCAGCCTTGATGACAACACCGGTAGCTGGACTGGCAGCAGCAGCAGCAGCAGCCCCACCCCCCAGCTGCCGGTAGCAGGGCAGGTCACCTTGGACCTGACCCTGGCAACCTCCCCTGCTGGCAGCCCCCTCCCCGCTGCCCTCAGCCCCCCTGACCCTGCCACACAAGGTGGTGGGGTGCACCTGCAGCAGCAGCAGCAGCAGGAGGAGGAGGGGAAGGCGGCACCTGCTGCAGGACCTCCTAGCCCCCAGGTCTCAGCCGCTGGCCTGCAGGCTGAGCCACCTGAAGGCGATGCCCCTGACTCTCCAGCTGACCTCCATACCTCAAGCCAGGGATTCCCGGCCGCTGTCCCTCCCACTTGGCCTGACGAGGCCCCAGCTGCCGCCCCACCTTTGCCCGCTGCCTCAGCCCCCGCCCCTGGGGCAATGGCCCAGCAAGCTGAGCCTGAGCCAGCACCAGCAGCAGCGGAGGCGGGGCAACACGCAGCGCCCGTTGCCGGGCAGCCGGGCAGCCCTGACCCAGCTCAGGAGGGCGAGGGTCAGCCTGGGGCAGCCCATGCCTCAGCAGCCGTGGCCCCTCTGGTGCCGTCTGGAGCCACAGACCTTGAGGCCCCTGTAGCCTCCCCCTCACACCCTGGCCGTGAGGGTGCCAGTTTAGGCACTGTGCCTGAGGCTGATGCTGGGTCAGCCAGTGAGGGCTCAGCCAGCACTGCTGCTGATGGCGCACAGGGGGGGCAGCAGGGTGAGCCAGCTTCTGGTGCGCTGCAGGGCGCTGCAGCTTGTGCTCAGCCAGCTGATGGCGGGGGCCAGGGAGATGGCAGCCAGCAGGCCGGGCCGGGGCTGGTCAGCTGCAGCAGCGGCGGCGGCGGTAGTGGTGATGGTGGTGGTGATGGTGTTGACGACCCAGGCGGTGGCCAGTGTTGGCAACCCTCACCCAGCCATGCTGGTGGTGATGGTGGTGATGGTGGTGATGGTGGCACAGACAGCAGCTGTGAAGGAGCAGGGGCGGCATCAGGTGCCATACAGCAGGACCCTCTAGCTCCAGCACGAGATGCCGCCAGCAGTGCGCCCCCCCTGGCCCCCTCCCCAGTGGCTGCTGCTGCTGCTGCTGCTGCTGCTGCTGCTGGCAGTCAGGCTGCTGTAGGGGGACAGCCACCGCTGCTGCCCACTGCCCCGGCTGATCACCAGGCCACCCCCCCTGCCCCAGCAGGCCATGCAGACTATGGCCACCTGACTGACCACCCACCCCATGGAGCCCCACCTGCACTCCACTCCCCTCCCCAGCCTCCTGAGGCAGGTGGGTCTGGCAGCAACCTGGCAGCCACCCCCTCCCCTGCCCCTGCAGGCCTGGCAGCAGAGCAGGTCAAGGGGGACACCATGCCCAGCACCCAGGCTGCCACCGCCGTCCATGCCAGTGGCAGCGGTGGCAGTGGTGCCGCTGGGGGTGGGGGTGGGGCTGGAAGTGGGACCTCAGGGGATGCCCTGGGCTCACCCCCACACTACGCCCCTCCCACCGCTGCCCCACCACCTGACCAGCACCTGCCCAACAGCCAGCCAGCCCTTGTCCAGCAAGCAGCAGCAGTAGCGCCCTCTGCCCCTCCTGGGCCCCTGGAAGGGTCAGGCTGGGTAGCTGGTATTGAGGCTGGCCCGGCCCCCCCCAGCACTTCCCCTGTGGCAGCCAGACCTGCCAACCAGGAGCCAGACGCCCCAGCAGCAGCCAGTGACGCGCAAGGTGTGCCGTACCCTCCTGGCCTGCAGCCTCAGGGTGCGGCAGCGCAGTCACGGCAAGACCTGCAGCTGAGGCAGGCAGCGGCGCAAGAGCCAGGGGCGGCCCCAGCAGCCAGTGCGGCGGCAGCAGCAGCTAAGGCCTCTCCCTCGCCAGGGCACTCTGCCTCGAGTACAGGCCACGGGGAGGGGCGTCACGAGGGGGTGGGAGGGGGTCCTGGAGTGGGTAGCGGCGGTGGGAGTGAGGGTGGGAGTGAGGGTGGGAGTGAGGGTGGGAGTGAGGGTGGGAGTGGGGCGCCTCATCAGGCTACACCAGGCGGCCTGGCCGGCTGCAGCAGCAGAGGATCCACACCACACGACCCTCCCAGCAGCAGCAGCAGCAGCAGCACTGACACCCCGGCGAGTGGTACCGCCACCAGCAATGGCAGCGGCCCGCCTACTGACTCAGCAGCAGCCGCCCATGCAGCAGCAGCAGCGCCTGAGCCAGGCACCACCCCCCAGGACCTGCCAGAGGCCCGCCCCCCCCCTACCCTGCCGTCCCCCCCCCTAGCAGCCACGCTGGAGGCGGAGCAGCGAGCCCACCTGCTGCTGCACGCCCAGCTGCAGAAGAATGCCCACGCTGCCGCTCAGGCTCTGCACAGGCAGCTGCAGGCAATGATGGGCCAAGGGCAGGCTGAGCCTCACTACCAGGCAGAACAGCACTCTCACCAGCACCAGCACCAGCAGCACCAGCACCAGCAGCAGGCGGGCGCCACTCAGCCGGCCTTTGTGCCAGACAAAGCAGCTGTGGGGGCCAGCCCTGCAGCTAAGCCCCACCCCAGCGCTGGCACAGCAGTGTTTGGAGTGGGTGGGGCAGCAGGGGCGGGAGGGGGTTCAGGCAGTGGGGTGGCAGCCGCAGCCAGTGACATCACGCCCAAACCCCCAGGTAGTCCCTCCACAGCTCCCCCACCCCCACCCCCACCTGCCCCTGCCCACCCCACTCCACTCAGCGCGCCCTCTGCGGCCGTGCCAGCCCCTGCCCCTGCCGCATCATCCTCCCACCCACCCCTGCATGCCCCCCCCACCTTGCCGCTGACTGAGCTGACTGCTTCACAGCCGCTGCGCAGCCCAGCTGACCCTGAGGCCTCCTCCACCCACCCATCACCGGTGACCCCCTCCCTGCCTCCTGCAACTCCACATGCAACACCAGCAGCAGCAGCAGCAGCAGCAGGAGGGGGGTCACATGCAGCAGCAGCAGGGGGCCCAGCAGCAGCGGGGGGGCCAGCAGCAGCCTGGGCAGACGGCCCCCTAGAGAGTCTGATAGCAGCACTGGAGGGCGGTCCAGCGGCCAAGCCCAAGCCAGCCGGCAACCTGTTTGATGTGTTTAAGCAGGTGGGTGGTGGGAGGGGCTCCGGGGGGACGGGCCCTGGGCGGGCTCAACATTTTCATGGGCTGAAGGGGGCAGAGGGGGGCAGAGGGGGCACAGGGGGGTGGCATTGCTTTGGGCTGGTACAATAATGGAGCGGCCGTGCTTTATAACTGAGTGGCAGCAGGAGGGCAGGCGTAGGGGGGCTGCCGCTGCACAGCCAGCCGCTGAGGGGGGTCACGCCAGCCCTGCCCCATCCCTTGGGACTCCCTCAGCATCTCAATGGCTGCACAAGTTTGAGCCCTGGCAGCAGAGCAGTCGTGCAGCTCACCCGTCTCCCCTTGCCTGACCAAGCTCAGCTGTGGCTGCTTGACTGTGGTCACACACACGCTGTGCTGCCAGCCCAGCCATGCAGCGCAGCTCAGGATGCATGGGGCATCAGTGTGGCCGAGGTGGCAAACCCTCACAGCACCAACCACCAACACCTGACATGGGTGCTTGACTGCATCGCCCACCTTGCCCTCCTCCACCACTTCCCGCCTCCTCTCCTTCTCATCCTCAACCAGCCAGACCAGACCTGCCACAGACCTGCCACAGACCAGCCTGCAGTGCCACAACCAGTGCCCCATGTGTGCCCTGCACCACTGCCTCGCTGGCCCTGCCTCCTCACTGCTGCCCCTAGCTTCCTGCCCCTACTGGCCCTGTAGGTATCCTCCTAGCATCCTAGCATCCCACTGATCCACTCACGCATCCTAGCATACCACTGATCCACTGCCGCGGTCCTGCTGATCCGCAGGAGTTCATGTCACTGCGGCTGAACCAGAGCCGGCTGTGGCGCTACCTGGGCACCATGGTGGAGGTGTTGAACACAAACACAGCGGAGGCGCATGAGGAGCTGGACCGACTGCACAGCCTGGCTGCAGGACTGGCGGCACAGCTGGCGGCGCAACCCATGCAGGTGGGGCGGGGGCGGGGGCGGGGGCGAAATGAGGAGTTCACCATCATTACCATATGCTGCCTGATCTCCTCTCCTCAGCCTGCCTGCCTGCCACCCTTCCTATCTGTGTTGTCTGTGTCGCCCTGGTGCCTGCCTCCTCTTCTACCGGTTCTAGCTGGGCACCTAGTGACACGTGGCACCTGCCTGCCTGCCTGCCTGCCTGCTGCCTGCTGCCTGCCTGCCTGCTGTTTGCTGCCTGCTGCCTGCCTTCACTCGCCCAGGTGGAACAGCAGGTGATGTTGCAGGTGGAGCAGCGCTTCAGTGGGCAGCTGCTGCAGCTGAGCCAGGCTGTGGACCGGCTGCAGGCCGAGGTGGGTGCCCTGCCTGCCTTGGGGCTAGGCGACCTGCTCGAATGTGCTGCTGCGAGGAAAGTCAGGAGGTCAGGAAATAGCAGGCTATGGCAGGGTGCGACACAAGCCCTGCCTGGCCGCCTGATGTCCTGCACACCTGTCCTGGCATTTGCCCAAGGTACTCCCCCTCCCCTTCCTACCCCTGCCCTGCCTGCCCTACCCTGCCCTGACTGTCATTTGTGTGGGGTCCTCCACCATCCCCTTCCTCCCCCTGCCCTGCCTGCATGTTGCCAATTGCAGCTGCACGACAGCCGGCAGCGCGAGTGGAGTATGCTGCTGTATGGCTGCGCTCTGTCCGGCCTCTTGGTGGCGGTGGTGCTGCAGCGCACTCAGGGCTGTGGGGGCCTGCTGCCCAGCCTGCTGCTGCTGCTCAGCCTGGTCAACGGTGGCTTGGGCCTTGTGCTGAACTCACCCAGCCTACAGCACAGCGCCTCAGCTCTGCTGCTCAGCTGGGCGCCCCAGATTAGGCTGCCTACCTGAAGCCAGGCCAGGCAGGGGCCAGGCAGGAGCCAGGCAGGGGCCAGGCAGGGGCCAGGCAGGGGCCAGGCAGGGACCGGGGTGTGCAACAGGAAAAGCGAGGGCGGTGACAAGTGAGCAGCAGGGGTGGCGGGGCAGCGACGGGCACAGACAAAGCAGCACAGGGGCAGGGGCAAGGACGCCAGCCAGCATGCAGCTGTGGCACCATTGGGGTGCTGCACCGGCCTCCTGCTGGCCCACCTCCCTGTCAGGACCAACTGCTCTGCCCACTGCCCCGCATGCTGCACCCCACCCCCCTCTGGCATATCAACAGCAGGAGCAGTAACAGCAGCAGGAGCAGTAACAGCAGCAGGACCAGCAGCCTATAGGCCGTAGCCAGGGGGGCAGCAGCAGCAGCACAGCCGTAACAGGAAGGGTGTGACCATGCCAGATGGGAAGGCCGCCACCAATACCATCACAGCTGACATCAGCATTCTCACCAACAGCAGCGGCACTGACAGGCTGCAGCCGCACCAGCAGTGGCAGTGCGAGGTGGCCGCCGGGTTTCAGTGCCCGGGCCCAGCTCCATGGTGCTAGCAAGGTGCTGCGGTGGTCTGAAGCATTGACAGGAGCAGCACTAGGCGCTGGGGCCACTGTACAGGCCTCCTGCAGCTGTTGCCCACCTGCTCCTGACAACAGTGCTGGCGGCAGCAGCAGCAACAGCAGCAGCGGCGGCAGCAGCAGGTGAGGCAGCAGCAGCAACAGCAGCAGCGGCGGCAGCAGCAGGTGAGGCGGCAGCAGCAGCAGCAGAGGCACGGTGCAACAGGCAGAAGTCAGTACTCTGGGGTCTTAGGTGAAGTGGCTGCCCCAGCAGTTGCTCAAATGGACTGTGCGGCTGCAGCTGGACACCTCCTGGGGGAATGCGCCTTACTGGTGCCAAGGATATCGTACTGAACAAGCAAACAATTACTCAGATGAGAGTGTGAGGATACGAGAGCCGCAGGATGGGCATGGCATGGAGTGAGAGTACTGTTATTGCCTAGTATCGCTTCCTGGGTGCCACACGTCAGCCAAGCTTAGCTGACCTGACCTGACCTGACCTGACCTGACCTGACCTGACCTTCTCTTTTCTGACTGGCAGCTGCCTGGCTGGAGTCTTACACTGTAGCTCAGCAGCAGTGGCCACAAACAAACAGACCTGGCAGCTAGGCTGGCACCAGGCACTGTGCTAGGGCAGCCTGACAGGCAGCTTGGCAGTGCTCACGAGCAGGGCTAAGCTGAGGCTGGCTGAGCTGTGTGGGGTTAGCAGTGAGGAGTGGAGGGCACAGCCACGGCTGAGTGTGCTGGGGGTGACGCTGACGGGGTGCCCACAAGGCCTGATCGTGCCAGAGCTTGCCTGAGGTGGCGGCCTGAGCAAGGCAGCAGTCAGCTCTAGCGCAGTGCAGGGTTCAAAGGAGCTGCCCGAGCTTGCCTGGGGCTTAGGGCCCAAGGCCAGGGCCATGAAGGCTGGCGGCAGGGGGAGCAGGCATTGCAGCTACGTGGCCCTCCCTCAGCCTGGCAACCACAGGGCGGGACTAGCCCGTCAGGCTTGCTTCAGAGGAGGTTCAGAAGCCTGGCCTGGCTTGCAGTCACGATGCAGGTGAGCCTGGTCAGGGCGCTAGGCAGGCTGGCATGTTGGCCCCCTGCCGCGGCCATTTTGGATTGTTGTAGAGAGGCATTGGGCTGCTTGGGTGCCTGTAGAGATGCAGAACTGCTGTGACACACATCTGTGCTCGCACAGCACGCCACATGTTGCATGCAGTACCACATGCTGCATGCAGAACTGTATGCTATACACTGCATGCTATACATATGACTGTCAGGCACCTTGCTGTCTTGCAACTCGTGGCTGGCAGTACGGATTTGAGTATGTGAAGCCAGTGCCGATTGATGGTGCACGTAGGTGCCAGGAGGTGGCCAGTACTGACGACCACATACCACGTGCCACTGCAGAGTTTTGCAAAACTCACCTCTGAAAGTTCTAAAAATTGCGTGTCGCTCAAGCCGGGCTGGCTTGGCTGTGAACACTCTCCCGCCCTGTGTAAGGCGTAGCCACAGCAAGCCCACCAGGCCTGCAGGCTGGGACCCTGCAGTAAGTCAGGATGCACCACCTGTTGCGGTGAGGCAGGAGCCAGCATTTCAATGCGCCAATGCAAGGCCTTGTGTGCTGCCCCAAGATGAACCAAGACACTTATGGGCATCATGGCATGGGAATGAACAGGTTATGGTTGGTGCGCACCTTAGAAGCGTCAGGCGTCGAGCTGCTTGGCATGAGGGTGGATAGGGATCTGAAGTGGACGCCGGAAGGGGCTATGCTCGTGGCCTGGCCAAGCAGTGACCCCAAGGAGTCCCCCGGCCTCAGCTAACGTCTATCGCTCTTCACACCTCACACGACATAGCCCCGGCTGGTGCCAGGTGCTGGGTGCCAGATGCTAGTTGCTAGTGCAGCAGTGCAGTAGGGCAGGGCAGGGCCCAGTGCAGACGGGTCCTCCTTATAGTTAGTCCAGTAGTCTGCATAAGTGATCTAGTCTCCGTTCATGCTGGTATGTGTAAGCCCTGCCACACAATCTTCCGTGTGGGCGACAGTTGGACAGGTTTGGACTGTTGACGAACTTTTGAAAACCACATGTGACATGACGACCAAATCACTATGTGACTTGCAGCCAAGATTGCCTGAAGCGAACTTCCTGGCGACCCAATGTGGCAGTAGTATATTATATGGAAACTTGCCCCTTCCTACTCGCGATGTACTTCTTTACAGGAGCGCTTCTCAGCACAATAGATAGAGCTACAGAGAGAACTTGAGCCGGTTTGCTCGCCCTCTAAGACACCTCCGCACGAATGACAGTGCCAGCCGCTCCTGGTGATGACTTCCTAGTGAACAGGTGCGAAAGACGGACATTTGGCATGTCTTACAAGTGTCCAAGGGCTTCCGGGCGCGAGACCTTCTGCGCTTTCTATCTCCCTGTCATGCATGCAGGCGTGTAGGCTATGCAGCAACCTTGAAGACAGCTCCTGCCTACAGCTTTGGTGGTCGCTATGGTCCTGCTTGTGGTAAGCACAACCAAGCTGCCTATGCCCATGGGCGGCTTCAGCATGAGTAGCCATGAGGCTTCAATGGGCTTCCTCATGCGCAGATGACACCGGGCCTGGCCCTGGGCAATACAGCGCCTCTGAGCCATGGTCGCCCACAACAGCATCTAAGAACAGTACCAGACATCGCAGCCCCAACCGCCACAGCACCTCTGCACCAGACTCATGCAGCCACCCTCTGTCAAGCCAGCGGTGAGGCCACATGCGGCCCCGAAGCCCTGGCCATGCCGAGCCAGGCCTCCTGACACCCAGTGCTCACCACACACGCATGCCGCCCTTGCCAGGCAGCCCCGCACTTAGTCAGGGCCTGCATCATCCCAAAGCCCGGACAGCACCACGGAGGCAGGGATCAGAACCGCCCTCACCAGCGGCACCTGTTGCCTCACAGCACCTGCACCAAGGGGTGATGCCTGGCCGCCTTGGTAGCCCAGCACCTCACCGCAGTGTCCAGTCCCCACATGGACTCAGTGCCTGAGGGCAGCGGGGAGGCCTGGCCCCTAACCCACCCCACCCTAAGCAGTGGGTAGCCTTGCGGTGCTGTCTAGCCCAGCCCTCTCAGGTTCTAAGCCCAGACAAGCTGTCCCTGCAGCCCCTGCCGCTGCCAAGGGCTTGCTTTTGCCATCATGGAGGAATGGGGCGCACCAGCTGCCCTTGCTTATGCAGTCCAGTAGCCACAGCCAGCGTTCACAGACCTGCCCTGCCTGCGCCCCGCATGCTGCGCTTCCCCTCTCGCACGTGTCTCATTTGTCACCCACATCCGTCACTCACATTTGTCACTCACTGCCGGTCATGGAGTAACGGAATGCGGTGCAGAGGCCTGCCACTGGTTCAGCCATCCAGCACTGGAGCTGTTGCGCGACCCCTGAGAGGGGCCGGCAGCTGGACATACTCTAGTGGGCATGCACTGATGGCAGCAGATGCAGCTCATAGGGGGCTGGGTGCACTCCTCTGTGCCAGCTGCTGCTGAGCCTTGCCCTGGCTGGCCTCGCAACCCCTGGCAGCCTGTGCTCCAGTGCTGTGTGCCCCTGGTGGGCTCAGCAAGGCGCCACCACCTCCCACTGCATTGCAAAGCATGCTGACTGGGTTGCTCGGCGGCGAGGGAACTGCAATGGCCTGCAATGGCTGGCGTGTTGATGCCTTGGGGTAGGCACGTCAGGGCCTGGGCTCAGGGGGGACTGGATGCAGGCCATCAGGCAGCTGGCTGGGCTGGTCAGGAGCATGAGAGCTGCAGGAGCCTGTGACGGGATATGACTGGGAGCAGCGCACGAGAGCAGAGGCAGCATCTTACTGCTGGCTCCAAGCTGATCCCAGCAGCCAGTGCTGCACCAGCTGTTGCTGGGGAGCGCAGTCAGCTTGACAGACCTGAGATACCGAGTAAGCTGGCTGCAGTCCAGCTGCTGGTTGCAGGGCTGGTCACAGCTCCATTGGCGTAGCTGGAGTGCTGCTTGTCCCACAGCACCACCCTGATCAGCTCCTTGCGGCAGGCCTGCTGCACTGCACCAGCCCCCCTGCCACCGCGCCCCACACCAGGCCAATATGGAGCTCCATCCAGCAATAGAGGGGTTTGCAGGAGCGCCAGAGCCAGCATCATGTCCAGGCATAGGCCTTTGTTTTGACGCTGTGATGGAGAAAGTATGACGGTTTGTGCAAAGAAGTGGCTGCAAGTAGGGCAGTCTCTGTGTAAGCTGCATGTGTTGTTGCAGGTCCAGCTGGCTTGCAGCTCCTCACCCAACAGCTAGCCCAGCGGTCGTCATGGACCTCACAACACACGTGACTGGCCCTGCACCTACCATAGCCTGCCCTGACTATGAGCCTCACTGCCCCTAGCTTCACCTGACCTGTCCAGGTCTTGGCACACCCCTGGCCTGGCCTGCCCGGTCTGACCTGCCTTACACCTCCCTCTTGTTGACTGGCCTGGTCTGCTGCTGACCACAGAGGCACCTCCCCCACGGCCCAGCCGCCTGAGGGTCATCGCCCTGGGGGCTACCTGCACCGACCAGTGGCGGAGCACCTGGCGGGTCATGGGGTGGTGTCCCAGGAGCGCTCACCACCCGCCTACACCATGCCCTGCAAGGTCAGGGGCTACCAGCCAAGCACCACCGCCTACCACTGCACTGCAAGCTGCTGAGGGACCAGTTGCCTGCCATTGCCTCAACGCCTGGCTGCCTGGCATGCAGCTGCCATGTGCTCATCTCTGCCTAGCAGTCAGCCCAATCCTCTGGCTCCTGTGGGTTGTCACATTCTTGCGGCAGTACTTTGCTGCGCTGAAGCTGTGCAGGCAGTTGCCTGGGATGCTGTTGGCAGGCAGTTGCCTGACACTGCCTTGAGACCCTGCCACTTTGAGCAAAGCATCGCTGGCTTGGCCCTCCTGGGTGGTCATACATGCCACACCCGTCCTTTCACCGCATCTACCATTCACACATCGCACATGTCAGGAGCAGGCAATGCATGGGTTATGCATGGCGCATGGACACCATGTGAACATGCATGTCCTGTTGCAGGTGTACCCGCCCAAGCCTGATGCCACGCCAGGGCCGTTGGACTACCTGCCCAGGGACAGCATGCGGCGCAGCGCCCCGGCCTTCTCCCTGCATGGTGCAAACTTGGTGGTGAGCCTGCGCCCTGCCTGAGCAGCAGCTGCTAGGGGCAGGTGCTCTGGGGCTGCCTCTGGTGCTCATGGCCTGGCGGCAGCATCAGGGCAGAGCGCGGCTCCCAGGGAACTGCAAAGGGAGCGCAACACCAACCCATGCGGGCAGGAGCAGGGAGGTGCAGCAGGGCCTGCAGCGCCCCTGTCACCCTGCACCCTCACACCCAGGTCACTCATGTCCACTGAACTCAAAATAAGTACAGCGGCTAGAGCAGCGTGGTCCAGCAGCAGTGTGGTAGGGGTATATGGGGCCCTATGTTGGAACTCGGCGTCTGCCCTGCAAGCCCATGAGGCTGGCGGTGGGCTGCTATGAGGGCTGGCTATTCCTCAACCCTGGCCGTGTGCCTTCTGCCTGCAGCTGCCGCGCAACATCAGCCCTGGCCCCGGCCACTACTCCAGCCATGACGTGTTCAAGACGCTGAAGCCTGCATGCGTGGCGTACAGCATGGGCGCCAAGGCCCAGGGGCCCAGCCGCTTTGAGAAGCGTCCAGGTGCTTGACGTGGTCTTCAGTGTCACAGCACGGCTGGCTGTTGGGCAGACAGTGCCACCAGCAAACCACCCCAGCTACAGTCACTGCCACAGACATTGTCAGCCGCAATGGAGGCATGACAAGATAGCAATGGGGTACTGCCCGTCATGGATTTCTGCTGCATGCCTCCCTTCCCAAAGAACTGTGGTGCATCACAGCATTGGTGCAACTAAGCTTTGGTGAAAGATGACAGAGACAGGGTCTTACTATTCTTCATATGATATCTATGGCTACTATTTCTGACTTGCTAGCCAGTGTCATCAGCAGTACCAAAGCTCCACCCTCACACTGCCTCGCGTTTGTTGGCTGCCGACACGACGGCTAACCTCATGTCAGGCACTGACCCTGCCTGCCCAGCGCCCCACCCCTGAGCCTGCTGCCCGCCTGACTGCTGCTCCTCAGGCCCTGCTGAGTACTCACCCACCTTCAAGCCGCGGGACATCCCGGCCGCCAGCATCAAGTTCCGCCACCCCCTCAGCCCAGGGCCCGACACCCCCGCCCCACACGACTACCAGTCGCCCTACCTCCCCAGCAAGAGCCGGTCAGGCGGCAAAAGCTTCGGCATTCGTCACCTAGTGTTCACACGTGAGGTGGTGCCTGGCCCGCAGTATGCGGTGGGCGCCAGCACGCTTGGCATCGCCGCGGAGCATGAGTTGAGGCACAGCAAGCTGCCGGAGAAGGTGGTCTTGTGAGCAGGCTGAGAAGGCAGGGGCGCTAGCAGGTGGCTGGGATCAGCATCTGGTTGTCTGACTCCTTGGCTGTGCCCCTCACCAAGCTGAATGAGAGGCCTGGCACACAGGGAGGGAGGCAAGACGCCCTGACCCCCCTTGCAAGCTCCCCTAGCAAGGGGTCCTATGCGGCAGCATGTGCAAGCAGCTGCCAGGGCTCTAGCCAGAGAGTGCTGGCTTGGCACCTAGCTTCAACAAGCTAGCTGGGAAGCTCTCCATGTTAATGCATGGCATGTGGTGTCTGTGGCTCACCGTGCGGGTAAGCCGTTGCTAGATATCAGCTTTTCCACCTCTTGGCGGCAGACGGTATGGGCAGGGCAAGGTGTGTCTGCAGGCTACAAACGTGGATATAGGTGCATGGCTTCACGCATAGCATGGTGCATTGTTGCTCGCCAGCATGCAGAACTGCCACAGGCGCTACAAAAACAGAGCAGAAGAGCTAGATCATCAGTAAGAGCACATGCAATGGCTGCATCTATACCCACACACTATGGCTCCGACCCCTGTTGTAAGGAACGTGTTTTAGACGTCTTTTCGTTGCGTCCTTTCTTCCGTTCTTCATACTCACGACGCCCCCTGGTCACATACCATGCGGTATATATGGCACTGCCTACAGCCTTGATGCTGTCTTGTTTTTATATGGAAGTGGACATCGCGTTGCTGAAGGACAATGGCTGGACCATTGTGTGATTTCACAAACAACCATGTGGACATGTGTGTGACAAGCACGAAAATCCTTAGTATATGTAGCTGCCTCGCGTTGCTATTGTTTATGGCGAGGAAGAAGAGACGAACCGGTGTGGGTGGGCCTAGAGCAGTGCCGGAGGACCTCGACTTCGACATAGTTGACCGCGACGAGGCAGGCCAACCCGACTTGACCGAGGCACAGCGCAAAAGGAAGGCTTCAGGAGAGGCCCGCGCTGCCCGCAGCAGGGACAATACGTTCCACGCAAGAAAGGCCAAGTTTGCCCACCTTACCGACCACCTCCCGCAAGCGCTTTGGGACGCCTTCCTTGACAAGGCTATGCGCCCACGAGTGAAGGCCATCGGCGAGCGGGGGGTGATTGGCAGCCTGCTGGTTGGGCTTCCTCGTGCGCGACTTGTTTACCCTGCACGTAGCCGACCAGCTTGACGCGCAAGGCCAACCACTGTCATACACAGACACAGACATCCCGGTCTCCGCAGCAGACATCCCGAACCTGAGCTGCAGGAATCTGTTCCTGCAGCTGTGCCGCGACCTGCCCGGAGACGACGAGGGCACTCAGCCGAGTGCAGCAGTCGCTGCCGTGCTGGCCGCGCACCCCGACCTGTGTGCCCGCCTCGAAGCTATCCCCCGCCACCTGTCTGACACCAACATGGTGGACGACCTGCGGGGCCCTGACCGTGCCAGCATGGCCAGGCCATGACTGCCATACTGGGCGTAACAATGCGACCCCACTCCCCGACACCGACACGCGCACCTGCCCGCCCGCCACCGGCCCCGTGAAAAAGCGCCGTGAAATGCCCCCGTGAATTGGCGTAGAGTGAGATAGACTACGGGCCTACCGTGCGGCAGTCTACAACGTTGTATTGCGTCTTGGCCTTCGTCGCGTGCGGTGGTGGCGAAGGTGCCTACAATCAGTGAGGCGCGCACAACAAACGAGTAAGGTAAGCCTGCGGGCTTGGGTAACGAGACAGGCTTGCTGTTTGTCTACGCGAAATGTGCTAATCGATAGTCTTGAAACCCAATGGTTACCGCGGTTGTGCGCGATGGTATCTTGGCCTGCAGAATGCTCCTACTAAGCTGGATCCTGCGCATCGTTGGCTTCGGGGCACAGGGACCAATCGCTGGCAGCGCAGCGGCAAGATGGATGGCTTCTATCGCAATAAACTCGGCCGGGGTGGCCCAGGGATCTCTGTACGCCATTCTCCAGAGCATAGCCATGGGAGGCGCGGTGCCAGCTTGGATAGTAATTGGAGGAGTAGCTATTGCGGGTGTGACTGTGGCAGCTATGCTGGCGCACTGGATGCACGCGTAGCAAAGGATATGTAGGATTTCGCACGAGCAAGTCGTACGACATTTCACCATGTTGCGTTGTGCAAGCGGTAGTGTGTCAGCAGTAACAATAGCAAGGTGGCCGTTTGGGTGCGTAATTACTTTGTATAAGTACTGAGTACTATGCTTATCATGACATGCTGGTGCGTGGCTTCTGCAAACCCGGTCCAGTGGTATCATCATGTTACCAACACTCTACACCGTTGAGGTTCAGGCCGCCGTGTTTGCACAGTTCCATGTTTAGGGCAGTGTGTCTGATGCTAATGCAAGAATGTTGCGTTACCCCGCCCCGCCCCGCCCCGCCCCGCCCCGCCCCGCCCCGCCCCGCCCCGCCCCGCCCCGCCCCGCCCCGCCCCGCCCCGCCCCGCCCCGCCCCGCCCCGCCCCGCCCCGCCCCGCCCCGCCCCGCCCCGCCCCGCCCCGCCCCGCCCCGCCCCGCCCCGCCCCGCCCCGCCCCGCCCCGCCCCGCCCCGCCCCGCCCCGCCCCGCCCCGCCCCGCCCCGCCCCGCCCCGCCCCGCCCCGCCCCGCCCCGCCCCGCCCCGCCCCGCCCCGCCCCGCCCCGCCCCGCCCCGCCCCGCCCCGCCCCGCCCCGCCCCGCCCCGCCCCGCCCCGCCCCGCCCCGCCCCGCCCCGCCCCGCCCCGCCCCGCCCCGCCCCGCCCCGCCCCGCCCCGCCCCGCCCCGCCCCGCCCCGCCCCGCCCCGCCCCGCCCCGCCCCGCCCCGCCCCGCCCCGCCCCGCCCCGCCCCGCCCCGCCCCGCCCCGCCCCGCCCCGCCCCGCCCCGCCCCGCCCCGCCCCGCCCCGCCCCGCCCCGCCCCGCCCCGCCCCGCCCCGCCCCGCCCCGCCCCGCCCCGCCCCGCCCCGCCCCGCCCCGCCCCGCCCCGCCCCGCCCCGCCCCGCCCCGCCCCGCCCCGCCCCGCCCCGCCCCGCCCCGCCCCGCCCCGCCCCGCCCCGCCCCGCCCCGCCCCGCCCCGCCCCGCCCCGCCCCGCCCCGCCCCGCCCCGCCCCGCCCCGCCCCGCCCCGCCCCGCCCCGCCCCGCCCCGCCCCGCCCCGCCCCGCCCCGCCCCGCCCCGCCCCGCCCCGCCCCGCCCGCCCCGCCCCGCCCCGCCCCGCCCCGCCCCGCCCCGCCCCGCCCCGCCCCGCCCCGCCCCGCCCCGCCCCGCCCCGCCCCGCCCCGCCCCGCCCCGCCCCGCCCCGCCCCGCCCCGCCCCGCCCCGCCCCGCCCCGCCCCGCCCCGCCCCGCCCCGCCCCGCCCCGCCCCGCCCCGCCCCGCCCCGCCCCGCCCCGCCCCGCCCCGCCCCGCCCCGCCCCGCCCCGCCCCGCCCCGCCCCGCCCCGCCCCGCCCCGCCCCGCCCCGCCCCGCCCCGCCCCGCCCCGCCCCGCCCCGCCCCGCCCCGCCCCGCCCCGCCCCGCCCCGCCCCGCCCCGCCCCGCCCCGCCCCGCCCCGCCCCGCCCCGCCCCGCCCCGCCCCGCCCCGCCCCGCCCCGCCCCGCCCCGCCCCGCCCCGCCCCGCCCCGCCCCGCCCCGCCCCGCCCCGCCCCGCCCCGCCCCGCCCCGCCCCGCCCCGCCCCGCCCCGCCCCGCCCCGCCCCGCCCCGCCCCGCCCCGCCCCGCCCCGCCCCGCCCCGCCCCGCCCCGCCCCGCCCCGCCCCGCCCCGCCCCGCCCCGCCCCGCCCCGCCCCGCCCCGGCCCGCCCCGCCCCGGCCCGCCCCGCCCCGCCCCGGCCCGCCCCGGCCCGCCCCGGCCCGCCCCGGCCCGCCCCGGCCCGCCCCGGCCCGCCCCGGCCCGCCCCGGCCCGCCCCGCCCCGCCCCGCCCCGCCCCGCCCCGCCCCGCCCCGCCCCGCCCCGCCCCGCCCCGCCCCGCCCCGCCCCGCCCCGCCCCGCCCCGCCCCGCCCCGCCCCGCCCCGCCCCGCCCCGCCCCGCCCCGCCCCGCCCCGCCCCGCCCCGCCCCGCCCCGCCCCGCCCCGCCCCGCCCCGCCCCGCCCCGCCCCGCCCCGCCCCGCCCCGCCCCGCCCCGCCCCGCCCCGCCCCGCCCCGCCCCGCCCCGGCCCGCCCCGGCCCGCCCCGGCCCGCCCCGGCCCGCCCCGGCCCGCCCCGGCCCGCCCCGGCCCGCCCCGGCCCGCCCCGGCCCGCCCCGGCCCGCCCCGGCCCGCCCCGGCCCGCCCCGGCCCGCCCCGGCCCGCCCCGGCCCGCCCCGGCCCGCCCCGGCCCGCCCCGGCCCGCCCCGGCCCGCCCCGGCCCGCCCCGGCCCGCCCCGGCCCGCCCCGGCCCGCCCCGGCCCGCCCCGGCCCGCCCCGGCCCGCCCCGGCCCGCCCCGGCCCGCCCCGGCCCGCCCCGGCCCGCCCCGGCCCGCCCCGGCCCGCCCCGGCCCGCCCCGGCCCGCCCCGGCCCGCCCCGGCCCGCCCCGGCCCGCCCCGGCCCGCCCCGGCCCGCCCCGGCCCGCCCCGGCCCGCCCCGGCCCGCCCCGGCCCGCCCCGGCCCGCCCCGCCCCGCCCCGCCCCGCCCCGCCCCGCCCCGCCCCGCCCCGCCCCGCCCCGCCCCGCCCCGCCCCGCCCCGCCCCGCCCCGCCCCGCCCCGCCCCGCCCCGCCCCGCCCCGCCCCGCCCCGCCCCGCCCCGCCCCGCCCCGCCCCGCCCCGCCCCGCCCCGCCCCGCCCCGCCCCGCCCCGCCCCGCCCCGCCCCGCCCCGCCCCGCCCCGCCCCGCCCCGCCCCGCCCCGCCCCGCCCCGCCCCGCCCGAATGGGTGGGTCTAAACAACGCTCTTGGGTACACCCTTCTCTTCCTGTCCCCTGTCTTGGTGTTGAGCATTGGCGTTGAGCAGGTGTCAGGGTCAGGGTCAGGGTCAGGGTCAGGGTCAGGGTCAGGGTCAGGGTCAGGGTCAGGGTCAGGGTCAGGGTCAGGGTCAGGGTCAGGGTCAGGGTCAGGGTCAGGGTCAGGGTCAGGGTCAGGGTCAGGGTCAGGGTCAGGGTCAGGGTCAGGGTCAGGGTCAGGGTCAGGGTCAGGGTCAGGGTCAGGGTCAGGGTCAGGGTCAGGGTCAGGGTCAGGGTCAGGGTCAGGGTCAGGGTCAGGGTCAGGGTCAGGGTCAGGGTCAGGGTCAGGGTCAGGGTCAGGGTCAGGGCCCTGCAATGGTGTCAAGGGAGTTGTCCCCTTGCAGGTGCACCTGATCCAGCTCCTTGAGCATGGCAATCAGCCAGGCATTGCTAGCCTGCTCAAACACCGCCACCTTGCCGGGCAGCAGCTTGATGCCACGGTGGTGGGGCCCACGCATCAGGTGCTCTAACACCCTGGCAGCAGTGAGCAGCTCCACGGCATTCCTGATCTGTGCCAGCAGCTTGGGGTCCCGAATGTCCAGCTGCACGGGGGGGGGGCAGCTTGGCTGGGGCGGCTGCAGAGCGGGGTGAGCTGCGTGTTGCAAGGCGGGGGAGGGCAGGCTGGGTCCAGGGGGGGAGGGGGGCCTAGGGCTGGAACTGCTGCTGGGAAATCCGGAGTGGGTTGGCCTAGGAAGGAGGGCAGCAGCCATGACAGACACAGGACTGCTGCTAGGCAGCACTGCTTGCTGCCCATTGCCATGCACTTGTTGAGCTATGCCACAACTGCATCAACTTGCTATGGGCTAGGATCAGGCCGGGCTGCCTCCACCAGGCCCTGCACAGCAGCCTTGATGACTTGGCGCCTCTGACCTGCTACTTCCTGCTCACCCTGACCTGCCCCTGATCTTGCTGCCCACAGCCACTAGCACCTGCAGACACGGGAAAGCACAGCACACGCACAACACCGCATTGTCGCGTGGTGCACACTGTTAGCCTGTCGCAAATTAGCCTCGGGGGGACTGGCCTTTCGTCAAGCTTTCCGGCTTACCGGCTGTACACGGTGCGGGGAAAGCGGAGCGCTTGCGCTTCTTTTCGGGGACATCTAAGGGTTATTCAGCAACAGCACAGCGTAGCAGGCCTGTCCGGTCTGCTGCAGCTTGGAAACTTGGTAAGGGGCAACAATGCGCAGTCTCAATGTTCGCGACCTTCTGTATACGGCCAGGCGCGGTCGACAGCATGGGAAGCATAAGTCTTCCCCGTGGTGCCGCTCCGGTCCTGTGCTTTGCATTTGTCTCATGCGCCCGTCGTCAGCTAGCTTCGGGGGATCTAATCGGTTGCAGCAGTACCTGACAGGCCGGACTGCTACAAAACTATCATAACCAATGACTGAAATGCTTCACCTCCACTCATTGTCCAGTCATACAACAATGCACCGCATGCAAATAATACATAGATCACTCCACCTCACACATGGTGTACACGACGCAACGCAACAATCTTGCATTAGCATCAGACACACTGCCCTAAAACTGGAACGGTGCAAACACAGCAGCCTGGACCTCAAATCTTCATTGGACGACTCTGGGGTAGCGTTTGTGCTGTGAACTAAGTCCCGACTGAAAACCACAGGGTGTCAAAAGGCTGTGCTGACTGCAACGAACAAACCTTGCTCTGGTGGTCAAGTTATTTGTGGCTAATCAGATGACATAGTCCGGGATGAAATCAGTGCACTGGTCCATTTCCCGCACCGGCTCCTTGTTTATGTTCCGCTTCACAATATTGGCAGGCACCCCTACTGCCACGCAGTGCGCAGGCAGGCTGGTGACCACCACGCTGCCGGCCCCCACCTTGCTGCCCGCACCTACTGTGACAGGGCCCAGCACTGTGACGCCTGCACCTAGCAGGACACCATGGCCCACATGAGGGTGGCGCGTGCCTGCAGCCATGATCAAAGACAACTGCTACGCTACGAGGGGAGTGGTCACACACGCCTGCAAGGACAAGGCAGACTGGACACCAGCCACTTTTGCTCACTTGAGCACATGCTGCTGCCGTCACATCATAACATGCCCTTCAGCAAGGTGGCTGTCTGCCTGACCAGGCGTGCTGCAAACCCACCTGTGCCAGTCCCGCTGCCGCCCAGGGACACATGGTGCAGCATGCTCACGTTGTCGCCCACCACTGCCGTCTCCCCGATCACAATGCCGGTGGCGTGGTCCAGCATCACCCCCCGGCCCAGCTCAGCAGCGGGGTGGATGTCAACGGCAAAGATCTCGCTGATCTTGCTCTGGATCGCGTGGGCCAGTGGCTGCACGCCACCAGGCCAGCAGGGACGCAGCGCAGCAACAGCCAGCTAGGCCAGCAGGGCGACACATCATGGCAGTGGGCACTGCAGTGCTGGGTAGATCCATGCCAACTGTCACCTGGGCCACCCCTGCCTCTGCCCGGCGTTGACCAATGCATCTGCTGCCCTACCGGCCTGCATTGACTGTTGCTGCGCAGCATGCCACACCTTGCGGCCAGTACGCCACAGCCAGTGTGTTACGCGGTAGCACTGTATTGCCTGGAAACCCTTGAAGTACAGCAGGCACTGGCTGAACCTGCAGCACACACCAGACATGGGGCTACAGCTCAGCAGGCCTGGGAGGCTCAGCGTTGAAGAATAGCCACAATTGCCCTGCTTTGCATCACATGCCTTCAAACAAGTCCTGGCCATGTGCCACACACCATGCTTGGGTGAGGAGCACATGGCAATGCATGTGCATGTGCTTACACTGCATGCAACCCACTTGGAACAAGCTGGATCACGGTCCAGCACTGCGTATAGGTCTGCCATGGCTGCCTTGATCAAACTGTGATCTGCAGCATATGCTTCTTGAAAAAGTGACATGACCTGCAGCCAGGTAAGCATCACATGTCAATGCCTGCTCCACTGCCAACTACAGCATGCATGACCCTGCTGCATGGCTATGCACTGCCCAGCAACGGCTGCTCACTTGCACGCTGCCCAACAGCTTGTCGTCTGCCAGTTTGTTAGCCAACAGGAAGGACATGGCCACCTCCAGAGAGCTGTGGCTGAGCAAGACACTGTGCAGGAATGTGGCCAATGCTGGTTCTGAGGCCTGCACAGCACCACAGCACCACACAGTAGGGGCAGGCCGAGTCAGTAAACTACCATGCCCAGACTGGTGCCTGGAAGTGCCCTACGAGAAGCAAGCAGGTTTGTGACTTACCGCATCAAGACGTGCCTCAGCAACAATACGGTTCCACAACTGCTGCTTGTTTAAGTGGTGTTTGCGGGCTACCCAGCCCGCTGACGGATTGTATACTTCATTGTCATGCGGCTGCTCCAAGGGTGGTAAACTGCGCTGGAGGTGCTGGAGATGTCCCGGCTCTGGACAGGCACAATGTAAGAATGCCTAGGAGGAGGACATGCTGCAAGCTGGCAGGTTGCTGTGGTGCAGGGTAAACTCTCCTCACCGGGGCTGCTCATCCTGCTGAGCACCAACGAGTCGTCGTCAGGGCTGCCTCTTGCACTACTAAGCAGTAGCAGTTGGTCCATTTTGGACATGAGGTGGCTCTTGTCAGGTGCCATAGTGCGCAGAGGAGCCCAACCCGGCGCAACACATCTCCGGGGTGCAGCACCCTTGCAACCAAATCGCAACAAACTTGACATCGCTGCGAGTAACGCAGCACACTGCGTGCTAAGAAGTAGCTCTACGCTCCCGACACGAATGCTGGCGCAGGTCCGAGCATACAACTCCGAGGCTAGCCTTACGCCACCCCACCTCTGCCTGAAGTAGACGGTTGTGCCTCCAATAGTGTACCCATCCGCATCCCGCCGGCTATCACTGTGGATGGCTAATCACTATGGTGGCTATCACTGGCTTATCGAAGAGTGAAACTAAAGAAGGAATGTGGGCTGCAAGCTGTGTTGTTGCAATTGGTGTAGCTAAACTACAGGCGCCGATGCCGCAATAAAGGATGACACCCCGCCCAGTGATGCCGTGGAAAGTTTCACTCTTTAGTTTCACTTCACTTTCAATAAATTCCACAGTTACCATAGCAATAGCCACAGCAACAGTCAATGCAGGCCAGTAGGGCAGCAGATGCATTGGTCAATGCCGGGAAGAGGCAGGGGTGGCCCAGGTGACAGTTGGCATGGACCTACCCACCACTGCAGTGCCCACTGCCATGATGTGTCGCCCTGCTGGCCTAGCTGGCTGTTGCTGCGCTGCGTCCCTGCTGGCCTGGTGGCGTGCAGCCGCTGGCCCACGCGATCCAGAGCAAGATCAGCGAGATCTTTGCCGTTGACATCCACCCCGCTGCTGAGCTGGGCCGGGGGGTGATGCTGGACCACGCCACCGGCATTGTGATCGGGGGGACGGCAGTGGTGGGCGACAACGTGAGCATGCTGCACCATGTGTCCCTGGACGGCAGCGGGACTGGCACAGGTGGGTTTGCAGCACGCCTGGTCAGGCAGACAGCCACCTTGCTGAAGGGCATGCTATGATGTGACGGCAGCAGCATGTGCTGAAGTGAGCAACACTGGCTGGTGTCCAGTCTGCCTTGTCCTTGTAGGCGTGTGTGACCACTCCCCTCATGGCGTAGCAGTTGTCTTTGGTCCTGGCTGCAGGCACGCGCCACCCTCATGTGGGCCATGGTGTCCTGCTGGGTGCAGGCGTCACAGTGCTGGGCCCTGTCACAGTAGGTGCGGGCAGCAAGGTGGGGGCCGGCAGCGTGGTGGTCACCAGCCTGCCTGCGCACTGCGTGGCAGTAGGGGTGCCTGCCAATATTGTGAAGCGGAACATAAACAAGGAGCCGGTGCGGGAAATGGACCAGTGCACTGACTTCATCCCGGACTATGTCATCTGATTAGCCACAATTAAGTTGACCACCAGAGCAAGGTTTGTTCGTTGCAGTCAGCACAGCCTGTTGACACCCTGTGGTTTTCAGTCGGGACTTAGATCACAGCACAAACGCTACCCAGAGTCGTCCAATGAAGATTTGAGGTTCAAGCCTCCGTGTTTGCACAGTTCCATGTTTAGGGTAGTGTGTCTGATGCTAATGCAAGAATGCTGCGTTGCGATGTGTACACCATGTCTGCGGGGGCCCCGCCCCGCCCCGCCCCGCCCCGCCCCGCCCCGCCCCGCCCCGCCCCGCCCCGCCCCGCCCCGCCCCGCCCCGCCCCCGCCCCGCCCCGCCCCGCCCCGCCCCGCCCCGCCCCGCCCCGCCCCGCCCCGCCCCGCCCCGCCCCGCCCCGCCCCGCCCCGCCCCGCCCCGCCCCGCCCCGCCCCGCCCCGCCCCGCCCCGCCCCGCCCCGCCCCGCCCCGCCCCGCCCCGCCCCGCCCCGCCCCGCCCCGCCCCGCCCCGCCCCGCCCCGCCCCGCCCCGCCCCGCCCCGCCCCGCCCCGCCCCGCCCCGCCCCGCCCCGCCCGCCCCGCCCGCCCGCCCCGCCCCGCCCCGCCCCGCCCCGCCCCGCCCCGCCCCGCCCCGCCCCGCCCCGCCCCGCCCCGCCCCGCCCCGCCCCGCCCCGCCCCGCCCCGCCCCGCCCCGCCCCGCCCCGCCCCGCCCCGCCCCGCCCCGCCCCGCCCCGCCCCGCCCCGCCCCGCCCCGCCCCGCCCCGCCCCGCCCCGCCCCGCCCCGCCCCGCCCCGCCCCGCCCCGCCCCGCCCCGCCCCGCCCCGCCCCGCCCCGCCCCGCCCCGCCCCGCCCCGCCCCGCCCCGCCCCGCCCCGCCCCGCCCCGCCCCGCCCCGCCCCGCCCCGCCCCGCCCCGCCCCGCCCCGCCCCGCCCCGCCCCGCCCCGCCCCGCCCCGCCCCGCCCCGCCCCGCCCCGCCCCGCCCCGCCCCGCCCCGCCCCGCCCCGCCCCGCCCCGCCCCGCCCCGCCCCGCCCCGCCCCGCCCCGCCCCGCCCCGCCCCGCCCCGCCCCGCCCCGCCCCGCCCCGCCCCGCCCCGCCCCGCCCCGCCCCGCCCCGCCCCGCCCCGCCCCGCCCCGCCCCGCCCCGCCCCGCCCCGCCCCGCCCCGCCCCGCCCCGCCCCGCCCCGCCCCGCCCGCCCCGCCCCGCCCCGCCCCGCCCCGCCCCGCCCCGCCCCGCCCCGCCCCGCCCCGCCCCGCCCCGCCCCGCCCCGCCCCGCCCCGCCCCGCCCCGCCCCGCCCCGCCCCGCCCCGCCCCGCCCCGCCCCGCCCCGCCCCGCCCCGCCCCGCCCCGCCCCGCCCCGCCCCGCCCCGCCCCGCCCCGCCCCGCCCCGCCCCGCCCCGCCCCGCCCCGCCCCGCCCCGCCCCGCCCCGCCCCGCCCCGCCCCGCCCCGCCCCGCCCCGCCCCGCCCCGCCCCGCCCCGCCCCGCCCCGCCCCGCCCCGCCCCGCCCCGCCCCGCCCCGCCCCGCCCCGCCCCGCCCCGCCCCGCCCCGCCCCGCCCCGCCCCGCCCCGCCCCGCCCCGCCCCGCCCCGCCCCGCCCCGCCCCGCCCCGCCCCGCCCCGCCCCGCCCCGCCCCGCCCCGCCCCGCCCGCCCCGCCCCGCCCCGCCCCGCCCCGCCCCGCCCCGCCCCGCCCCGCCCCGCCCCGCCCCGCCCCGCCCCGCCCCGCCCCGCCCCGCCCCGCCCCGCCCCCGCCCCGCCCCGCCCCGCCCCGCCCCGCCCCGCCCCGCCCCGCCCCGCCCCGCCCCGCCCCGCCCCGCCCCGCCCCGCCCCGCCCCGCCCCGCCCCGCCCCGCCCCGCCCCGCCCCGCCCCGCCCCCGCCCCGCCCCGCCCCGCCCCGCCCCGCCCCGCCCCGCCCCGCCCCGCCCCGCCCCGCCCCGCCCCGCCCCGCCCCGCCCCGCCCCGCCCCGCCCCGCCCCGCCCCGCCCCGCCCCGCCCCGCCCCGCCCCGCCCCGCCCCGCCCCGCCCCGCCCCGCCCCGCCCCGCCCCGCCCCGCCCCGCCCCGCCCCGCCCCGCCCCGCCCCGCCCCGCCCCGCCCGCCCCGCCCCGCCCCGCCCCGCCCCGCCCCGCCCCGCCCCGCCCCGCCCCGCCCCGCCCCGCCCCGCCCCGCCCCGCCCCGCCCCGCCCCGCCCCGCCCCGCCCCGCCCCGCCCCGCCCCGCCCCGCCCCGCCCCGCCCCGCCCCGCCCCGCCCCGCCCCGCCCCGCCCCGCCCCGCCCCGCCCCGCCCCGCCCCGCCCCGCCCCGCCCCGCCCCGCCCCGCCCCGCCCCGCCCCGCCCCGCCCCGCCCCGCCCCGCCCCGCCCCGCCCCGCCCCGCCCCGCCCCGCCCCGCCCCGCCCCGCCCCGCCCCGCCCCGCCCCGCCCCGCCCCGCCCCGCCCCGCCCCGCCCCGCCCCGCCCCGCCCCGCCCCGCCCCGCCCCGCCCCGCCCCGCCCCGCCCCGCCCCGCCCCGCCCCGCCCCGCCCCGCCCCGCCCCGCCCCGCCCCGCCCCGCCCCGCCCCGCCCCGCCCCGCCCCGCCCCGCCCCGCCCCGCCCCGCCCCGCCCCGCCCCGCCCCGCCCCGCCCCGCCCCGCCCCGCCCCGCCCCGCCCCGCCCCGCCCCGCCCCGCCCCGCCCCGCCCCGCCCCGCCCCGCCCCGCCCCGCCCCGCCCCGCCCCGCCCCGCCCCGCCCCGCCCCGCCCCGCCCCGCCCCGCCCCGCCCCGCCCCGCCCCGCCCCGCCCCGCCCCGCCC
>JASKMD010000006.1:8650875-8734162 GCA_030144725.1 Haematococcus lacustris
GCACTGCAGTAGTGGGATGGAGGGTGAGGCTGAGGCTGGGAGGGGGTGGGAGGAAGTGGGAGGGCTATGCTGGGTTTGGGAGGGGGTGAGGCTGCAGGGGGTTGCAAGGGGCTAGTCATTTCTGCAGGCAAAGCCTGGTCACGCCAAAGTCATATCCAGCGGGCCAAAGTCATGGAATGCCGTGCCAAACAACAGAATTATCGCGCCCCATACCAAGAGACGCGCATTGACTTGCAGCTGTCTGTATGACAATTGCTATCAAAGAAGGACCCCACTACCCGACACGGACAAGCGCACCTTTTGCCCGCCCGCTACCAGCCTTCTGAAATGTCCCCGTGAAATGTCCCCGTGAAACGGCGTAAAGTGAGATGGGCCGCGGGCCTGGAGCATTGCATTGTGTCGTGGCCTTCATAGCAGAGGTGCGTTATTTCAGTGCGGAGCACAAATCAAATCCTAGCGGTGCGAGGTAAGCTCAGGCGTCGTGCGTGCTTGGGCAGCTGTACAGGCTTGCCAGCTGTCTGCGCGAACCGCTGTCAAAGGATGATCCCGCTCCTCTGACGGCGACTCGCAAGTGTGCGCGACCGTGTTGTGACTCTGCAGAATGTCCCTGCTAATCTGGGTCCTGCGCTGTTTTGGCTTCGGGGCAGAGGGACCGGTTGCTGGCGGCATGGCAGCGCGTTGTATGGCTTGGATCGCAAAGACATCGGTCGGGGTGATGAAGAACTCGTTATTTGCAATCTTTCAGAGCATAGCCATAGGTGGCGCGGTGCCAGCTTGGATAATGATTGGAGGTGTGGTTGCGGCAGCTGTGCTATTGCTGGTGCTATGGCGGGTGCTATTGCAGGTGTGGTTGTGGCTGCGGGGAGCTATTGCGGGTATACTTGTGGCAGCTGTGCTGGCGCACTGGCTGCAAGCGTAGCGAGGGCCATGACACACCTAAACAGTACGACATGTAACCGATTCACAACAGGTGCAGCAGCATGAAGAGGAAGCCTACCATTACAAACTGTTGCGTAGCTGCTGCAAACCCGGCTCTGTGGTGTAATCATGTTGGACGTTCCACACACCAGCGTCAGCAGCTTCTGTCGCATTAACAGCCCTGCCCTCATCAACTCAGTATTCACAATCCTCGTCATCGCCGAATGCTTGGTCAACGACGCCCGCGTCTAGGCAGTCTTCCGCCGGCGCGTACACACGAACCCATGTACGACCGTACTTCCTGTCACGAACCGTCTCCAACGGCCCCACGGTGGCAGGCACCTGCGCGACGACGGCAGCGACTCCGGATCAGCTTCCTACACGACCCGAGATCAGAGCCGGAGCTGGATGAGTGGATAGGCGGCTTGATCCGGTGATGGGCGCCCACCTGGTGACCCAGCTGCTTAGGGTATTCCACAAACAGGATGGTGCGGTTGTGGATGAGGGGCGACCCCTCCAAGAGCCCAAACAGCTCAGGATAGGACACAAGAAGGTAGGGCGGGCACACGGAGATGAAGTCAAAGGCGCCCCCAGCATAGCGCGGCAGAGCCTTGGCCTTCTTCATGAATTCCTCTGCCTGGGGCGCACACAGCCAGGCTTGAAGTGCACAGGGCTTGGGCCCCAGCCTGGCTGTACCCATGATGGCAGGCTACAGGCAAGATGCTGCCCTGTGCTCCACTTCACACCATGCACTTCCCCACCCACCCAACCTTGCCCCTCTTAGCCCTCCCAGGCACCTAACCAGCAACGCAGGTTGCAGGCCTGGGCATCCCTCACCTCAAGTCTCTACCCCATTCCCCTCTCACTGCATGGGCTGGGCGGCACGTGCATCTATATGTGAGCTGATGGGGTCTGCATGAGGTGGCAAACTGTGCAAGGCACACTCTGGGGCAGCTTCCTGGCCTATGGCCTCTGGCTTACAGAAGCCACAGGTCAAATGGACGCCTGCCTCCAGCTTGCCCACCTCTTCAGCCCACAACACAGCTTGAAGCCAGCAGGCTCATGGCTACGTTTAATGACCACCCTATCCCTCATACATCAGCTGGTAGGACCTTGAGCACACACACCAGGGACTCATACCTTGCTTGCCCCTCCACCACTGTATGTGTGTGGCTGCCCTGGTGCTTGCCCCTCACCTTTGCAGTGTGCACCACGCTGCGCTTGTTAAAGCCACAGGTGGTGATGTTGCTGCCCAGCACCTTGCGCACCACCCAATGGTCCATCTCCACAAAGTGAGTCACGCCCGCACCCCGGGACAAGGCCTCCAGGCCCACGCTGCCAGTGCCAGCAAACAGGTCCAGCCAGCGGGCATCTGGCGGCAGCTGCGCGCCTGACCCCGCCCTGGACAAGATCATGTTGAAGATGGCGGCACGGACCTGCAAAAAAGTGGAGGCATAGCAGGGGTTGGTATGGTCCTGAGGCTTCGCTTCAGGACATCAGCGCGGTAGTAGGGGAGTAGTAGGGTCAGCGCATGCAGTACGGGGTCAGCGCAGAAAGGGGACGTTTGCAAGGTGGTGGTGTCAGTGTCAGGCAGTGTAGAGGTCCTTGGTCAGGATGCACACCAGTGGTTTTTGTCTTCGCGCTATATATATAGCGTTCGCTTTAAAATGTCATGTTTCAGGGGTCTTTTTGCGCTATGAAATGGTCGCTTTGCGAGCTTCACAACCTCGCACTGCGCTATGAAAACTGCGATTTAGCCTGCGGTTTTGCGTACTTTAGCGCAGTTTTCGTTAAATTTCTACCCGAGCGATGTTTTGAAGTAAGGTCGAGCTATAAAACCAAGGGTATGAACCTATGCCATGTCACTCTGAGCTATAGATCATGCATCAGGGCGATACGAAAACAAAACACTGATGCACACCAGGCTTGGCAGGGGCAAGGAGGCAGGGAGTGGGGTCCCACCTCGCCCCTTCACCCTTACCCCTGCATCCTCTTGCTCCTCCTCCTCCCGCACCCTCCACTTGTACACCCTCTTTAGCTGAGCTGGCCAGCCACATGGGGTCAGTGGTGGCGTACCTTTTCCATCATAGGCCGGGTCTGAGCCCCCTGGCTGGACAGCAGCCGCTTGCCCGCAGCACTGCCGGAGATGATGCGCAGCTGGCGGTGCAGCTTGCTCTCGCTGCCGTACTTGCCGCCTGTCCTGCCGCCCTGCTGCAGCTCCAGGGACGCCTTGTACGCCGCCACCTGGTGCGCCACCAGCTGCTTCACCTGCAGGACCCGGGCAGGCAGGCAGGCAGGCTGAGGGTGCGGCACTGCACAGCCAGAAGAGGTGACAGGACAGGCCACAGAGGAGCCACAGAGGAGCCAAGAGGAGCCACAGAGGAGCCACAGAGGAGCCACAGAGGTGACAGGACAGGTAGATAAGCAGACGCGGGCGGGACAATCCCAAGCTGAGGGCTAAGTAGGAAGGGGTGGACAAGGCAGGGCCCTGTGCAAGGGTACTGCCTATGGTATCTACTGCCCAAAAGAGAGAGTGCAGCCAGGCAGGACCTAGGGATGCGGGGCTACAGCCTACGGGAGTGCAACCAGGCATGCCAGATGTCCCCCAGCAGCTGTGTCGTGAGGGGCAGTTGTGAGGGGCAGTGCTTTGCCAATCAGCCCAGGCGGGAGGCCCAGGGTTGCTGCCCCCTGGCTGCTGGCAGCTGGCATGCCCTGTCCCCCCGGCTGCAACCTGCCCCAGCATGCTTCTAATACTAACATCAGCCTGACCCAATCCCACCTCCCCTGCAGCCCCTTCCAGCCCCTACCACCAGGCTCCCTTCACCCCCACTGCCAACTTGCTCCTTACCCCTTCCAGCCTACACACAGTGTACCTCTCATATGATAAGAGCCCCCATCCCTCCCTGGCTGCCCCCATCTCCCTGTCACAGGACAGCACTGTTTGTGGCATCACGGTGCGCTGTGGAGCGCCAAGGGTGCTGCTGTCCTCCCCTGCTGCCCCCTACCCCTGCGCCTACCCCCAGCCTCAAGCTCAACCCCACACCCTGCCCTACCTTGTGCGGCTTGAACATGCGGGCCAGCAGCGCCTCCTGCGCCTCCAGGTCCACCCCTGCCGGCAGCCCCCTCAGGGCAGTGCCGCCCCACTGCACCGCAGCCTCGTCAGCCATGAGGGTGCCCTGGGCAGCAGGCCCCGAGCTGTCCTCCCCGCGACCTCCTCGGCGCTTGCTGGCCTTGCCTGCGGGGCTGGCGGCAGAGGCTGTGTCGGCAGCTTCTGCACTGCCCTTGCGCCGTGGCATCACTCCTAAGTGCTCCATCAACGTCTGCACAACAGCCCAGGGCACTGGCTGCTTCAGGACGAGCCAAGGGGCACCGGCCGCGTCAGGCCACGTAAAGGGGCATGGTTTGAGGGCCACAAACCTGGTCTGCCACGTGGTTGACGCCTAACCTAGGTCTACTTGAATACAAACCGTAGGGAAAGCTATTGCTGCTGCCTGTATGCAGTAGTGCTCTATGTATGGAGGAGTACGGTGGCAAAGACGTGGTAGATAAGTTTTTAACATAGTGCTGTGTATCACGCAATGCCATGGAGGCTGCGCCTGGCCTGTGTGTCACGCTGCACCGCATCCATGCGTGGCGTGGCATGCTAGGGTCTCCCTCTGTGCTCTACCTGACTCAGTAGTATCATATTGGCAGGGACCCAGTCTGGCTCAGTGACCACCTCCAGGGCTCAGAGGCATTGCAGCTTTCACTGCCTATGCAGAGCCTTGCTCAGCGCAAGGGGAGAGCAGCGGGACACAAAGCAACCCCAGGCATAGAGGGCTGAGTGTGGCTCAATGTGTCTCTGCCTGGTGTAGCCCAGTGGTTTGCAGGCTGACATGGCTAGCAGGCCCTGCCCCTCTAGCTCAACCATGCCGGGGCAAGCACAACTGGGCTGCTGCAGGGATGGCTCCAGACCCTCACCTGCCCAAACCCCTTCCACCCTCCCATCAACGGTAAGAGCAGGGACATAACCCCTGACCTGACACAGCACAGGCGTGTGCTAGCTATGCGAGCAGCTAGGGCCAAGAAGTAGGCTTCACCTTTTGCCAGTTTGCAAGGCAGCCGACCATTGTATTATCTTTAAGCGGGTGGTAGTGACTGGGGGTGTCAAGGTGTAAGTATACTCCACACAGCCCTGCCCGCCCCTGACCCACCATCCCAAGCAGCAAACCAATCGACCAGCCAACCCCACCCAGCAGCGGCAGCAGCAGCCACAGCAGTCCCCACTAATGCGGCCCACACTGGCGACTGGTCACACAACAAGGCCTGCTTTGGGTGTGACCCTGCGCTGCTCGCCCAAGGCAAGGACTTCCCGGGCTACCCAGGGCTTCAGCTAGCAGCTGTGAGGTTGTCCGCCCAATGTCCCCGCCTGTGACTCGGTAATGTGCCGTGTGGCCCAGCCCCAGCCTCTGCCAGTGCATGCCTGTCATGTCTGTCACATGAGGGCGGGCAAACGTGTCCTGAAACGAGGCCACTAGTGTGAGGGTTCTGTTCAGTTCCCTTTGCTTCCTTTCTTTTCTTTCCCTCCCTTTCCTTAGCTCTGACGAGGATGGCGGTGTGATGGGGTGAGAGGCCAGGCAGGCCAGACAGACAGGGTCCATCACAGGCTGGTGGGTGGTGTGCACTTAACCTGAAACCATGCGCCCCAGGCGTCAGTGCAGGCTGTTGGCCTAGCAGGCAAGAAGTGCTATTTGCTGAACAAGACCTGTGAGGACCTGGCGTGGCCGCATCAAGGGAGCCTGTACTGGTGGAGTCTGTAGTTTGCAGTGTTGCAGTAACGCCGGCGGTATCTGATTAGCCCGCAGATCAGCAAATGTCATGCAGTGATGATCATGTTAATGACTGTGAACGGAGTTATCGTCACGCGTCAGGGTGTGGTGCGCATGGTCACCTCAGAGCGGCGGTCGCAGATCTCTTCAAGACCCCACTCCTGCTCCTCCTCCTCCTGCTCTGTGCCGGCCAGCAGCATCCCGGCTCCGGCCGCGCCCTCGTCGCCCAGGAGCGCCTCGACGTCTCGCGCGGACAGGGACAGCGTGTCTCCATCCTCTTGAAAGTTGATTGCTGGCTGGCGCTTGCGGGCTGGGGCTTTGGCTAGGGCTGCCGGCGGTTGGGGCTGAGTACGCTGCCGTTGCGCCGCCTTGAGTTGCTGCCACCCTTCTGTGTCTGCGGAACCAGCGCTGAAGTCCAAGTCGTCGTCATCGTCGTCAAAGCGCTCGTCGACTTCCCCCTCGTCGAGGGGGTCGTCGTCGTTGATATCCAGGAGAGAAGACTTGCTCTGGCGCTTGATGGCGCCTGTGGCATCGAATTCTGTGAACTCCTGCGCGTCGTGCAAAACTGCCCCAGCCTTGATGAAGGTAGTGACAACATCACTAAGAATGGACAGGAGTGATGCATACTCGTCTCATCATCTGGATGGGGACATTTGTGCGTGCCACTGTGCTTGATGTGGGCTATGAGGTTCAAACACTCACTGTGCCCTCCTCGCCGAATGACAGGGTGAAGGAAGGGGTAGGGGCATCGGTAATGTCCTCATCCTCCTCTTCCTCCCCAATGATGTTGCCATCGTCGTCCACAAACACTGCCCGCTTCTGCTTCGGCTTCTGCTTTGCAAGGCCCAGCTGAGGACTTTTGCCAGCCATGCCTGCATCCGCCAGCACAGCACAGCGCCGCAGGTTGCAGCTGCATGCAGGGACAGCATGCTCCTGCTGCCGCTGCTGCCCCGCTGTAAACTTGGTCCTTGGAGGTGTGTGGCAGGGCTCAATGCAAGGCTGGGCAGGTGTGTATCAGATGTTAGAACTCCCTTTGCCTGCACATAGCGCTTGCATGGTGGAGGGTGGCAGAGGTAGACATGTGGTCTGAAGAAGCCCGTGATGATGGAACCAATGGCTGTGAGCACAGCGGGCGGTGAGCAGCACAGCATGGACCCTGGGTTGGGTTATGAAGCAGCAGCTGCGATCCAAGCCAGTGCTAGGTGCAGTCCTGGAGCAGCCTTGTGCTGCCTGATGCTGCCTGTAGTTCCAGCGGCCTCGCGCATGAACTCACCTGACGATGCTTGGGCCAGCTTGCTCTGCGCCACTTTTGCCTTCAAGGACATCACCTGCTCAGGTGTCATGGCTTCCCCTGCCAGCAGTGGGGAGAGCGGCAGCCTGAAGCACTGCAACCTGCCAAAAACAGCCCTCACACTCTGCCGGATGAAACAGTGTTGCCTCAGGTCATTGCAATGATAGGAGTGACAGTGCGGCTGAACCATGGTGAGCTGGGATGCAAGGGGTGCAAGGTGGTGGTACTTGATGTGAGCCTAAAATGGGTGTATGACCAGAATGTTGCCTCACCATCCTTGCTAGCCAACCGAGCCTGCAGCAGCGCCAGGCTCATCATTCCCTGCTCTGACGTTATGTTCATGTATGGTGAACGAGGGGTTGCCTTTGCAACCCTCTTCTTTGGCACTGGCTTCGCCGCCCTCCCAGAGCTGCTGGCTGTGGGCTCTGTGGTTGCAACTCCCCAGCCGGCATCTGCTCCTTCTAGTGCGGTGGTGGGCTGCAGCATTGCTTCTTGAACTGCCAGTGAGCCGCTGGGTTGGGGGGGGCTCGCAGGGCTAGGCACCACACTCACGCCCCAGCCATCGCCCAGCTCAACTAACTGTTGTCTGCGCTTACTGGTTGACCTGTCACCTGGCTTCTGCAATGCCTGCACAGCCCCGCAGCCTTGACGGAGGCTGGATGTGGCTAGTCCACCAGCGCCAAAAGGTGTCAAGGTCAACATGCCTGCACAAGGTTGTGCGGAAGCTCGCATGATGCTCTAAACAGGACTGTTTGCAGAGTGTGTGCTGCTCGCACCGTTCTTGCCACAAGCCCTGGCTGCGCACACCAGTCGCCGAAGGGTAGGGCTGACTAAAAGGCCACAGATACCAACGCTGTCCCCCTGAAGTCGTATGCGAAAGTGCGGTGCCTGTTTCCCAGTTTCAACAAGCGTGACTTTTGGAATGTACACTAGAGCAGCATTGATAGTGCTGAGCTGCACGGCCGATGCTCTCTCCAGGCCTGCAGGCAGCTGTGGCAGGCCTGCAACCACGCGCTCACACGAGTCCCTTGCCGCCAACACCTTGCTCTGTGCATGTAGGGCGGGCTACAAGGTCAACACATAGGCTAGTCTGCAGGTCCCATGATGATGGCAAGAAAAGTCCTAAAGCAAACAAGGCAGACTTCTCAGCCTACTGGAGTTTCCAAGTGCAGCAGTGGTTCAGCTCTAGACGCCAGTATCTTGAAGGGGACCCAAGCCAGAAGGGGAAGGAGACAGCGTTTGACAAGAAGCTGGATGAGCAGATTGAGAAGAGTGAAGCAGAGCTGAAAACTATCCGTGCTCAAGAGCGACGGGAGCTGGCAGAAGCTATTTCAACCCAGTATGCACCTCAGTTGAAGGCAGGGGTGCCTGTGGAGCAGTTGCCAATCCCAGAGGTGCTGGCTGCCAGAGACATTGTGGCTGGGAAAGCGTACCTGTGAGTGTGTATGTAAGGTCTTGCACCAAGATCACCAGCCAGCTTTGTGCCTCATAGTAGCATCATACCTCATGATGTCATGCTTGCATGAAACATCATGAGACGCCATGCCTCCTGACCCATGCGGGTCGCCCTGTGTCATGCTCGCGCAGGGATAGCTTCCGTGTCAAGGGGCTGGCCATTGGTTTGCAGCGAGCAGAACGCTTGCTACGGAGCATACTGATGCTCCCCGCCACCGTCACTGTTGCAGCCGTGAAAGCATGGCAAGCGGTATTCAATGCACAGAGGTGCGCTGGGGTTGGCCACTGCGCATGAGATGCCAGAGCTGGGGCATGCAGCTGGCGCCTTCTTCACCTGTGTAACCAAGGGATCAGGGTGGTGTGCCACAAACCCTGTTCAGCACCAGCCATGTGTGTGGCAGTCCACCTGCGGTCACACAACCCACACCCCAAGCTAGGCATGCCTGCGGCATGTAAGCCTGATGTGCCACTGCTGTGAGCCAAGCAGAGAGTGTGATGTGAGGTTATTGAAATGACGGTTGGCGGCCACCTTGCTCAGCAATCATGGTGGCCACCCTGCCAGGTGGCAGAGCTGACTGGTCTTGGCTGAGCCAAGGCAGCCCTCCCGAAGCAGGATGTTACAAACCAAGACATCAGCACCAAGTGCACCAGCCAGCACGTACACCAGGCCGTGCCTGTCCTGCTGCTGCCCTGCTGCTGCCCTGCTGCTGCTGCTGCTGCTGCTGTGGTGTTCTGATGCGTGCTGGCAGGTATGAGATGTTCCTAATGTCGGAAGGCGAACGCATCTGGTACTGGCGCAACCGTGTGGGCAATGAGCGCTGGTTCTGGGAGGTGTTTGCATGGAACCGGCTCGTCTTCCGTGAGTGTCTGGCGGCCTGCAGCCCGGCTGCTCCTTCTCGCCTTTTGTGCTGTAAAGGGGTATTTCACAAACTCGTAGGCATGGCCTGTTGTCACACATCATCCTTAGTGCAACGCTCAAAGACCATAAGTATTAGTACCAGCACCAGTACTAGTAATAGTTTTACTATTAGCCAGTCTATCACTCATAGCCAGTCTATCACTTATAGCCAGTATCACTAGTACCTCAGTCATCATATGTGTTCCTGTGATGCCCTGCAACTGCCAAGGGGGTGTAAGGGGGACGGGTGTGTTTACTCAACTGTCTGTGGCATAGGATGGTTGCAGTCCACCCATGCAAGGCCTTGTGGACTGGTGTTCAATTGCAGCCATCTTGTGCACGGTGGCCTATGAGTACCTGGTGCCTAACCACATCATCTGGGCGGTGGTGGTGCCCACCCTGTTCATCATCTTTCAAACGGGCAGCATGCTGCACCCAGGCAACATGGAGTTCTGGCTCATTGCCTATTTTGGCCTATACAAGAAGTGCTGGTCGGACGTGATGTGGCTGGCGTCAGTCCTGTTCCAGTGGACGTGATGAAGGAGAACATTGGGTGCAGCTTGTCAAGTCAGGATGGCCAGCGGCCACAGTATCATGGTCAGCATAGCTCCATGCACAACATTGGGCGCAATGGCACATGCAGGAGCAGAGACAGGCTGATCCCTCGCAGTAACGGGAAAAAGCACAAACCGTGGTGCACCCGTACTGAACTTACTGTCAGGAGGTCTATGGCAGCACCAAGCTGTACCATCGGGCAGGAGGCTTAAGGAAGCAACCTGGTCTTACATTGAGGTTAGACATGTGTCCTTGGCTATAGGGTTCTGCCGGACAAGTGCAGTGCACCATGGTGGGGTGATCATCACTCATGATTCTCTCTGAAATCCCAAGTCGCTTGGAAAGGCCACCGCCCGTCTTAACCACGTAATGGCGTGATCGCGTGATGGCCAAAAAGAAGCGGAAGGGCACCGACGAGCAAAAGAAGGGCCCGGTAAAGAAGTTAAAAGGTTCGTGTCCCTAGCCGACTGCGAGCTACGTGAGTCACGCGCTGTGTACTAATCCGTCGCTCCTATTGGTTCCATCGCAGCGTCTCGTCCCCCTCAAGGAAAACAAGGACAGGAGCGCCGGGATGGCTGGGGAACGAAAAGACGTCAGGTAAAAGGCCCCCGCATTGTGTATCGGCCTGTCAAAGTGGCCTGTCAAAGTGCGGATTGTGATTGCCGCCAGGTAATCAAGGTCCCTGGTGGAGCCGTGCTGCGCGGTTGCAACAAAACAAAGCGCAAGCTACAGGCGCACATCCAGCTGCGGGCTGAGGTTCACTCCCAGCTTCGGGTCATCGCTTTACTGTTTGTGCTCAGCATATTTCTGAAGTGCCTGGTGGGCTACCCCACCCCGGGCTTCCCCAGCGCCACTGAGCCTCCAGCCGTGCAGCCCCCCCATGCACCCCCCCTAACCCCACTTCCCCCGCGTGCCCCTTCCCAGCCAGCAAGCATGGAGTGGGACTGCTGGCCAGAGCCTGATCCAGAGCCTGATCCAGAGCCTGATCCTCAGCCAGAGCCAGAGCCAGAGGCAGAGCCAGAGCCAGAGCCAGAGCCAGAGCCAGAGCCAGAGCCAGAGCCAGAGCCAGAGCCAGAGCCAGAGCCAGAGCCAGAGCCAGAGCCAGAGCCAGAGCCAGAGCCAGAGCCAGAGCCAGAGCCAGAGCCAGAGCCAGAGCCAGAGCCAGAGCCAGAGCCAGAGCCAGAGCCAGAGCCAGAGCCAGAGCCAGAGCCAGAGCCAGAGCCAGAGCCAGAGCCAGAGCCAGAGCCAGAGCCAGAGCCAGAGCCAGAGCCAGAGCCAGAGCCAGAGCCAGAGCCAGAGCCAGAGCCAGAGCCAGAGCCAGAGCCAGAGCCAGAGCCAGAGCCAGAGCCAGAGCCAGAGCCAGAGTCAGAGCCAGAGCCAGAGCCAGAGCCAGAGCCAGAGCCAGAGCCAGAGCCAGAGCCAGAGCCAGAGCCAGAGCCAGAGCCAGAGCCAGAGCCAGAGCCAGAGCCAGAGCCAGAGCCAGAGCCAGAGCCAGAGCCAGAGCCAGAGCCAGAGCCAGAGCCAGAGCCAGAGCCAGCTCAAGGACTTCAGCGAGTTCTTTGCCAGCCCGAACTTCCTGACAGTATACAACTAGCTGCAGCGGCGGCTTGTGCGCCCAAGGCAGCACCACCACCCCATGCTCATGCCAGTCTTTGAGGACCCCAGCAACCAGGCGCTGCTGGCAGCAACAACTTGTGGGGAGACAATAGCACCATTGGAGTGCATTTAATGCAGCTGGCGGTCAGCATGCAGCAGCATTTCGCCAACCCAGGCAAGTAACTGTGGTGAATAGACCCTGGACCTGGACCTGGACCTGGACCTGGACCTGGACCTGGACCTGGACCTGGACCTGGACCTGGACCTGGACCTGGACCTGGACCTGGACCTGGACCTGGACCTGGACCTGGACCTGGACCTGGACCTGGACCTGGACCTGGACCTGGACCTGGACCTGGACCTGGACCTGGACCTGGACCTGGACCTGGACCTGGACCTGGACCTGGACCTGGACCTGGACCTGGACCTGGACCTGGACCTGGACCTGGACCTGGACCTGACCTGACTTGACCTTGCAGAGCGCTTTGTCAAGCTCTACGCCAAGGCGGCCAGGGCCCGGTTGAAATACAGCGGCGAGGAGGCTCAGCTGTTCATCAGGATGGCGTGTGGGTATGGCATCAACGCAAAGAGCTCAGAGCTGCAGGCCGGCAACCTGGATAAGGCGCATGTGGCTGACGGAGGCCGACAAGCACCGCCGCCTACTGGGCATGAAGAAGCAAGGGTCCCTGCAGGACAACCTGCCCATGCCCTGCCGCATGCGCCATGCGGTGCATGTGTGCCGCTGTCTAGAGCAGTGCCAGCAGCCCCCCACCACACCTGTTTAAGGGGAGCCAAAGCATGGCAAGCGTAGGGGTGGTCCCCGGACCCTGACCTGCCCACCCCCCTTCACCCTCACCCCCATGGCCAGGGTGGGGGTGCACTTCATCAAGCTGGACAGTAGGGTGCTGCATGGGGTGTGCAAGCAGCTGGAGAAGGACATGGCGGAAGTGTCCATGGAGCGCCATGGGCGTGCCAAGCAGCTGGTGGTGTTCTTTGGCGCCGCTAGCATTGGCACCAGGGGTGGGTGGGGTGCTGATACGGTGTTGCGGGCCTGCTGCAAGGTGGTGTGCAGGCCCAGGGGCACAGACCAGCTGCGGGGCAGGGTGGTGCTTGTGGATGAGCACCGCACCACCCGGGTCAGCTTGGCAGTGAATGGCCAGCAGCCCTGTGAGGAGGAGCTAGACCATAAGCATCCTACCAGGCGTGCAGGCTGGAAGCCCCCAGCAGGGCAGGTGGAAGCCCGCCTGCTGCGCCCAGCCTGGAGCCAGCAGCGTGACCTGCCAGTGCGGGGCCTGTTGTGGTGCCCGGTAGTGGCCCCCCGTAAGCCCTCACAGACCCCATGCAGCAGCCAGGAAGCCACACCAGCAGCAGCCTCGGAGCCAGGGCCCAGCACTTCCCCGCCAGCCAAACGCAGCAAGCGCACCAAGGCTGAGCAGGCAGTTGAGGTCAAGGGCAAGGCTGCCAAGGCAAAGCCAGCACCACAGCCAGGCAGGTGGCTGGACAGGGACTACAATGCAGCGCTGAACATGCAGCGCATTGGGGAGAGCAGGTGGCGGCCGCTGGAGCTGTGCTACTGGCCAGAGCAGGGGAAGCTGCCAGCCAAGGGTAAGGAGTACCCAGGGGTACAAGCGGCTGCGAGACAAGCCACCCAAGGCCCAGCAGGAGCCTGCTGAGGCACAGTAGTGTGTGCCCCCTTCTTGAGCTGTCATCAGCTTACAATCAGCGCATGTTTTCCATGCCAGCTCTACACTATAGCCCTAGCGGTCCGGCAATAATGCAGGTTGTAGGCACTCATGCACCATGTCCATGTGCATTGGGTATACTCCACACAGGCCATTAACACTGTTCGAGTCTGGGCACTAGTGGTCCCTAGTATTCCCGCTAGTGGCCATTGCAGGTCCGGCTCAAATGGAGGCCCTAGTGAGGGGCTGCTTGGCCGACATTAACACGACCTGTCCCTTGGCTTCTGCTGTTCTTGATTCGGCGCTGTGCGGTTTGGCTATGCAATGACTTGCTGTGCTACTGGCTTGGTGCACGCTGTAACTTTGCATTGCAGCGCCTTGCAGTGTAGGTAGAAGGCGCCCATGCCATGGGAACATAACTCAAACAGATTTAACACCGTACCTAGTCCCTAGTGAGGGTCAAGGTGCTGTGGCATTGCACTGATGAAGCCAGACCACTGACAGCCCCGGGACCTTGTCCTTAACAACGGAGCCCAAGCCGCGTCCCAGCAGAGAATTACACCACTCAAGACCTTTGCAAGGTCACACCGACCCATTTTTTGAAAACAGCTGAAGAGCTGCAGGTGAATGCATGGTCATGGCATGTAGTGATGACGGATAACAGTGCTACAAGCAGACGTTCCTGCAAGTCCCAGTGATGAACAGACATGTGGATTACTGATATTCTGTCAGGGGCAAGCAATGTTGCAGCTATATGTCATGGCTAAGTGGGCATCATATGCACATGCCATGCTAGCACTGTTGTTGTTCCATGCAGCCTCATAGCCAGGGCCTGGCCAGCTGCATCCCAAGGTGCTTGCCTGAATAACGGCATATACACAGTCACGGCATTCAGCTCACCCAACAGTAGCCAAGAGAGCCCCTGCCACATAGAGCTGGCGTGCAGCACCCCAAGGCAAGCTGACAAGACGCTGTAGGCTGTGATAGGGCACGGCCATAAGGCCCTCGTGGCCCAGAATGACCGTCCTCAGGCTGCCACCTCACCCACCACCTCCTCTGTGGACACAGGCTGCTCCACCTCTTTAGCGAGCCCATCCCCCTCACTCGTGACATCAGCTGCAGGCTCAGCCTTTGCTGCAGGCTCAGTCTCTGCTGCAGGGTCATCCTCAGCCTCTGCCGCAGGTTCAGCCTCTGCTGCATTACCCTCTGCAGTGAGCCCCTCTTCTTGCTGCGTTAAGCCTGGCTCAGCGCTTGGCGCCTCAATATCTGGCTTGTCTGCACCAGCTGTGGCAGTATTCTCTGCCTCAGAGCCTTGGGCAGCAGGCTGCTCCACCTCCACCACGTCAGCCTCCTCAGCTGCAGGCGTGCCCTCAGTCATCGCCTGCACCTTGTCCACAGCAATCTCCCTGCAGCAGCCACACACAGCGTCAGCAGGGCACAGCTAGGTAAGCACAAGTGACATCACATGTGAAAGCTTGCTGCTGTGGCTACAGCTTATGAGCACAATGCCTTTCATGAGGTTGGCTTGTTCCCCTACACGCTCATTTAACTTCATTAAAAGAAACTAGCGTGGGGCATGAGCTGGTCATCTCAGGCCAGGTTTGCCGAAACCTCACAGCTGGTTGCTTCTCCACAGTAGAGCTGCTTACAACTCACTTGATGAATGCCTTCTTTGCTGACCACCAACTGGCATCGGCCTTCATGTTGTACCTCTCCCCCAGCTTGCTCATCAGAGTCCTGATGCTGAAGCTGGCAAGGTCCACACCTGCACAGGCACACTCACAGCCAGGCAGGACGGCTCAGGCAGCACTGCAGGGCCTGTGGTGGTGTACTAGTCCAGTTTGCACAAGCTGCTCAAACACATTGCCACCAGAGCCACACATCCCAGTGTCACTTCATATAATGACAAGGTCATTGGGAAACAGGCTGTGTATTGCGGCATGTAACATCGCTCTTTACACCAGCTACCCTCCAGCTTCCTACCAAAACCTACCCTCAAGTATCTCCCGGACTGCAGCCTCCAGCTCCTCATCGGTACTGGGATGCAGCGGCAGAGTGCTTGCATTGTCAGCAGCACCCCCTTCCTTGGCAGCTGCATCAGCCGCCGGAGCCTCAGCCGTGCCCTCCTGGCCAGCCCCCTCAGCTGTGCTGGCTGCAGCCCCATCTTCACCCAGGCCCTCTGCCTCTTGGCCATCCCCTTCCTCTTTGTCTGCCTCAATGGCTTTGCCTGCCTGCAGCAACAGGGTGTACAGAGTATGGCACTTGAAAGTGGGCTGAACTGGACTGGTAGCATACCAGGTGCACGGTGCAGTGGGCACAAGGTGACTCTGACATGGCTAGATGGCAAGCTGCATCCTTGCAGTGTTGCGAGCAAGCGAGTTCAGTGGGAGGCAACACAGAGGTGGCTCACCTTGCTCTTTCTGCCCTTTTTCCCACTAGCAGCCGCCTTGGGTGTCCGTGCTGTGCGTCCCTTGGTCCCAGTCTTGGAGGCAACACTCTGCAACGGTAGGCAACACAGTGTCAGGTGATGAGCAGGTCGACGACTGCCCATGTGCAGATTTGGCACCATGGTACACCCACAAGCAATGCAAGCTGACCACCGCACCCATACAGCTAAGCTCACCTTGCTGTCCTCAGCATCCTGCATGTTATCATCATCGGCGCTGTCTCCCTGCTCGTCCTTCTTGTCATCCTCAGCCTTGTCACCAGCAGTGCTGCCTCGCGGTCGCCGACCTGGGGTCTTCTTTCCGCTGGCAGCAGCATTGCTCGAGGCCTTCTTAGCAGGTGCAGCTTTTGGAGTTGCCCGAGCTCGCTTCTTTTTTGGCTCGTCCTCTTCCTCCTCATCCTCATCCTCATCGTCACCATTTTCACCTTCCGAATCCTCATCAGACTTTCTCTTCCCCTTGCCCTTGCTCTTGGTAGCAGGTGCCTCCTCTTCCTCCTCCTCCATCTCCTCATCTTCTTCATCCTCATCCTGCTCCTCCTCCTTAGCTGCCTTACTCTTCTTGGTTTTTGCAGGTGTCACCTTCTGCATGGCAACAAAGCATCTGGTCCTGAGCACATGCAGGGCATGGAACATGCAGGGGGATGGCTGGGTCACCTTGCCAGAGGCTGCTGTGCTGCTCTTTCCCTGCTTGGCCTTCTCCCGCTTCCGCTTGGCCGCCTCCTTCTTCTTAGCCTCTATGGCGGCGATGTCCTTGTCTGACAGCTGTTGGGGCGCAGTCAGGAAGTCCATGAGACGGGACACCTTGGACTCCTGCCAAGTAAGCAGGCGGGCAGCCACCCAGCTTGTGCTCAAGCATGCTGGACATCATGTACACCAGACCTGACAATACTGGCATGCCCTAAGGTGCGCCAACATGCAAATCCCCAGCTGCTCCTTAGCTGCATCCACGAGCCCTGTTTTTGCATGGTATCGCTGTTCCTAGAGCTCTCACCTTCTTTGCTTCCTCGCCGCTGCCTCTGGGCATGTCAAATGCATCAAGCGCAGCATGCAGCAGGTTATTGCTCCTGTAAACAGATGGCAGCGGGAGTAACCAGGGTGGGCCCAAGGACAAGTATTAGCAAAGAGACCAATGTGCAGCAATGTGACATACACTGACCACTTGGCTAGACGATCATGAATCTTGTCCTTGTTCTTTTCCTCTTCAGCTGGGAAACCACTGAACTGCGGGCCCAACGCGAGAGGAAGCAGGTGCAGCATTACACGCCACAAGAGACTGACAACTGCCGCACTGAAACGACTGAAGCAACTGCAGCAAACTACTGAAAAGTCATAACTACCTCGTACAGATTCCTCTTTCTTTTCAATGCAGCACCTGTGAGTGGGACATGTTTGAAGAGACAACCCCAGATATACAGCTGATAACCTGCTGGGATGGACCTCACCAGGGCGGTTATATACAAGCTTGTGAAGGTTGATTAGCAAGTCATCATCACTCTTCAGACCAGAGAACTTGTGCTTCACTGCACATTACATCATGCAGCACAGCACTGTCGTGACAATGTTCAGACACTGGTCAACAATCCTTGGCTTTGGGATGGGCCCACCATTTGGGATGTCTCCTAGCTTGGTTCCAGGACCCTGCAGGTCACAAAGAGGCCAAGACGCGCTCTTGGGTTTGTTCGCGTCGCAGGGTCAACGTCTTCCCGTGTCACTTGCCTGTTTGATTACGAACTCCACTTTGTCTGCCTCTGGAGGGGCATAGTGTTGTACCTGTTTCCTGTCGCGCTTTGCCCGGCCGGGGGTGCTCTCAGTGACCTCTGCTTGCAGAACAGACTCTTGCTCGGTCGTCATTTGTATGGAGTGCGTTGCTTATTCCTTTCAAGCCTCCCGATTTGTTGGGTCTATACTTCCAATGTCACACGCTGGGGGCAGTGACGCTAGGGATCAGACGTCCCAGTGTTGTGACGCCGTTGTTCACAATGCATTGATGACAGGCCATAATCTCGCAAACTGCGATGTCGCGCATCGTGGTTTAAATTGCGACACCTAAGTCTCAGGTTCTAGAAAACTCGCTCTAGATGTTTTGCATAAGTAAGGCAGAGCTATGAGCTGAAGGGTATGAATCTGGTCCATGCCAGTTTGAGCTATGTATGAAGGGTGTGGGCAATATGCCCGCCTCCACGCGTGCCCGGTTCTGTCGCTAGGACTGCGCAGTAGCCTCTCCGCCTGCCTGCACACATTGCTGCAGCCGTGCTTCCCGTTGTGTGGGCGATATGCCCACCTCCGACCGTGCCCAATTCTCTCGCCAGTAATGCGCGACGCCCGCTCCTGATACCTGCGCGGCTGACTGCAGCCGTGCGTCCAAGGGTGTGGGCGATATGTGGACCTCCTTGCGCCCGCTTCCCTCGCCGCTAGCTGAAGCTCCATGGAGTTTATCGTGTAGGGTGGCGCCATCGGGCAAGAGACTTAAGGAAGCAACATGGTCTTACATTGAGCTTAGACATGTGTCTTTGCAGGGTGCCACGACCAGCGTTCAGCAAGGCAAAGCAATATCCCGTCATTGGCTTCATGGTGTAGCGTGAGGCTACAGCGGTCAACGGTGGTTTGAGGTCGCCGGAACAGACTAGGGCGTAATTAAGGATGTCTCAATCTGCCTGGGAGTTGAACCCGGCCTCAGAACACCACCACCAGTGCAGATCTTACACTTGCATGAGGAGATCCCAGTTCCAGCTGTGCATGACTGCATGAACATGCTACACATGGGGTCAACAAGCAACAACGTATGGAGACCATTGGCCTGACTCTGACACTGGCATATCTCTTATGTATTATGGCTGTAGGGTACTCTTCATGTATTGTGGCTGTAGGGGCTTACCTCTCCTTGCCGTACTCTACCAGTGGTGTAATGTTACTTCCTTAGGCATACTCTTGCACGCTGTAGCCAGACCTCTTCATGCAAACTGCTTGTAAGGGGGTGCACAAGGTAGCACTGCAACAGAGAAGCAGCCTCCCCTGGCTCACGCTTCATCTCTGTCGCCGGTGTCTTCGGCACTTTGCAAGGCCCAGCGCTTCAGGCGCCGTCCCAAAACTCATGAGCCGTCTCCAGGCACTGCTGATGTGCCAGCTCGTGCCTGGCGTCCAGCTTCCTCTTGTTCACGCTTATACACAAAGCGCCCAGGGTTACATGGCATGCAAAGCAAAGCATGCAAGTTCTACGTCGTCACCACAGCCTCAGTTGTGCAACCCGCGTACAAGACATTCGCAGGCCATCGCGACCTATACAAATGGCAGCTGTCCAGGTGAGATGATCAGATAGGGGATCTACTGTCGCTACGGCCGTTCGCTAAGACGCGCTCTGAACACCTGCTGCCTTCAGGAGTACATCGACAAGCACAACCTCCAGGTACGCGGTGCCGGAGACAGGCTCCCCCTTCAGGCGTGCCGAGCTAACGTTTCTTCGCTCGACCCTGCAGAAGCACATTGAGAATGTCCTCAACTTGGCTGTGAAGGCCAAACCCGATGAGCCCCTGTCGTTCCTGGTAAGCGGCACATTTCGGAGTTCCCAGCGTCGAGTGTGTGGCTCAACGTGCTGAGCAATGTTTCCATACAGGGGGCAGAGTTCTTTAAGATAGCTCCTCCAGCCATCATCAAGATTGTGGGCCGGCAGATCATCGACTCCCGCGGCAACCCCACCGTGGAGGCAGATGTCGTGACCTACAAGGGCAGCTACCGCGCCGCAGTGCCATCCGGTGCATCCACTGGCATCCACGAAGCTGTAGAGCTTCGCGACGGCGATAAGTCGAAGTGCGACATGTCGCGTTAGCTAGGACACATGCCGTCCGAGTAGGCCATCCCAGTAGTGTCGTCTTGCCTGTGCTGCACAGGTACCTGGGCAAGGGCGTGCTGAAGGCTGTGGAGAACATCAACACCCTGATTGGGCCTGCCTTGAAGGTAGCTCGAAAGGACAGGGTGACTGGAGCAATCGTTACCTGCTGCAGGATGTTCACTGGTGATGTGAGCCATGCTGCTCAGGGCATGAACCCAGTCAACCAGAAGGAGATTGATGATAAGATGCGTGAGCTGGATGGCACACACAACAAGGGCAAGCTAGGGGCCAATGCCATCCTGGCAGTATCTATGGCTGTCTGCAAGGTGAGTGCAGACAGTGAAGCACTGTGGCAGTAGAGGGGCTCCCCCTTGCCTCCTACATCCTGTAACTCACTGCCACACGCTGTTAATGATGCAGGCTGGAGCAGCGGAGAAGGGTGTACCCCTGTACAAGCACATTGCTGACCTGGCCGGCAACAGCAAGCTGGTGCGTGTCAGCTCTAACGAGTGCAGTGTACAGGGCCACTGACTGCTGCGCAGTGCTAAACCCAGACCATGCCAATATGCAATGCTGAGGTGTTGAACCTGGCTGCAGTACCTGCCTGTGCCGTCTTTCAACATTATCAATGGCGGCAGCCATGCAGGCAATGCCCTTGCCATGCAAGAGTTCATGATTTTGCCTGTGGGGTGAGTAGTGGAACTATCACCTGCATTGTGCTCGGGCAGCATTGCGTCAGGCCTGCTGAACATCGCACCTGGCACAGACTTTAGAATGGTACCAACACCAAACACTGTCTTGCTGCCAGCAAGGGATGTAATACGGATATGGAAGCATGTTAGATGTGCGAGCCAGGGAATGCATAGAGGCCACCCCTTGGTACCACAGCATGCCTCCACTCTACGTTGTGATTCATTCTGCATCCAGAGCCTCCTCGTTCTCAGAGGCTATGCGCATGGGCGCCGAGGTGTACCACACCCTCAAGGGCCTGATCAAGGCGAAGTATGGTGGGTGGCAGGCTGCACCTTGCCTGGTGCGTGACAGGGCCCATGCTGGCAAAGGTTGCCTTGGCTTCCTGCTGTCCGCTACAGCCTCTTGCTTAATGTCCCTGTCGCCTTGTGCTGCTCTGCTGTGGAGGCTGTAGAGTATGCTGTCTGTGTCGTTTGCCCCTGATGCAGGCCAGGATGCCACCAATGTTGGTGATGAGGGCGGCTTCGCTCCCAACATTGCCTCCAATGAGGAGGGCCTGCACCTGGTGAATGATGCCATTGAGAAGGCAGGCTACACCGGCAAGGTCAAGATCGGCATGGACGTGGCATCGTCCGAGTTCTTCACTGAGGTACAGCCCAAGTCCAGCTCATGTGTCCTCATGTCAGTGTGTGAGATTATACATTGCATGACCTCCCATAGTCCCTTTTCAAGAGTCTGGCGGTCAGGGCATTCCTTGACAAAGGCCTTGCATGTTTGCGGTGGTCAGGTAATACTAAAAGTAGCTATTGACAGGCAACTAGGTGCAGTCGTTTACCTGGCACTGAATTGGTGGATCATGCTGCCTCGTGCAGGACAAGATGTATGACCTGAACTTCAAGACCGTCCCCAACGACGGCAGCCAGAAGAAGACGGCTGCACAGATGCTGGACATGTACCGCGAGTTCTGCACCAAGTACCCCATGATCTCCATTGAGGACCCCTTTGAGCAGGATGACTGGGAGCCTGCCACGGCCCTGACCGCTGAGAACATCTGCCAGGTGCGGCAAAGGTTTTGCCAGGGTGGTGGCCAGACCTGGTCTTGTCAAGACAGAGCACCTGCCTGCCTGCAATGTGCCCTGCCAGCTTCACATTGCTGTGACTGCTATTGTTGCTGCCGCAGCAATGTTGCTGCACCACCAGTCGCCTCTACAATGCCAACACTATGCAGCCTCCAGCAGCTTTGCACTCATACAATGCTTGCATATGGCATGGCTGACCCAACCTGCTGGTGCTGGCGCGCGCCCTTGGGTGCAGGTGGTGGGAGATGACATGCTAGTCACAAACCCTGAGCGCGTGAAGCGTGCTATTGAGACCAAGTGCGTCAATGCGCTGCTGCTCAAGGTCAACCAGATCGGCACCATGACAGAGTCCATCGAGGCGGTGAAGATGGCCAAGGAGGCAGGCTGGGGCGTCATGACCAGCCACCGATCCGGCGAGACTGAGGACTGCTTCATTGCTGACCTGGCCGTGGGGCTGAGCACCGGGCAGATCAAGACTGGCGCCCCCTGCCGCAGCGAGCGCAATGCAAAGTACAACCAGCTGCTGCGCATCGAGGAGGTGGGTGCTTGAGCTCGTCACCTGTAGGCCTGTCGTGACTGAACCGGGCATCAAACAGCAGAGCCCTCACACATGGATGTCTCGTGGCACAAGAACTGCAAAGGGTGATGGCAGTGCAGGTGGGCAGGTGGGTGAGTGCCTGTCTAGGTACCACCAGCATGCCATGGCACCCAATGCAGTCATGTGCCTGCAAAGCACTGGGAGAGATAAAAGGTAACAGGTAGTACTTGTATGTCGGTCGCTCGTCTAGTCCCACCGAACCTTGTCCCTGGCATGGTGGCTGCGGGTCTGCACTCCTGACACCCTGCTGCCATTCCTGGCATGGTTTGCTTGCAGGAGCTGGGAGAAGACGCTGCCTACGCTGGAGACAAGTGGCGCCACATTGCTTTTTGAGCGGCTGCCATTTGGAAGGTGTCGAAGTTGTGGATGCTGCGCTGTGCGTGTCAAAAGTGTGCACTGAAGCGTGCGCACGCTGCAGGTTTAGATCCCCTCCTCTTAGCTGACACATGCCCTGCAGAAAGGGACGCTGCCAGGAGTTGTCGTTGTGTGATACTGCTGTCTCCTGAAACCGTAACCAATAGGCGAATGTTGGACATGCAGGGTCGAAGCAGGTGAGGCGTGAAAGGGTCTGTTCTGGTTCAGAGCGGTATCCTGGCAAACCCACCCGACCCAGCATCTGGCACCGCTCCATGGCAAGCTGGACAATACCTAGACTGCCCCCAAACCACTAGGCAACTCCATCCTAGGACCACGTCATCATGCAATTCAGCGTGATGGCACAAGGCAGTCACCGTGTCACAACTGTTCTACCAGCAGGCGATCAGAGGGCAAGTACAAACCTTGCTGAAGGAAACAACCGCCGCTCTGACCGTTTCTGTGACAACAATGCCCGTGGGGCAGCGGACATGGCGTTAGCCAATGCCTAAACCACCTACCATCTGGTGCTCATGGCACGAGTCTAGGCTGCTTGCCATTCTAACAGCCAAGGAGATGGGATGTATCAGAGCTGAATAAGCAGCAGCACAGGAACAGGCTAGTCCTTGGCAATGGATGTAGTGCCCCCGATGATTTGACACAAGTGTTCTGCGACAACGGGCCATCCCGTTGATGCAAATAAGATGATGATGAACGCCCGGTTGCCCAGTGAATGCATGGGATGTTTGAGCTCCTACCCACTCAGTATACACACTCAGTATACCCACTCAATATACGTGAGGCCCATGCGCTTCCCACACCGGTGCCAGCTTGAAGGACACCTACAGTATACGGTCACCCCCGCCATTGGCTGCACCCCCATGGCTCAAGAGATAACATCTAACTCATTTCTGCACGGATGAAGCCGCCGATTGGTGCGATGGGCTGCTTGTGGCCTGACGAGTGTGCTGCCAGTCCCAAAGGTTTGCCGGGTAGCTGGCCCCCAACATGCGACGTGTTCTTGGGCCTCGTAGACACTCCTAGTAACTGCTTTAGGCAGCCTGGACCCAGCGCGGAGTGAATTCGCATCGTGACTGGACATTGCAAGTTTTCAGGTCGGCACGCAACAGTGTTGCTACGTCACAGCACGCATTGAGACCCTTTCCCAAGCTAGGGGCATGACTGCGACGCCGGATTGCTGGCAGGTGCAAGCCGTCGAATTATAGGTTGCACAAGATGCTGAACGCATTGGTGCCTGTGGCTCCCGAGCAACAATGGGCAGTGAAATTTAGTCAGAAACATGAAGGGACTGAGCTGATAACTATGTTTGTTTGTGCAGGTTAGTGATGGCCATGGTTGACAAGAAAAGGGGAGTGAAGGCTAACTGTGCCAATGTGCAGAAAGCGAGGGAGGTTACGGCACAGCGGAGGGCTGCAGAGTCTGCTGGTCCCATTGAGGTTGGGGCGCAAGCAGGGGTTATTGCTGCTGAGGCTCAGGCCCAGGCTGTTGCTGGTGCGCAGTTGCACCAGCTACAGGCAGACCTGCAGCACAGGGAGCTACAACTTGCTCACAACCAGCGCATGCAGCAACTACAGCAACAACTCCACGACCTCCAGCGGAGTGAGCTTCAGCGCAAGTGAGCTCTGCTGCAATGGGAGCATCAGTTAACTGAGCGGCAGCACCAGCTGCAGCAGCAGCAGGTGGACCTTAGCCGGAGGGAGCAGGATCTGACAGAGCGGAAGCACCAGCTGCAGCAGCAGCAGGCAGACCTAGATTCCAGGGAGCAGCAGCAAGCTCGCATCCAGACGTTGACACAGCAGCTTCACAGCTTACAGCAAGAGCTCAAGGCCCAACAGGTGGCTGAAGTGCAACGCGAGGTGCAGCAGCAGCTGGCTCAGCATCAGCACCTCATGCAGCAGCAGCAGACAGACCTGCTACTAAACAAACAATGGTGTTCACACCTGACGGGGACCAGCCTCAATGGGCCATGGCTGGTTGTGCGTGCAGCACGTGCATGAGTGTGCCATGCCTGCCGTGCATGAAGCCTGACACTACCACCCCACTTAAGCCCATGCCCATGTTTCAAGACACTGTGAAGGAGGTGAGGGAGGACGAAGAGTGTTATGCATTGTTGATGTTGTTCCATTCCGATTTGCTGCATGATGAGGTGTGCTTTGGCAAACTGACCAACAAACACTGTGAACGATATCGCATGCACATGGGGTGGAAGAGGGAAGAGGGACGTCGGGAATTGCGTCGTTGGGTGCTGAGAAAGTTGCAAAGTGAGCAGCTGGAGGCTGAATATGAGGCGGACAATGGATATGGCTGGGTGTAAGATGCACGGGGGTCTACTTTGGAGCATCACCAGCGGCCCGTACTAATGGCGTACTAATGGCCGAGATTGTGACTGGGTGCATGGTGCATGAGAGTCAACTTTAAAGCAGCACAGACGGCCCACAAAGGAGGGCATCGCGAATTTGTCAAAGGGACACGTTGGTACTTCCCACAAAGAACCAATCAAGCTTGTCAACACAGCATTTGACTTCCTGGTTGGACAGTTAAGTGGACCGGAAAAATGCCCACATTTTGTAAAGTTTGACATGGGGTCACGTGACACAAAATAAACTGCACGCGTCCATGCCGCGGAGCCACCGAGCGCGATAGCTGTTTCCTGATCACAGCCCCACTAAGCAGCCCATTCCCGGCACAACGCGACCCCCTCTTCCAACACCCCCGCCCGCCCCGGCACAGGTGCATATCAGCCCGAGCAGCCCGCTAGCCTCGCGCTCGTGAGCTGCACAGCCCTGCGCAAGAATCGCTGAAAAACTCGTAAAGATCAGTCGGATAGTTATCAGGGGTGCAGCCAATGGCGGGGGTGACCATACGTGTCCTGCAAGCTGGCACCGGTGTGGGAAGTGCATGGGCAACAGTGGCAGGTTCACTGGGAGGATGCTGAGATGGATGGGAAGAGCGGCCACACGTCCCTCCCCAGCTCTACAACCCCAACCCCTTGTAGACACAATGTTCACCATGGGTGCAACAAAGTGGCATGTAACCTTTACTGCCTGTTTGTAAGCATCACAGTTGTCTGATTTGCTCCGCTCTAGCTTCGCTGTGGTTGCCGGGGCTGGAGCGTTGTGATTAGGCAGCAGTACCGTTTGCGCTTAAAGGCTAGCGATGCTGACGTGAAGCATGACGATGCTTAACATCCCATCGTGGGGACTGGAGCTAGAAACATGTCGCCGTGAGTACCTGTAAGTTTCCCGGGTTGTTTGTGAGAACGCCCCTCCCAGGTTGCAGCGACTCATTCAGTACCGGCTGTGGCGCAGGGCTCAAGGATTGTACAAGGAGGCTGGGGATGTACAGAAGCAACTGGAATCGCAAAAGAAGCAGGAAGAGCAGGATAAGCTACAGGTTAGCCTGTCAGCGTCAATGACCTGCCTCTAGTTTGAGAAACAGGTCATGGTAGCAAGTAAGCCGCCCACTCCCCGTGTGCTCCACCTGCCAGGCTATGGCGCAACAGCATGCAAGCGAGGTACTGGCCCTGGAGCAGCAACAGGCCCTAGATTACAGAGCAAGCATAGAGAAGTGGGAGCGTGCTGCTGCTGAGACAAAAACCAACATGGAACAGCAGGAGGTATGTTCATCTGACCCAGCCAGCTCTCAAGCAACACAAAGCAGAGCAACTGATCCTGAGCATCCTGGACTGCCCTGCGCTTGTGCTGACATGCCTCCATGGGCCCCTGTAGCCCTCTCTGCAATTGTCGGCATTCTTTGTACAACAACAACAGCAACAGCAACATCCCTAACGTTCTCTCGCTCGCAGGCTAGCCTGCTGCAGCGGCACCGTGCAGAACTCAACAGCTTCATTGCTCAGTGCAAGTCAGAACCGGTGCGTACTTAGAAGGGAGACTGGTGGCCAGCTCACACAGCAGTGCGACCACCCCCACCTCCATCATCCTTTCGTCAGCTCTGCAGCTGGCTGCTCAATGGGGTAGAGCAAGGCCTGCCTGCAGTACAGCGCAGGTCCGTCCCAAATGGAGCACTACGCTGCTGAACCTGCGCTGCCAGGAGGAGCACCTCATCAAGCAGCGTCTGTTCCCACAGGTAGTGGGTCAGATGTTCCCACCTAGCCCATGCCAGCCACCTAAACCACAACAACTAACTCCCCTCACCACTCCATCCAGCTTCAGGGGCTGCAGGGGTATGTTCAAGGGCTAGGGGCAGTGCAAAGTCTTGGTCTGGTAAGCCTGCTTTGGTTGTTTTGAAACTGGCACGTGTTGGCGCTGTGGGCGGGATCAAACCCTGAGTGGGGATCACTGCCACAGCCAGTCTGCCCCCAGTGCTCCTACTCCACTCAAATCTTCCCTGACCACAGGGCAGCATCCACATCGCATGTGTTGCTTTGACAGCGCTGCTGCCTGATTGCAGGCTGCACGTGTAAAGGATACAGCTGACAGCATGGAGCGGCAGGAGGTGGGCGCCACCATGGCTGCCATGACTGCGCGGCACAAGCTGGAGGAGGTGCGGGGCCCCAGGCCTTCGTGCTGTGCAGCTACGCCCGTGAACAGACGCAGGCGTCATGAGCTGCACAAGCGCGGCAGCTAGGCCCGTTCACTGGCATGTTGGTCACCAGGGCAGGACCTGCCACTCGCAGGCCAGCAGCAGCCTCACACTCTCCTGATAGAGTGCTCACAATACACTGTGGCACATGACCTTGCTGGTTGCACTAAGCTGAGCAGCCTGGGCTCCTGTTGTACCTCATCCATTGCCTTGCTTCTGCTGCTGTGCCCTGCTGATGCTGGTGAGGGTGCTGGTGGTGTGGCTGCCACCCACGGCTGGTGGTGCTGCTGCTGCAGGGCAAGCTGCTGGCCCGCCATGCCAAGGAGATGGAAGCGTTGCGCAACAGGCTGCGCATGACCTGGGAGGAGATGTTGCTGCAGCAGGACAAGGAGCTGCAGCAGGCGACAAAGACAGCCAAGGTCAGGGAGACAAGCCCCTATCGACAGCAGTAGATGCTTCAAGGCCATGAGCACTGCACTGCTGCCCGTGAAGGGTGCACGAAGTACAAAGTGCCACCAATGCCACTGGACCCCACACAGGCCTGAGCAACCGCTACACGAGTCATGACCCATACCTTGTAGGTACAGACATATCTACTCATATGTAGACTCATAAACAGAGAGTTGCCTAACTGTGGCCACCCCAATTGTCGTATCTCTGTTTATTTCACCAAAAACCCTTGTTTCTTTTCCGCATATCGCATTCTTAGGTTGCTAGGGTGGTTGTTGGGTCACGTCATCTTTGCGCTCTGTGTGTAGTTCAATCATTTTTTGATAAAATGGGTAGAAGTAAGCAACTCTGTGTACCTGCACTGCCTGCCATCCCGCCACCCTTCCAACCCACCTGCCAGCCTGCCTTTGTACCTGCTTGCCTGTGGGCCTGCCAGCCTGCATCCCTGCTCCCTGCTGGCGCCTGCAGAACCAGAAGGCTGCCTTAGCTCGCACCCAGGTGAGGAGCCACCCGGCTATCTCAGTTTGCAGGAAGTTAAACACAGGCGGACACAGGAGGTTAAGCACAGGAGGTTAAACACAGGCAAGCCTTACATTCCATTACATTGTCCACATTGCATTGTCCACATTGTCATCATCATCATTGTCCGTATTGTCATCAGGAACATAACACACATGGTGTTCTACTTTAGGCACACAGAGAGCCCCATGTGACATAGTGTGATGTGTGCATGCAGGCTCTGGAGCGAAGCAGCCTGGAGCAAGCACTGAAAGGCTGGTTCTCGACTGTGAAGCCTGGCTTTGGCAATGTGCCGCCTCTTGTCTCGCCCACGGCCAAGGCCCTCAGCCCTGGGCAGCGCGTGCAGCTGGACAGGCCACGCAGGCCCGGCACCGCTCCTGGCCAAGGAGTGCGGCGTCAGTTCAGTGAGCAGACCATGAAGGCGGAGATGTCAGGAATCAGCCAGCCAGGAGAGGCCGGAGCAGGGGCAAAGGAGGAAGATGAGGGGTGAGTGGGGTGGGGTGGAGGGTCAGAGAGGCGCCAGTGGGGGTGGCTCCTGTTGTGTGCGGTGTGACAGAGCTTTGGGAAGGGGTTGGGTTTGTCTTTGGACACTACTGCCCCCTGTGGTGTCTGGCTTGGTATTTTGCTTGTGGTGCTGCCTGGGTCAGGGTGTTGCCTGAGGTAAGCTGACCAGCTGGAGCCTGATTGGGTATGCCAGCTGTTGGAGGGTAGAGTGGGAACAGGCTATGTCGCTGATGCAAGCTCCTCACGCAGCATGACAGGGTACAGGGGCATGCACTGAGTGGGCACGCCAGTTGGCAGTCCCTCGCACATGCGAGGAGTTGTCCTGCTGCTTGTGCAGGGTTTCTCACTCCTCTCCCTCCATGCTGTCCCGGCGCCCCAGGGGCCTCTTGTCCAGCCCACAGCCTGCTGGGGCCTTGGCCAGGTCTGGCAGCAGCCCTTCACTGCACCAGGCACTGCAGCCCAAGCAGGCAGGCACTGCAGTTGGTCCAGCCACCCTGGGCAAGCCAGACTCTGGCAGCCGGCCAGGCGGTGCTGCTGCCGGGGCTGGGCAGTTGGATCGGGCGGGGGGTGCAGCCCGGGTGGAGGCACTGACCAGTGCGGCGTTGCAGACTCACACCCAGCTGACCGCTGGTGATGCCAGCAGCACACAGGCAGCCCAAGGCCCGAAGCCGGGCGCTGCCAGACCGCCAGGTCAGCGGGGCTCCAGCCAGACATCCTCCCAGCAGAGAACTAGGATTGTGGTGACTCCCATGTGAGGGTGACAGGCATCCGGCCTGATGTGAAGCTTCTCAAAGCCCAGGCTTTCCTACTGTCGCACTGAGTGCCTAACTTGCCAGCTGTGCAGGACAGGCAGGCGATGCCTCGGTAGCTCTTGTAGCGGCCAGGGTGCTAGCCAGAGGTCTCGAGGTAGGAGTGCCGCATAGGGGTAGATTAGTACGTCTTCAGTATTCATTGTCTTTGTTGCCCTGTTGGGCTCTTAGCAAAGCATAGTGATGGGGGCTGCTGGAGGTGCAGCACGCCTGGGACAGCGCATGCCATGCCATAGTCAAGCTGAAGCTGCCAGGCACTTCGTAGCTAAGCATGGCTGCTTCGCTCCCTGCGGTACTCAGTGCCTGCCCAAAGTTAACAGTTATATTCATATGATTTCGCCCCATACGTAGCCCGCAGCAGCGCACGCTTCGCTTCACTGTTGCTTGTGGCACCTTTTGCACACCTAGCATAGCATGCCACAAGGGGTGGCCTGCGCTTCTTGGCTGTAACACTCCCCTTCATGCCTTACCTGGTGCTGCTATCCCGACCTCTTTGAACAACAACGCTTGCCGCACGTGCTCTGAGGCAAAGCAAGCACGGCCATACCGTTTGTGCTCAGCTTTGTGCTAGGCAGTGCACCACCATCTTCCACCTTCCAGCCCGGATGAGCCTGACTTTAGGCCGCAGGCCAAGGCAATATTCTGCATGAGCCTTACAATCTTCTCCACTGGCCATGGTCACACAACGGCGGTGTACCCCTGTTCGCAGCTACACACCCCTGGACATCCCACACACCTCCTACGCTTGATGCAGCATCAGCATTGACAGGAAACAACGCCAGTTTGAGATGGGTTAACGCATTGAGACAGTCACTGTCCATCTCATGCTGCTGCGGACAGGTAGGAGTGCAGCCTCTCAATGTAGTCGACCTTCTCGCTGCAACCCTGCAGGCACATCACAACATAGGCAAGGCATGCTGTGTACGCACATCTTGTTGTTCGTTACAGAGCTAAGCAGCCTGGTTGGCAGCTGCCACCTTGCACAGCCATTGCCATCACACTCCTGGCACATGCTTGCTTGAGCATTTGTTTCGCTGGCAGCTTTGCTGCTGTGTGCTGTGGTCTTGTGGGCTCATCATGCAGACATGCCCTATGATGGGTCTTTGTCAGTTTGTTGCCGTCAGTTGGTTGCCAACCTACCTTGCAGTCCAAGCCTTGTGCTTGCAAGACTCGCTTGAGAGCAGCTGCGCTCAATGTGCTCAAGTCCACGCTGCCATCCAGGGGCACAGCAGCAGCGCACTTCTTGCCATCCAGGTATGAAGCCAGAGCTTTGTGCAGGGCCTCGCTCTTCATGGACCCCTCATACTGCTGGCTGGTGTTCAGGTTGCCATTGCAAACAAAATGCAGGGCGGACGCACTGCTGCTGCTGCTGCTGCCACCTCTGGAAGGCAGCAGTGATAGCAGCTGTGCTGACGCTGCTGTGGTGCTGACTTGTGCAAAGGCAACCTGCACGCAACAAGCAGCTGTGTACCATGCTGCGATACACAGTGCACCAGGCCAAGCAGCAGGAGACATGGACACAGCTGTGCTGCACCTCCCAACGTGGCACTGACCTGCTGGATAAACACCCCTGCCAATGCTCTTAAGAGGCTGCTGGTCTCGTCCTTGGCCGTGACCAGCACGGCACACAGCCCCGACTTTGCTGTCTTCCTCGCACTGCCTGCTGCTGGGCTGCATTGTGAGAGGAAGGCAGTCAAGGTGTCAGGGCTGGTGAGGCGTTGGACCACATTAGGCAGCTGCTGCAGCGCCCAGTCTACCAGCGCCTTTGTCTCGTGGCTGCCCTTGTACACCAAGCCTTGTGCCGGGCCACTAGGAGAGTAGAGCTTGATGGTGGGGTAGCCCTTCACCCCCTTGCACAAGCCAGGATGCTCGTCACAGTTGACAGCTCCTACCTACATTTGCAGGTGTTCATCCTTCTTGTAGCACCCATCTCGCAATCAACAAGCACAGCTGCACCGCACTTGGGCAGATGCCATGACTCAATACTCACTTTCACCAAGCCTTTCAGCTGTGTGGCAACCTTCTTGTACTTGGGGGCAAGCTTCTGCAAATGAGAAACAGCCTCACACAGCTTATGATATCTTTCTCCCCTCACACCTTGCCCATGGGGCTGTCTGAGCTTGGCTTGCCTGGCAATGTCCACACCAAGGGGCGTACATCTGCAAGGACGTCGCTGTGACATGTGTGTTACCAGCTGGCTTGGCAGCAGTAGCAAGCCTCACAGCTAGCTTACCTCTATCAACCAGGTCCACTTCTCTGCTTGTGGTCCTGTAAAGAGGGGGTGCTCGTCAGGGGTCAAGACCCTGCAGGCACGGCCCTTGAGCATGATGTGATATCCTTGGCAGTGTGTGCCACGTGGGCCTTCAAAGCCTGAAGCGCAGCTCACCTCACGTCACTGCTTGCCTCATACATATCACTCTGCTGCTGCTGCTGCTGCTGCTGCTGTGGAAAGCGCTGGCTACCAAAACCCCCCATGTGGGAACTGCCACCTCTGTGGCCTGGGCCACCCATGCCTCCTCCGTTGAAGCCGCCCATGCCCCCTCCGAAAAACATGTTGAACATCTCATAAGGATCACCCGTGCGGAAAGTTGCTCCAGCCCCGCCATTGCTTGGGTGCCCCTGCTGCAAGCCCTCCTCGCCATACTGCAGCCAGTCATCCACATCCCATGCTCAGGAACAAAAAGCAGCTTATGTCCGTGACAGCTGCCGGCTGCTCTTGAATTCATCAGGTTTCACTACCTGATCATATTTGCGCCGTGTCTCAGGGTCAGACAAGGCCTCATAGGCCGCTGCAACATCCTTGAACTTAGCCTCTGCCTGCGCCAGTCAATCAGCGGCCACCTGTATGACTCGCAGTGCAGCTGCGATAAAGATGAGGGCTGTATATCCAGGGTACAAGACTAAGACCTGCCTTCTTCTTCTCAGCAGTAGTGCCACTTGCCCGATCCGGGTGGTATTTTCTGCACATGCCACCAACAATTGCCCATAAGACATGTCCCCGCAGTGCAAGAATGGAAAAGAGACATTGCGAAGCAATGAAAGACCAGTAATCATTACCTACAGGGCGAGTTTGCGGTATGCTTTCTTAATCTGTTGATCATCGGCATCCCTTGTAACGCCCAAAACCTGGAGAAAGTAGCGGACAAAAGCAGTGACACTCGTGCAGTCCATATTTTCTGGTCCTGGCGTATTTTCCTGCTCTCCCCCTTCAATCATGCAAACCTCGTAGAAGTTCCGCTGAGGGCTGCCTCGACTTCGTTGTCGCTGAGCGGCCGCAGAAGCTGCGAGAAACAGTAAGAGTGTCACGACTGATGCCGAGCGCTTCATAGCGCCTGTTGCCATGTTACACCGTACAAATGGCTAGCTTGCAGTCGACCAACTACACCGACGCATTTGTAAACAATACTTTGCCATGCATGCAATCATGGGATAGTGAGGTATAGTATAATGTCGGAGGCCGAGCTGTTACGGGAAAATAACGATCGAGGCTGGGTCGAAAGTTGCAGTAAACGTCGAGGCGTAGCCGAGACGTTTACGCAACTTGAGACCTGGCCGAGACTGTTATTTGGACGTGAACAGCGCTGGCTGAGACATTATGCGATATCCCTATACATTACGGGCACACGATTTGGAGCCTCGCTGCTATTGCGGCTGTGCTCCACGCGTCGGGGACGACAGCAGAACCAGTGCGCAAACCACGCTCTTTCTTGATGGTTGTGCACTTTTGCTGTAAATGTCTGCGCTTTTCCCGTAAATGTGTGCAAGTCGTGCACTTTCTCTGTAAATGTCTGCACTTTTCCCGTAAATGTGTGCAAGTCGTGCACTTTTTCAGTAAATGTGCGCAAGTCGTGCACTTTTCCTGTAATTGTTTGCAAGTCACCCCCTTTTCACTCTTTACTCTAGGACAAACTTTCAACCGCAACCTCACCCATACCAGCCTGCCCACCAGCCAAGATGACCGACAGCACCTACACCGTCAGCAGCGGAAGCATTGGCGACGACGACAGTGATAACGACTTCGAGATGCCAACATATAACCTTCTTCCGCCTCCGCTAGAGGTCGCAACAACATGTTTGGCAGTACGAGGCTTGACGGTGAGACGCGTTGACGGACCTTAGCGTTGACCTCCTTTTGACTTGCATCATTTGACTAGTAGCACCACGTCCGTTGCGCAACAGGGTCCCCGGAGAACAAAGTGGCTGGGCAGCCTAACACCGCTGTTGCAGCTGTCGCAGAAGCTCGCTGACGCAGATTGCGTCCCAAACCGGCCACGCAGCCCAAACCGGCCACGCAGCCCAAACCGGTTATGGCAATGGAGCCTCGCCGCTCTGGTCGCCTATCTAGCCAAGCAGGTAAAATTGACTTGCAAGTGTCGTATCGTCGTCTCATGCAACTGTGAAATTGTGGACCATAACCATTGTGTTCAGATCCTTAGCAGGGTTTTAAGCCCCTGACATTGTGGACTTGGCAATCCGCAGCAAGGCAGCACTAGCAACCATGATCAAGAACAAGAGTCAGCTGAACACCAGCTATAGCATGCTGGAGTTTTTCTTGCACAGTGCACATGCCTTGTCATGTCCTGCATTGCTATCCCGCCTTTGCCACCCTCATACTTTAGGTGGTGAACAAGCAAAACCTTGCTGCTGCTGCTGCTGCCTTGTTGATGTTGTTGTTGCCCTCCTGCTGCTGCTGCTGCCCTGCAGCTGCTGCTGCCCTGTTGCTGTTGCTAATGTTGCTGTGGCCCGGCTGCTGCTGCTGCCCGGCTGTTGCTGCCCCGCTGTTGCTGCCCCGCTGCTGCTGCTGCCCGGCTGCTGCTGCTGCCCGGCTGCTGCTGCTGCTGCTGCTGCTTCCCTGCTGCTGTTGCTGCTACCGCCCTGCTGCTGCTACTGCTGCCCGGCTGCTGCTGCTGCTGCTGCTGCTGCCCGGCTGCTTCTGCTGCCCTGCCGCTGCTGTTGCCGCCCTGCCGCCCTGCTGCTGCTGCTTCCCGGCTGCTGCTGCTGCCCGGCTGCTGCTGCTTCCCGGCTGTTGCTGCTACTGTTGTTGCCCTCCTGCTGCTGCTGCTGCCCTGCTGTTACTGCCCTGCTGCTGCTGCTGCCCTGCTGCTGCTGCCGCCCTGCTGCTGCTGCCGCCCTGCTGCTGCTGCTGCCCTGCTGCTGCCGCCCTGCCGCCCTGCTGCTGCTGCTGCCCGGCTGCTGCTGCTGCCCGGCTGCTGCTGCTGCCCGGCTGCTGCTGCTTCCCGGCTGTTGCTGCTACTGTTGTTGCCCTCCTGCTGCTGCTGCTGCCCTGCTGTTACTGCCCTGCTGCTGCCACTGCCCGGCTGCTGCTGCCGCTGCTACTCCCGCTGTTGCTGGCCTGGCGGCGGTGTCCCTGGCAGTTGGCCAGGCGTCGGTGCCCTTGGCTGCTAGCTTGCAAGCAGCCACCCTGCCCACCCTTGGCAGCCCGGGTCTGCCCAACTGGTCGGCAAGGCAAGCGGGCAGCATGTTGCTGCTCCTCCTGGCTACGGGTAATGGCGGCCTTTGAACCCCTATGCGACACCCAGCATCACCCGCAAGCAGCACAACGCCTAGATGACTTCCACGCCCACGAAGCAGCTGGCAAGGCTCTGAAGATGAAGCTTCTGGCAGCTGCTGCCGCTTATTTAGGGTTACTATAACTCCATGGTTCGCGGGCTGTAGAGCGCCAGCAAGTAAAACTTTTACCGGCCGACATTGCTTGTAATTGCTGTGCTTGCTGTAATTGTCCGAGTCTGATCAATATAACCGTATAAATCAACAATTACGACAAAATAACAATAAATTATTCTCCCGTAATGGATAGGGATACGCTGATAACCCAGCCATGATTAAGGAGCGGCAAGGACCAGATCACACGAAAACCGCAGCTACGAGCAAGCGAGCCATCGCCAGCCAGCATCTTTATTGTATTTTCGACCAGCCATCTTCTACATAAAGGAAAAATAGGGGGTCAAGATGAAAATTGTGCTAGGAATGGCCTGTGATTCAACGTGCGACCTCTCCTAACTTCAACACCGCATAGTACATCGAGAAAACCGAGCGCGACTTACTGTGCGGTAAGATCGAAAGTCGTTCAAATACTTGGAGGCCTTAAAAATAGAGATGACTAGTGACTCTGTTTCAGTACACGCCAGCGCGTCCACTCGCGGTATTTCGGTTTGAATTGTCTGGCCGGCCCGACATCCGACAGTCCAGTCAAACAAAGACCCCCAATCCCTGCGGTGTACAGCCCCGGCCCTAGATGAACATGACACAGGTTGGTCATATACCATATACCATATTAAACTGATAGCTGCAGTCCAGGGCCAGGACTGGGCTGCACCTCAGCTCCGCACGTCAACCTTGCGCACTGCCTACCGTACTATCTCTTTTGATTCGCGAGGCCCCGAAAAATAAAATTAAATACTCTTTCCCGACCCAAAAAAAAGATTGTTTATTTCTTCCCGATGCAAACAATGCTGCAAAACACAGTTCTGAGGATGTGGGTGTGCTTATAAATATTCTAGGCTGCCATACCTTGCATACCATGTCAATCCTCCATGGTTCTAGCACTTCTTGCACATGTCACCATGTCAAGCTACCCGGTCACCCAGTCAAAGCCAGTATGCAAGTGGGTAGTGTCACCGTGCACCAAGTCACCAAATCTTGGCTTTGCACTAGATAGGGCACTGAACTCAGGCCGCCCCAACATGGGGTTAGTAATGTTCATGCGACTACTCTCTGAATACCGCATCGTTTTCAATAGCGTTTGTCACATTGGCAGCCACGTTTTAGTCCGCGTAATCTGACCATCAGCGCTAGCCATTGGAGTCTTTGCTCGCGTACTGCCACATGTGCCCGCGAACAAATCACAGCGGCGATATGGACCTCCTTGGCACCGTGAGCCACATCGTTGTGGACCCATCTACCTAGCGTAGTGAGCTGGTTGTGCACAAATGGAATGTCCGGCCAACACCCGTCGCGATGCCTGCCAGGCGTGCAGGGCACCTAGACGGGGTGATTGGAACATATATTCGTGTTCGGTTCTCGCCGAATACACCATTTGGGTCGGCGCACACTAAGGTATCACCGGCTTACACCCCCCCTCCTCCACTGTGTCCTCCACTGTGTCGCACCCGTTGCACCTAGAGGAAAACGGACACGAAATGTTTGTTCTTGACCCAATGGCGGATCTCTTGAAACAAACCGCACATCAAACAACCCAGGCCTCTATCAGTTTGACATCTTCAAAGTGACATGATGTTCTCCAAGCAGAATCAGGGCCACGGGGCTGTGGGGTGGCAGTTGAGCTATGAAACTTTGCACGCAGGTGGATGGCATGTAGGGGAGTATAACTCTCAGAGGAGACGAGGCCAGATTCGGTCATGGTGTGGTGTTGTGTGACTGACTGCATGGCCCTGGCCCTGAAATCGGCTAAGGGAGTTGGTGGTCACCGACCAAAGTGAGCTTTTGGCTTAGCTGAGTATGAGCGTTTGTAACACTGTCTGGGAGGAGCTTAACCTAGTAAGTAGCATGTTGTAAGTCCATATGGCTGAGCTGTGGCATTGCCCTCCAGGTATGGGGGGGAGGTGGGCCCGGTGCCACATTCCCGTGATCGTTCTCCGATCCGACTGTTGCTGCCGACGCGCATGCTCGCGTAGAGCAGCCAAAGCGGCGCGGGCGGTCGTAGCGATGACTGCATGCCCCGCAACGGCTTGAATTTGAATCACCAACTTTGATGCTTTGCTGTGCACGACCTATTGCGTGCATAATAATTCTGGATGGGTGAACGGTAGCTGGCAGGGTTGGCTACATGGTGAATCATTTAGCATAACATTTGGCGCAGTGAGTGCAGAGTTACAGCCGTTCTACTGCCAGGGGTCGGTTTACTGTCATTTTTTGAATGTTGGGAGCGCCTGAACTGAACCTCCCCCATGAAGTCATGGTGCTCCTGTGGCTGCTCCTCTGAACACTTAAACTTGCGTGCCCTTGCAGTCACCCATGCCGCAGCTTTGGCCAAGGCGAAGACCCCAGCAGCTGACTTGGTGCGGCCAGCCACCCCGGCTGCTGACCTGGTGCGGCCAGCCACACCGGCTGCTGCCCTAGACTGGCCAACCACCCCTACAGCTGACTTCTTGCAGCCAGCCACCCCGGCTGCTAACTTGCTAACTACAAGCCTAACACAAACTAACACAAAGCGGTCCATCGCATCGATATTTATGCAGGTCAAATAATTGTTTGACCACTTCGCGATTCAGTCAAAAACCACATTGTTTACTCGTTCGCGATTTCGCGAGGCCAAAAAAACGATTCGCGGACGCGAATCAAAAGAGAGAGTACGGTATACGGTAAAACATTTTCAGCCTCTGCTTCAGCGCGACGGAGCCTCACGTCCCCCAATGCACCTGATGGCAGGTGTCTAGCCTCGAAAAGCAGCCAGACTAGCAGCAGGGGCAGCAGCAGCAGGGGCAACAGTAGCAGGGGCAGAGCAGCAGCAGCAGGGGCAGCAGCAGCAGGGGCAGCAGCATCAGGGGCAGCAGCGGCAGCAGCGGCAGGAGCGGCAGCAGCGGCAGCAACAGCACCTGGAGCAGCGGCAGCAGCGGTAGCAGCAGCAGGGGCAGCTGGGGAAGGGGCAGCTGGGGCAGGGGCAGCAGTAGCAGGGGCAGCAGCATCAGGGGCAGCAGCATCAGGGGCAGCAGCAGTAGCAGCAGGGGCGGCAGCAGCAGGGGCAGGGGCAGCTGGGGCAGCAGGGGCAGGGGCAGCTGGGGCAGGGGCAGCAGTAGCAGGGGCAGCAGCAGCAGCGGCAGCAGCATCAGGGGCAGCAGTAGTAGCAACAGGGGCAGCAGGGGCAGGGGCGGCAGGGGCAGCAGGGGCAGCAGCACCTGGGGCAGGGGCAGCAGTAGCAGGGGCAGCAGCATCAGGGGCAGCAGCATCAGGGGCAGCAGCATCAGGGGCAGCAGCAGTAGCAACAGGCGCAGCAGCAGCAGGGGCAGCTGGGGCAGGTGCAGCAGCTGCAGGGGCAGGGGCAGCAGGGGCAGATGGGGCAGGGGCAGCAGGGGCAGGGGCAGCAGCATCAGGGGCAGCAGCATCAGGGGCAGCAGCATCAGGGGCAGCAGCATCAGGGGCAGCAGCAACAGGGGCAGCAGCGGCAGCAGCGGCAGCAGCGGCAGCAGTGTCAGCAGCGGCAGCAGTGTCAGCAGCGGCAGCAGCGGCAGCAGCGGCAGCTGCAGGGGCAGGGGCAGCAGCAGCTGGGGCAGGGGCAGCAGTAGCAGGGGCAGGGGCAGCAGCAGCTGGGGCAGGGGCAGCTGGGGCAGGGGCAGCAGAAGCAGGGGCAGCAGCATCAGGGGCAGCAGCATCAGGGGCAGCAGCATCAGGGGCAGCAGCATCAGGGGCAGCAGCAGTAGCAACAGGCGCAGCAGCAGCAGGGGCAGCTGGGGCAGGTGCAGCAGCTGCAGGGGCAGGGGCGGCAGGGGCAGCAGGGGCAGGGGCAGATGGGGCAGGGGCAGCAGTAGCAGGGGCAGCAGCATCAGGGGCAGCAGCATCAGGGGCAGCAGCATCAGGGGCAGCAGCAACAGGGGCAGCAGCGGCAGCAGCGGCAGCAGCGGCAGCAGCGGCAGCAGTGGCAGCAGCGGCAGGAGCGGCAGCAGCGGCAGCTGCAGGGGCAGGGGCAGGGGCAGCAGCAGCTGGGGCAGGGGCAGCAGTAGCAGGGGCAGCAGTAGCAGGGGCAGCAGCATCAGGGGCAGCAGCAGCAGGGGCAGCAGCATCAGGGGCAGTAGCAACAGGGGCAGTAGCAACAGGGGCAGCAGCAGCGGGGGCAGGGGCGGCAGGGGCGGCAGAGGCAGCAGTGGCAGGGGCAGCAGCAGCAGCGGCAGCAGCATCAGGGGCAGCCGAACCAGGGGCAGCAGCAGTAGCAACAGGGGCAGCAGCAGCAGGGGCAGGGGCAGCAGGGGCAGCAGCAGCTGGGGCAGGGGCAGCAGAAGCAGGGGCAGCAGCATCAGGGGCAGCAGCATCAGGGGCAGCAGCATCAGGGGCAGCAGCATCAGGGGCAGCAGCATCAGGGGCAGCAGCAGTAGCAACAGGCGCAGCAGCAGCAGGGGCAGCTGGGGCAGGTGCAGCAGCTGCAGGGGCAGGGGCAGCAGGGGCAGGGGCAGATGGGGCAGGGGCAGCAGTAGCAGGGGCAGCAGCATCAGGGGCAGCAGCATCAGGGGCAGCAGCATCAGGGGCAGTAGCAACAGGGGCAGTAGCAACAGGGGCAGCAGCAGCAGGGACAGGGGCGGCAGGGGCGGCAGAGACAGCAGGGGCAAGGGCAGCAGCAGCAGCGGCAGCAGCATCAGGGGCAGCCGAATCAGGGGCAGCAGCAGTAGCAACAGGGGCAGCAGCAGCAGGGGCAGGGGCAGCAGCAGCTGGGGCAGGGGCAGCAGAAGCAGGGGCAGCAGCATCAGGGGCAGCAGCATCAGGGGCAGCAGCATCAGGGGCAGCAGCATCAGGGGCAGCAGCAGCAGGGGCAGCAGCAGCAGGGGCAGCAGCGGCAGCAGCGGCAGCAGCGGCACCAGCGGCAGCAGCGGCAGCAGCAGGGGCAGGGGCGGCAGAGGCAGCAGGGGCAGGGGCAGCTGGGGCAGGGGCAGCAGTAGCAGGGGCAGCAGCAGCAGGGGCAGCAGCATCAGGGGCAGCAGCAGCGGCAGCAGGGGCAGGGGCGGCAGAGGCAGCAGGGGCAGGGGCAGCTGGGGCAGGGGCAGCAGTAGCAGGGGCAGCAGCAGCAGGGGCAGCAGCATCAGGGGCAGCAGCAGTAGCAACAGGGGCAGCAACCGCAGCAGCAGGGACGACAGGGGCAGGGGCAGCTGCAGCTGCAGCAGCAGCGGCAGCAGCAGCGGCACCAGCACAGCAGGGGCAGCAGCACCTGGAGCAGCGGCAGCAGCGGCAGCAGCAGCAGGGGCAGGGGCAGCTGGGGCAGGGGCAGCTGGGGCAGGGGCAGCAGTAGCAGGGGCAGCAGCAGCAGGGGCAGCAGCATCAGGGGCAGCAGCAATAGCATCAGGCGCAGCAGCAGCAGGGGCAGCTGGGGCAGGTGCAGCAGCTGCAGGGGCAGGGGCGGCAGGGGCAGCAGGGGCAGGGGCAGATGGGACAGGGGCAGCAGTAGGAGGGGCAGCAGCATCAGGGGCAGCAGCATCAGGGGCAGCACCATCAGGGGCAGCAGCAACAGGGGCAGCAGCGGCAGCAGCGGCAGCAGCGGCGGCAGCGGCAGCAGCGGCAGCAGCGGCAGCAGCGGCAGCAGCGGCAGCAGCGGCAGCAGCGGCAGCTGCAGGGGCAGGGGCAGCAGCAGCTGGGGCAGGGGCAGCAGTAGCAGGGGCAGCAGTAGCAGGGGCAGCAGCATCAGGGGCAGCAGCATCAGGGGCAGCAGCATCAGGGGCAGTAGCAACAGGGGCAGTAGCAACAGGGGCAGCAGCAACAGGGGCAGCAGCATCAGGGGCAGCAGCAGTAGCAACAGGCGCAGCAGCAGCAGGGGCAGCTGGGGCAGGTGCAGCAGCTGCAGGGGCAGGGGCGGCAGGGGCAGGGGCGGCAGGGGCAGATGGGGCAGGGGCAGCAGTAGCAGGGGCAGCAGCATCAGGGGCAGCAGCATCAGGGGCAGCAGCATCAGGGGCAGCAGCAACAGGGGCAGCAGCGGCAGCAGCGGCAGCAGCAGCAGCAGCGGCAGCAGTGGCAGCAGCGGCAGCAGCGGCAGCAGCGGCAGCTGCAGGGGCAGGGGCAGCAGCAGCTGGGGCAGGGGCAGCAGTAGCAGGGGCAGCAGTAGCAGGGGCAGCAGCATCAGGGGCAGCAGCATCAGGGGCAGCAGCATCAGGGGCAGTAGCAACAGGGGCAGTAGCAACAGGGGCAGCAGCAGCAGGGGCAGGGGCGGCAGGGGCGGCAGAGGCAGCAGGGGCAGGGGCAGCAGCAGCAGCGGCAGCAGCATCAGGGGCAGCCGAATCAGGGGCAGCAGCAGTAGCAGCAGGGGCAGCAGCAGCTGGGGCAGGGGCAGCAGAAGCAGGGGCAGCAGCATCAGGGGCAGCAGCATCAGGGGCAGCAGCATCAGGGGCAGCAGCAGCAGGGGCAGCAGCAGCAGGGGCAGCAGCGGCAGCAGCGGCAGCAGCGGCAGCAGCGGCAGCAGCGGCAGGAGCGGCAGCAGCGGCAGCAGTAGCAACAGGGGCAGCAGCAGCAGGGGCAGCTGGGGCAGGTGCAGCAGCTGCAGGGGCAGCAGCAGCAGCAGCAGGGGCAGGGGCGGCAGAGGCAGCAGGGGCAGGGGCAGCTTGGGCAGGGGCAGCAGTAGCAGGGGCAGCAGCAGCAGGGGCAGCAGCATCAGGGGCAGCAGCAGTAGCAACAGGGGCAGCAACCGCAGCAGCAGGGGCGACAGGGGCAGGGGCAGCTGCAGCTGCAGCAGCAGCGGCAGCAGCAGCGGCACCAGCACAGCAGGGGCAGCAGCACCTGGAGCAGCGGCAGCAGCGGCAGCAGCAGCAGGGGCAGGGGCAGCTGGGGCAGGGGCAGCTAGGGCAGGGGCAGCAGTAGCAGGGGCAGCAGCAGCAGGGGCAGCAGCATCAGGGGCAGCAGCAGTAGCAGCAGGGGCAGCAGCAGCAGCAGCAGGGGCGGCAGGGGCAGCAGGGGCAGCTAAGGCAAGGGCGGGGGCAGCAGTAGCAGGGGCAGCAGCAGCAGCGGCAGCAGCAACAGGGGCAGCCGAATCAGGGGCAGCAGCAGCTGGGGCAGGGGCAGCAGCATCAGGGGCAGCAGCATCAGGGGCAGCAGCATCAGGGGCAGCAGCAGTAGCAACAGGGGCAGCAGCAGCAGGGGCAGCTGGGGCAGGTGCAGCAGCTGCAGGGGCAGCAGCAGCAGCAGGGGCAGGGGCGGCAGAGACAGCAGGGGCAGCAGCAGCTGGGGCAGGGGCAGCAGTAGCAGGGGCAGCAGCATCAGGGGCAGCCGAATCAGGGGCAGCAGCAGTAGCAACAGGGGCAGCAGCAGCAGGGGCAGGGGCGGCAGGGGCAGCAGGGGCAGCAGCAGCTGGGGCAGGGGCAGCAGTAGCAGGGGCAGCAGCATCAGGGGCAGCAGCATCAGGGGCAGCAGCATCAGGGGCAGCAGCAGTAGCAACAGGCGCAGCAGCAGCAGGGGCAGGTGCAGCAGCTGCAGGGGCAGGGGCGGCAGGGGCAGAAGGGGCAGATTGGGCAGGGGCAGCAGCATCAGGGGCAGCAGCATCAGGGGCAGCAGCATCTGGGGCAGCAGCATCAGGGGCAGCAGCAACAGGGGCAGCAGCGGTAGCAGCGGTAGCAGCGGCAGCAGCGGCAGCAGCGGCAGCAGCGGCAGCAGTGGCAGCAGCGGCAGCAGCGGCAGCAGCGGTAGCAGCGGTAGCAGCGGCAGCAGCGGCAGCAGCGGCACCAGCGGCACCAGCGGCAGCAGCGGCACCAGTGGCAGCAGCGGCAGCAGCGGCAGCTGCAGGGGCAGGGGCAGCAGCAGCTGGGGCAGGGGCAGCAGTAGCAGGGGCAGCAGCATCAGGGGCAGCAGCATCAGGGGCAGCAGCAGTAGCAACAGGCGCAGCAGCAGCAGGGGCAGCTGGGGCAGGTGCAGCAGCTGCAGGGGCAGGGGCGGCAGGGGCAGAAGGGGCAGGGGCAGATTGGGCAGGGGCAGCAGTAGCAGGGGCAGCAGCATCAGGGGCAGCATCATCTGGGGCAGCAGCATCAGGGGCAGCAGCAACAGGGGCAGCAGCGGTAGCAGCGGCAGCAGCGGCAGCAGCGGCAGCAGCGGCAGCAGCGGCAGCAGTGGCAGCAGCGGCAGCAGCGGCAGCAGCGGCAGCTGCAGGGGCAGGGGCAGCAGCAGCTGGGGCAGGGGCAGCAGTAGCAGGGGCAGCAGCATCAGGGGCGGCAGCATCAGGGGCAGCAGCAGCAGGGGCAGCAGCAGTAGCAACAGGGGCAGCAGCAGCAGGGGCAGGTGGGGCAGGTGCAGCAGCTGCAAGGGCAGCAGCAGCAGCAGCAGCAGCAGGGGCAGGGGCGGCAGAGGCAGCAGGGGCAGCAGCAGCTGGGGCAGGGGCAGCAGTAGCAGGGGCAGCAGCATCAGGGGCAGCCGAATCAGGGGCAGCAGCAGTAGCAACAGGGGCAGCAGCAGCAGGGGCAGGGGCGGCAGGGGCAGCAGGAGCAGCAGCAGCTGGGGCAGGGGCAGCAGTAGCAGGGGCAGCAGCATCTGGGGCAGCAGCATCAGGGGCAGCAGCAACAGGGGCAGCAGCGGTAGCAGCGGTAGCAGCGGCAGCAGCGGCAGCAGCGGCAGCAGCGGCAGCAGCGGCAGCAGCGGCAGCAGTGGCAGCAGCGGCAGCAGCGGCAGCTGCAGGGGCAGGGGCAGCAGCAGCTGGGGCAGGGGCAGCAGTAGCAGGGGCAGCAGCATCAGGGGCAGCAGCATCTGGGGCAGTAGCATCAGGGGCAGCAGCAACAGGGGCAGCAGCGGTAGCAGCGGCAGCAGCGGCAGCAGCGGCAGCAGCGGCAGCAGCGGCAGCAGTGGCAGCAGCGGCAGCAGCGGCAGCAGCGGCAGCTGCAGGGGCAGCAGCAGCTGGGGCAGGGGCAGCAGTAGCAGGGGCAGCAGCATCAGGGGCAGCCGAATCAGGGGCAGCAGCAGTAGCAACAGGGGCAGCAGCAGCAGGGGCAGGGGCGGCAGGGGCAGCAGGGGCAGCAGCAGCTGGGGCAGGGGCAGCAGTAGCAGGGGCAGCAGCATCAGGGGCAGCAGCATCAGGGGCAGCAGCATCAGGGGCAGCAGCAGTAGCAACAGGCGCAGCAGCAGCAGGGGCAGGTGCAGCAGCTGCAGGGGCAGGGGCGGCAGGGGCAGCAGCATCAGGGGCAGCAGCATCAGGGGCAGCAGCATCTGGGGCAGCAGCATCAGGGGCAGCAGCAACAGGGGCAGCAGCGGTAGCAGCGGCAGCAGCGGTAGCAGCGGCAGCAGCGGCAGCAGCGGCAGCAGCGGCAGCAGCGGCAGCAGCGGCAGCAGTGGCAGCAGCGGCAGCAGCGGCAGCTGCAGGGGCAGGGGCAGCAGCAGCTGGGGCAGGGGCAGCAGTAGCAGGGGCAGCAGCATCAGGGGCAGCAGCATCTGGGGCAGTAGCATCAGGGGCAGCAGCAACAGGGGCAGCAGCGGTAGCAGCGGCAGCAGCGGCAGCAGCGGCAGCAGCGGCAGCAGCGGCAGCAGTGGCAGCAGCGGCAGCAGCGGCAGCAGCGGCAGCTGCAGGGGCAGCAGCAGCTGGGGCAGGGGCAGCAGTAGCAGGGGCAGCAGCATCAGGGGCAGCCGAATCAGGGGCAGCAGCAGTAGCAACAGGGGCAGCAGCAGCAGGGGCAGGGGCGGCAGGGGCAGCAGGGGCAGCAGCAGCTGGGGCAGGGGCAGCAGTAGCAGGGGCAGCAGCATCAGGGGCAGCAGCATCAGGGGCAGCAGCATCAGGGGCAGCAGCAGTAGCAACAGGCGCAGCAGCAGCAGGGGCAGCTGGGGCAGGTGCAGCAGCTGCAGGGGCAGGGGCGGCAGGGGCAGAAGGGGCAGGGGCAGATTGGGCAGGGGCAGCAGTAGCAGGGGCAGCAGCATCAGGGGCAGCAGCATCTGGGGCAGTAGCATCAGGGGCAGCAGCAACAGGGGCAGCAGCGGTAGCAGCGGCAGCAGCGGCAGCAGCGGCAGCAGCGGCAGCAGCGGCAGCAGTGGCAGCAGCGGCAGCAGCGGCAGCAGCGGCAGCTGCAGGGGCAGGGGCAGCAGCAGCTGGGGCAGGGGCAGCAGTAGCAGGGGCAGCAGCATCAGGGGCGGCAGCATCAGGTGCAGCAGCATGAGGGGCAGTAGCAACAGGGGCAGCAGCAGCAGGGGCAGGGGCAACATCAGGGACAGCAGCTGCAGTGGGAGCAGCAGTAGCAACAGCGGCAGCAGGGGCAGCTGGGGCAGGGGCAGCGGCAGCAGGGGCAGCAGCAGGGGCAGTGAAAGAGAAAGAGGCCCTCGCTAAGAGGCAGCGCTTCACCGGACAAACACAGTTACACACTATAGCAAGTATGAAGCCCACCTGAAAGAGAAAGAGGCCCTCGCTAAGAGGCAGCGCTTCACCGGACAAACACAGTAAAGCACTACGTCACTGAGCGGAGCCTAAACAGAAGTCACACTTAAGATACAGTTAGCTCAACCCTTGATGGACTGGCTGAACCTAGCATGCCTTGCTCCAACACACCCCCTCAGGCCAGGCCATCAGACCTCACAACTTAAACTGAACAGCAAAGCCACTGGGTCTCAGTCCTACGTCAGAGCTTCACCATCCCCATACCAGCCTTGCAAAACTCAAACTTGACAGAAGGCAGAGCCTTGGTGAACACATCAGCCACATTGGCTGCAGAGCCACAGAACTTGAAGCTCACCACGCGCCACCCGCTCATGCACAAAATGATGCAGGACATCAATGTGCTTAGAACGAGCAGATGCAATGGGATGCTTGACCAGAGTGAGAGCAGCCTCATTGTCACACATGATGGTGAGAGGCTGCACCACAGCAGACAGATCAGCCAACACACCCCGCAGCCACAGACCCTCCTTCCCTGCTGCTGAGCATGCCATATACTCAGACTCGGTGGTGCTTGCTGCGACTGTGGGCTGCCGGCGGCTCGACCAGGACACTGCACCCCCATGCAGCATAAACACATGCCCCGTGGTGCTGCGGCGGGTATCTGTGTCACCGGCAAAGTCGGCGTCACAGAATCCCACCAGCCCAGCTGAGGCCCCATACATCAACCCCATGGCTGCTGTGTCAGCCACATAGCGCAGCACCCCGCGCAGACCCCGCCAGTGCTCCTTGGTAGGAGCAGACATGAACTTGGCGAGCACCCCCACAGCATGTGCAATGTCTGGCCGTGACACCACAACCAAGTGCTGCAGACTGCCGATCACTTCTGCAAAGCTGTGACCCCCCTCTGACTGCTGCTGCACCCCTTCCCGCTTCAGTGGCACAGCCCGGGGTCTGCTGTCAGCCGGGCCATAGCGGTCTACCACGGACAGAGCGTACTGCTCCTGGTCAACACCAGCTGACGGGCAGCACGGTCCCGGCTGATGCGCATGCCCAGAAACTGCTCCACAGGCCCCAGCTGATGGATATCAAACACAGCTGCCAGCTGCTGCTTGACCCACTCGAGCGTCCCCATGTCCCCCTTGCTGACTGCTAGCAGGCAGTCGTCGACATAGACTGCCAACAGCACCTTGCTGCTGCCCCGCATCATAGTGAACAGGCAGCTGTCTGCAGCTGAGGCTGTGAAACCCAGCTGCTCCAGCTCCTCCTTAAGACACGCATGCCAGGCACGCGGGGCCTGGCGCAGGCCATAGAGAGCACGGTGGAGGCGGCAGACCCGCCCCGAGCCATCCTCATACTCGGCAGGCTGGTGCATTTAGATGACCTCTTCAAGCCTGCCATTGAGGAAGGCTGTCTTGACATCCAAATGCTCTAGCTCCATGTCCTCAGCTGCTGCTACAGCTAGCAGGGCCCGTACCGGGGCATGCAGCTCATGGAGAACCCCTTGACCACCAGCCTTGCCTTGAACCGCACTATGCTGCCCCGCCCATCCCGCTTGACTGAAAACACCCAGCGGTTATCCAGGGGACGACACCCCTCGGGCAGCTCAACTAGCTCCCAAGTGCCATAGCTCAGCAACGACTGCATCTCCTCATCAGCAGCCAATGACCACTGCTCTTACTGCAGCCCAGCCAAAGCCTCCTCAATGGTAGCTGGAATTGATGGCCCTTCTGCAGGAAGCTCTGCCACAGCCACAGATCTGACACCGGCGAACTCAGGCTGAATACCCCGCAGCCGGCTGGATTGGCGCAGGAGGTTTGCAGCACCACTACCTTCCCCACCTGCTGCAACCGCTGCGCCTCTGCCAACAGCCTCTGTGCCCCCACCACTACCTGCCAGCCCCTGCGCTGCTGCTGCTGCCAGCCCCAGCGTAGCTGCCGATGCCAGCCCCTGCGTTGCTGCCGCTGCCAGCCTCTGCGCTGCTGCCGTTGCCAGCCCTTGCATTGTTGCCGCTGCCAACCCCTGCGCTGCTGCCGCTGCCAGCCCCTGCGCTGCTGCTGCTGCCAGCCCCTGCGCTGCTGCCACTGTCAGCCTCTGCGCTGCTGGTTGCACCACCTGGTGGTGCTGGCGCGCGCTCTAGTGGAGCTGGTACAGCTGCTGGCGGTGCAGGCAACTGCACCTCAACCGGCACATGCACAGCATGCGGCACCGGCACCCCCGGCTCTGGCTCAGGCTGTGGCAAGAGCATGGCCAGATCTGCCTCCTGGGTGGGCGGCCCCCGGTCAAGCTCATCGAACACCACGTCCTTGGTGATCAAGAGCTTGCCACCAGGTAGCAGCACCTGGTAAGCCTTGCTGCTCAGCTCATATCCCACAAACACCCCTGCACCGCTTTACTGCCCAGCTTGCTGCGCATGTGCTCGGGCACGTGGGCATACGCCCGTGCCCCGAACACCCGCAACGACAGATCGGGCCGCACCCCCTAGAACAGCTCCCAGGGAGTGCCCGCCTTGCTTCGCACCGGGGACAGGTTGCGCACATAATTGGCAAAGCGCAAGGCATAGGGCCAGAAGTTGACTGAGAGCCCACTGCTGTACAGCAGGCACCGACCTTTCTCAAACAGCGTGCGGTTTAGGCGTTCTGCGCTGCCATTCTGCTGCGGGCTGTACGGGGCGGTCTGCTAATGGATGATGCCTTTCCCACTGAGGAAATCCCTTACAGCCTGGTTGACATACTCAGTCCCCCGGTCGCTGCGCAACACCTTGACCTTGCGGCCCCCCTGTGTCTCAAACCACTCGACTGCATCCCTGATGGCTGCTGGCACCTCTGACTTGGCCTTGAGAAGGGCGATGAGTGACAGCCCACTGTGCTCATCAAGGAAGGTGAGCACAAAGCAGTAGCCAGCAGCATTGGGAATGCGGAGGGGACCGCACACATCAGTGTGCACAAGGTCGCAGGGTGCCGCAACCCGGGCAGCAAGGGAGGGCAGCGTGTCGGCTACACGCCGGTGCAGCTTGCCCGCCCTTGACCAGCTCCCCCTTGCTGGACACCATGGTGATGGTGTCAGCTGTTTGCCTGATCTCCCAGCCCTTCTGAGCTGCTGCGAGGGTGGAGAAATAGTTGGTGCTGCCTCAGGAGCCCACAACACATCCTGCAGCTCCATCCTCACCCCATCCACTACCAGCCGCACCCTGCCCTTCCCATGGGCATACCGTTGCACTGAGCTCTTGCCCAGCCCCATAGGGACTGACTGCGCAAACCCTTGATACCCATGCAGCAAGGAGCGCTCAGGGGTGATGTGGTGACTAGCCCCAAAATCTGCTACCCACACCCTCATGCTGCTGTCCAGCTGCTGGGTAGAGGCAACAGCTAGCAAGGCTGGCTCTGCAGCTGGCTTAGGGGCAAGAGATGCTTGTCGACCACACAGGGCAGCATTGGGGAGAGCCCTACAGCATGGCTCCTGCAGCAGTTCATGTCCCCACAGCTGACCACACTGCCCCCTTCTGCGCTGCAGTTGTGCACCTCAGCCCCACCCACTCCCACACCTGCCTCAGCAGGCATGCAGGCAGGCAAGGGGGGGGCTGCGCCAACCACATGGCTGAGTGTGCCCGCATGCACAGCAGCGAGGGTGACACTCGACAACCCTGCTGACCCACTGTTGTTCTTGCTTGCACCAGCCCAACCACCCGCACCACCCCCGCTTGCACCACCACCCTCACCACCAGCCCCACGCCCCGCCATACCACCATCTAGTGCGGGGTCTGGGCAGTCTCGTGCGTAGTGGCCACGCTTGCCACATTTGAAGCACTTGACGTTGGCGGCTGCCCGTGGGCGTGGCGGTGCAGTTGAGGATGAGGAGGAGGCTGCCGGCACGGCAGCCGGCTGCGTGCGGCTGCTGCTGCCACCGCTGCTGCTGCTGCCATCCCCACCACCCCCACCACCCCCACGCCCCGGAGACGCACTGCAGCCAGCTGGGCTGACACTTCAGCCTGCTGCGCACGGGGTTGTGCAATCTGCAGCGTGCGCTTGACTTCGGTGAGGGAGAGTGGGGAGCGCAGGGACCCAAATGTGATGAAGTCCCTTGCATTCTCATACTGCGGCAAGGGAGGCATAGCCTTCAACAAGGCCATGACCTGCTGGGGCTCGCTAACTTGCTCCTTGACCGCTGCCAGTTGCCACACAATCTCCAGCAGCCTGCTATGCACCTGCCCCACAGTCTCACCGGGCTGCATCTGCAAGCTGTTGAGCTGCTCCCACAGCTGATAGCTGTCCGGCTGCTGGTCCGCCAGCAGGGCTTTCCAGGCTGCAGGTGCTGTCTCATACGCATACGCTCGTTCACAACGAACTGGGTCCGTGTCCTCGCCAACCACTGCCTTCCACAGCCCGGCCAGCCTCAACTGGCCCATTGCCCCATGTCGCCACTCGATAAACGAAGTGGCTTCATTCAGGGGCAACGGCTGTGGCATAACGAGCGCCATCTGTGGCTGCTCGGCTGGAGCGCTGACGTCTGCCTCTGACTTTACCATCCGCACCCGTGCGGTGGGCCCATAACCTGAAAGAGAAAGAGGCCCTCGCTAAGAGGCAGCGCTTCACCGGACAAACACAGTTACACACTATAGCAAGTATAAAGCCCACCTGAAAGAGAAAGAGGCCCTCGCTAAGAGGCAGCGCTTCACCGGACAAACACAGTTACACACTATAGTATGTTTGAGGTATAGGGAAAATATAGGCGTCAATAGCCTCCGGCCCCTGGCGTCGGTCTCGAGCGTTCACTCGGAACTGCTTCGGCCTCGGTCGTTTACAAACCCGGAAAAGGTTCGGTGTTGCAGTTATCCTCATCGTAACAAGGGCAACCGACGGCTAATTATGTCCTAACCGTCAATTATAGGCAACCGTCACTTATAGGCAACCGTCAATTATAGCTAACCGTCAATTATAGCTAACCGCCAATTATAAGCAACCGCCAATTATGCTTAAGCGCCAACTACACGCAAACGTCAATCATAACCTTCCATCTCTTCAAGCCCTCACGCATCATCCTGCCACCCTCACCATGACTATTATGGTGACATGTTGCGCTCCATGCGCTTCATGCGCTTCATCATGCGCTCAATAGAGGCTTGCTGCAGCTGATGCATTTGCTGCATTTGCATGCTCTGCATCATTGCAAAGTTACCTTGCATGCTCTGCATCTGAGCTTCCAAATGATGGCCAACATAACCCATAGACGGCTGGGCCACACTTTGCACAAAAAAAGGCTGAGTGCCACCTGGCATGCCAAAGACCTAAGGAGGATAGGGCACCATGAACACCGAAGATGAGCTGCCACTTGCGGCACAAGGCTGAGCCGCACTTGGCACAACCACAGACTGAGCACCAGCATGAACCAGGAGCGGAGATGCACCATGCACGCTGCCTTGACCCGTAAAAGACAGATTACATGCGGGTGATGAGGTGGGGAGAGCCATGGGAGGGCTGGGAGGGCTGGGAGGGCTGGGAGGGCTGGGAGGGCTGGGAGGTGGTGGGGGAGCAGGCACTGTTCCCACGGCCGGTGATGAAGGCGAGCTTAGAGCCAGAGGAGAAGGCAAAGCTGCGGGTGTGGAAGACACCTCTACACCACCCCCCACATGAGCTGCCACCACAGTAGAGGCACTGACATGGGTCGCGTTGCTGCTGTTGACAGCAACATCGGAGGGGGTGATGGCTGCCATCATGGCTGCAGTTGCCTGTCCGCGCTTGGCTGTGCCATGCACGGTGTACGACTTCATGCTGCCAGGATCAGCCCAACCACCCATAGACTGTCGGAAGGCATCAGGGAAATCAGCAACACCCGTCGCCCCTGTGCGCTTCATGGAATGAGAAGTAAAGGACTCCTCCTCAGTATCAAACATGCTGGAGACACGGCTCTTCAAACTGTGCTCACCGACTTTTTGGTTGCAGTACCACTTGCCGCTGACCTCGTAGGCAGGGTTAGGCTTGATGAATAAACCAGCAGCATCTGCAGGGAGCTTGTTGAGAAGAAGGTCCAGTGCCACAACCGGGCAGCTCTGAAAAAAACAGAAAAACATAAAGGGGTTGATACACCACACCATGACTAATTGATACGCCACACCATGACCATGACCTTGCCACACGTGACTGAAGAGGACATGCAAAGGCACAACCAACAAGAGCAATCACGCCTCACCTTGGCTTCGGCAAGCTGGTTGCCCACGCGGATGGTGTTGGAGTTGGGCACCACCTCCTTGGGCTCAGGCGGGTTGTTGGCACCACGCAAACCACCCTGATGGTTCTTGCACGCAAAAGGGTCCACCACAAACTTGAAGCCCGGAGGAGTGTCAGCCACCACCACCTTGGTGAAGTGCTTGGGCTTCAAAGCATGGAGTTCCTTGCCGCGCATCTGTAAAAGCATGACAAGCATGATAAGAATGTGAACAAAATGAACTATGCTTGATAGTAAGAGGTTGATGTAATAAAGGCTCATCACCACATCATGAAACCTGTCACATCCTGAACTATTGAACTAAGCTGAACACACCTGAAGAACAGTACCAAGCTGGACAAGCACAAGGTTCTGCAACCCCGTCGGTGTCTCTGGATTCATCAAGGGTTGAGCTCGGTCCATCGCCTCAGGCGTTATAAGCGCAGCCCGCTTACGCAACACACTGACCTACAACAACACACACAACATATGGTGAGCCAGAGTCATCAACACCATACAACACCCCATTACCAATGACATGCAAGCACATGCATGTATACAGGCATGAGAAACGAGATAAGCACTAGATGATGATAAGCATGAGATGAGCACATGCATCACTAACGTTGCAATAGGAAAAACCTCACCTCTCCCATCTTGAAGGCCAATTTGCTTGCCCCATCCGTCACCTTCCAGACATGCCGCCACAGATGATCTTGCTCGTTGCAAAAGGGGGGAGGCTTCCAGTCAGATGACACACCCGGTGTCTTGGCCAGCACCAGGTCAGAGTGATACAGCTTCAAACAATGCGCCAAACGCGTGAAGCGATGCTTGAAGGCTTGAGCTGAAAACTTCAGTCCCAGCCCATCCTCCCCTCTCTCCTTGGAGTTGCGCGCATCTGCACAATACAACATGCAACATTGCAACAATCACAAGATTTATATACGTACAACAAACCAACAAGTAGCAGAATAATGCATCACAATAAACATGACATACACTTGAACACTTTGCCAAACCTGATGACAGCCTGATTATAGCCAAGACTAGTGACTAGTCAAACCACTCACGTGTTGAGAACAGGCTGAACATCACTACTAGGTTTTCCACTAATGGTGGAGAGCACCAGCTGTACATGCGAGCACACATCTCCTCATGTGAGTTGAGGGGACCAGCAACAAACGCTTTTACCACCTCCATGATGGCCGGGGGAACTGGCAGTTGGTCCATGAAGCACCCCTTTGCAGAGGCAGTTTGGAAAAAAGAAAAGAAGCTCTTGAGCTGAGATTGATCTTGTTTCATGGTCCTGGGATTGCGCTCTGAGGACTGATGGTTTTGATACACCAAGGCATCTTCCTTAAGCAAGGCAACACCGCTTGGTCCTGCAGCCAGACATTGGCAACAATTAAAGGGCAACAATCAAGGGGCTAGTAGCAAACATGCAAATTGCAACAATGGCAATCAGCAACAAGCACGTACAACAAAGCTTACCAGCAACATCATGAGCAATAGGCGGCTGCGGCTGCGGCAGCGTCTGCGGCTGCGGCTGCGGCTGGACATGCGACCCAGGCATTGACAGTGACGCTGGGGAAAGAGGCAACGGTAGCGAAGGCCCAAAGGTAAGCGAAGACACGGACGACTCCTCATGAAGAATAGGCGGCGGAAGAGGAGATGACGGCGGGAGTGTAGGATGCACATGACCTTGCTGCAGCTGATTATGCCTCCACAAATGCGCAGGCTGGGTCACCTGCACCCCTACGAGCAGGTTGCGGGCGGCAAATGTTTTGGCAAAATGGAACCCAGTGAAGTAGCGTAGTGAGCGGGATAAAACGCACCATCACGGAACATCCGAAGGTCGAAGACGCCAATGTCTGGGTCGTTTCCACAATCGTTGCCATCATCGTCCTCCCAGCTGCCGAAGGAAGCCAACGACGCTTCGTCCATAACCAGAGCAATATGAACAGCCAACCCGCACACGAACAAAGAATTGCCTCAAATGTTACACTGAAGACAATGATAGGCTCGGCTCCGCCGAGCTCAGAATCGATTTATCGCCTCTGTAAATTGAAGTTATACAAGTTAACTGCAACGCCTCACCTTTTCCGGGTTTGTAAACGACCTCGGCCTCGCAGTTCCTCGTGAACGCTCTCGACCTCCGCCAGGGGCCTCCGGCCCCTGGCGTCGGTCTCGAGCGTTCACTCGGAACTGCTTCGGCCTCGGTCGTTTACAAGCCCGGAAAAGGTTCGGTGTTGCAGTTATCCTCATCGTAACAAGGGCAACCGACGGCTAATTATGTCCTAACCGTCAATTATAGGCAACCGTCAATTATAGGCAACCGTCAATTATAGCTAACCGTCAATTATAGCTAACCGCCAATTATAAGCAACCGCCAATTATGCCCAAGCGCCAACTACACGCAAACGTCAATCATAACCTTCCATCTCTTCAAGCCCTCACGCATCATCCTGCCACCCTCACCATGACTATTATGGTGACATGTTGCGCTCCATGCGCTTCATGCGCTTCATCATGCGCTCAATAGAGGCTTGCTGCAGCTGATGCATTTGCTGCATTTGCATGCTCTGCATCATTGCAAAGCTACCTTGCATGCTCTGCATCTGAGCTTCCAAATGATGGCCAACATAACCCATCGACGGCTGGGCCACACTTTGCACAAAAAAGGCTGGGTGCCACCTGGCATGCCAAAGACCTGAGGAGGATAGGGCACCATGAACACCGAAGATGAGCTGCCACTTGCGGCACAAGGCTGAGCCGCACTTGGCACAACCACAGACTGAGCACCAGCATGAAACAGGAGCGGAGATGCACCATGCACGCTGCCTTGACCCGTAAAAGACAGACCACATGCGGGTGATGAGGTGGGGAGAGCCATGGGAGGGCTGGGAGGGCTGGGAGGGCTGGGAGGTGGTGGGGGAGCAGGCACTGTTCCCACGGCCGGTGATGAAGGCGAGCTTAGAGCCAGAGGAGAAGGCAAAGCTGCGGGTGTGGAAGACACCTCTACACCACCCCCCACATGAGCTGCCACCACAGTAGAGGCACTGACATGGGTCGCGTTGCTGCTGTTGACAGCAACATCGGAGGGGGTGATGGCTGCCATCATGGCTGCAGTTGCCTGTCCGCGCTTGGCTGTGCCATGCACGGTGTACGACTTCATGCTGCCAGGATCAGCCCAACCACCCATAGACTGTCGGAAGGCATCAGGGAAATCAGCAACACCCGCCGCCCCTGTGCGCTTCATGGAATGAGAAGTAAAGGACTCCTCCTCAGTATCAAACATGCTGGAGACACGGCTCTTCAAACTGTGCTCACCGACTTTTTGGTTGCAGTACCACTTGCCGCTGACCTCGTAGGCAGGGTTAGGCTTGATGAATAAACCAGCAGCATCTGCAGGGAGCTTGTTGAGAAGAAGGTCCAGTGCCACAACCGGGCAGCTCTGAAAAAAACAGAAAAACATAAAGGGGTTGATACACCACACCATGACTAATTGATACGCCACACCATGACCATGACCTTGCCACACGTGACTGAAGAGGACATGCAAAGGCACAACCAACAAGAGCAATCACGCCTCACCTTGGCTTCGGCAAGCTGGTTGCCCACGCGGATGGTGTTGGAGTTGGGCACCACCTCCTTGGGCTCAGGCGGGTTGTTGGCACCACGCAAACCACCCTGATGGTTCTTGCACGCAAAAGGGTCCACCACAAACTTGAAGCCCGGAGGAGTGTCAGCCACCACCACCTTGGTGAAGTGCTTGGGCTTCAAAGCATGGAGTTCCTTGCCGCGCATCTGTAAAAGCATGACAAGCATGATAAGAATGTGAACAAAATGAACTATGCTTGATAGTAAGAGGTTGATGTAATAAAGGCTCATCACCACATCATGAAACCTGTCACATCCTGAACTATTGAACTAAGCTGAACACACCTGAAGAACAGTACCAAGCTGGACAAGCACAAGGTTCTGCAACCCCGTCGGTGTCTCTGGATTCATCAAGGGTTGAGCTCGGTCCATCGCCTCAGGCGTTATAAGCGCAGCCCGCTTACGCAGCACACTGACCTACAACAACACACACAACATATGGTGAGCCAGAGTCATCAACACCATACAACACCCCATTACCAATGACATGCAAGCACATGCATGTACACAGGCATGAGAAACGAGATAAGCACTAGATGATGATAAGCATGAGATGAGCACATGCATCACTAACGTTGCAATAGGAAAAACCTCACCTCTCCCATCTTGAAGGCCAATTTGCTTGCCCCATCCGTCACCTTCCAGACATGCCGCCACAGGTGATCTTGCTCGTTGCAAAAGGGGGGAGGCTTCCAGTCAGATGACACACCCGGTGTCTTGGCCAGCACCAGGTCAGAGTGATACCACTCACACAAATTAGCAACGTAACCAGCGCTGGAGCCAGTGGTTTCATCGCGGGAGCCAGTGGTTTCAGCGCTGGAGCCAGTGGTTTAAGCGCTGGAGCCAGTAGTTTCAGCGCTGGAGCCAGTGGTTTCAGCGCTGGAGCCAGTGGTTTCAGCGCTGGAGCCAGTAGCTACAGCGGTGTAGCCAATGACTACTGCGCTGGAGCCAATGACTACAGCGCTGGAGCCAAACGGCAACAGCGCTGGAGCCAAAATTTACAGCGCTGGAGCCAAGGACTACTGCGCTGGAGCCAATTGCTACAGCGCTGTAGTCAATAGCTTCATCGCTGAAGCCAATTGCTACTGCGATGAAGGTAATAGCTACAGCGATGAAGCTATTGGCTACTGCGCTGTAGCCAATAGCTACAGCGATGAAGCAAAAAGCTACAGCCCTGTAGTCAATAGCTTCATCGCTGAAGCCAATTGCTACAGCGATGAAGGTATTAGCTACAGCGATGAAAAAAATGGCTACAGCGATGAAGCTAATAACTACAGCGATGAAGCCAATGGCTACAGCGATGAAACCAAATGCTACCGCGCTGGAGTCAAAAGCTACCGCGCTGGAGCAAATAGCTACCGCGCTGGAGCAAATGGCTACCGCGCTGAAGCCAATGGCTACTGCGCTGGTGACAATGGCTACTGCGCTGGTGACATCGTCATTTGCGGTTGTGTCCTTGCAACGTCATTGTGTTTCTGCACTTGTGTACCATGCTCTGAGGCAACGCTGTGGCACAAGTTCCCTTCATTTCTCTATCGTTTGTTGTGTGGGTAGTTGTGACAGTGGTTATTGCTAATGTTGATGGTGAACCTACGGTTGTTTAAGGTTGCTGTGTTGATGCAAGGCTAGGTTGATGCCTCAAGCGTATGTTCACCCTTGATTAAGTCCGTGTAAACCTTAACTCATGTTGCCTGTGTCCAGATGATGGGATACTTACTATTACCGTAGGCTGGGCTCTTACACCGTGTGGACCTTACACACGTCATCAGGCTCAATTACAAGCATCAAATACATGGACAACAGCAACAAATGAGAGGCAACGACATCAGTGGGGCTAAAATGTAAACTGTAGGCTGCGACTGCGTGGCGTTGCGTGCTTGGGCTGCATGCGAGACAAGCTGCGAGTTACTTTGTAATGCGTGGCGTGGAAATGTCTGCGAGGTGGAAAAACGGCTGTTGGTGAGATCCGAACTGCTAGCTGCGTCTGAGGCTCGCGTCTCGCAAGGCGGACTGTTGGCTGGGTGACCATCGCAGACGCCATTGCAAACTGCGCAGATTGTTGTATTACACTGGACGCTTTGCGAACTGCGCACACACAACACTTGCGCGCAACCCTCGACAACGTCACAAAACTGCAGATCGGCATGCAAGAGAGACATGTGAAATAGTGTACTCTTGCACTGAACACGACGTAGCCAAACAGCGAAGCAGCTCGTCAACTTCACAGCTGAACCGCAGCCGTAGCTAGCGGCAGCTACAAACTCTGCCTTGAGGATAAGCATAGAAACTCAGCCTCGCAGCCTTGCAGCCGCACTTTGCGGCCCCCACCTAGGTAGCCACGCGGGAGCCACCACGCCAACACTCGCCAGCACTTGTAGACAACACTTGCAGACAACATCGCAGCAGCTAGTTGAAGCAACGCGACGCAGCTAGCCGCTCGTCTATCAGGTTTACTCGCAGCCAACTCCGCAGCCAACTCCGCAGCCACACGGCTCAGTACCTCGCAGCCAACTCGTAGCCAACTCTGCAGCCAACTCCCCAGCTGCACGGCACAGTACCTCGCACCGCAACGCTACGCAGCGAGGTAATGTAATGTTCTTGTAATGTACCAAGTCTTTGCAAAGGTGAGCATGGAGCAACGTGGAGGAGTACGGTGAGTGGCCGGACCTCGCCTTTTAATGGCTCTCATTACACAACCTCATCGTGAGCATACCCCATGTTTGCTGCAGGTCTGACGGATACACCTGGAACCTTTCCCTCCCCCTCCTTCTTCAAATCACCACAATCGCCTTCCCTCCCTCCCTCCCTCCCTCCCTCCTGCCCTCCCTGTACAAGTCTCTACAGGTGGCTACAGGTCCTCTTACCCCCCTATCTATACAACCACCCCCTCCAAGATCGTCAATACACTTACCCCTCCCCCAGGCCTACCCTGTCTCCCTCCCTCACCTTTCCCTACCCAGTCACCATCCCCTCCCCCCACTTCCCCCCTCACCTCCACCCTGACATTCCAGCCCCCTCCCTTACCCCAGCAGCCCCATCCCAGCCCCTCTCCTTATTTCAGCAACCAGAAGAGAGCCCACCCCAACCTTGACGTTGTACCCTACCCTGGCTCTTGCACCTCCACCTAATAACCCCACTTTACCTTCTGCACCACAAACGTAAGACCAAGGTAAGTAGCGAGGACACGACATGGCGCGTATCCCTGTTCACAACATCCCATCCTATTAGCCCTTCATGCCAGGTGAGTGCCTCCGTCATGCAATACGTGACAGCTAGCTTCCCAGGATGTTATGCATGCCTCATTGTAAGCACGCTCCATGCTTGCTGCAGGTCTATACTCCCGCCTATACTTCCTCCCCGTGCCTCCTTCCCCCTTCCCTACCCCGTCCCACCACCTCCACTTCCACCCCTCTCCACCCCCCACTTCCCCCCTCCCCGTCACCTCCCCCCTGACGTCCCAGCAGCCAGGAGAAAGCCTTCGTTGATGGCCCTTATCACCCAAGCCTTATCACCTTATCGCCTCCCCTCACCGCTGGCATGCCGTGTGTTTGCTGCAGGTTTTACGGTCACACTTACCTCCCTTCTCCCTCCCCCCCACCCCCCTTCTCCTTTCCCATACCCACCAGGTGCTACCACCATGTACTACCACCTTCCAGTCTATCACACCTAGCTGCCACATGCCAATGGATAATGGCACTGGCATTATCACCACACATGAATTGAGTACAGCCAAAGCATAAGTCAAGCCAAAGTCCAAGATGGTTTAAAAAGCACTAAATTGAAAGGACTATGTTGTAAAGCACCATATTGTAAAGCATTATGATGTCAGCTGAAGATAGACAGTAGTACAAACGTTGTAATTGTAAGAGAGCAGGTGCCACATGGTACCAGCGCAGGTGCCACATGGTACCAGAGCAGGTGACCATGGCGCAGAGCAGGTACCAAGTGCTGCAGCGCTGGAAAATTATGGCTGCAGAGCAGGTACCAGGTGTTGCAGCGCTGGAGCCACATGGCATCAGCGCTGGAGCCACATGGCTGCAGAGCAGGTACCAGGTGCTGCAGCGCTGGAAAATTATGGCTGCAGAGCAGGTACCAGGTGTTGCAGCGCTGGAGCCACATGGCATCAGCGCTGGAGCCACATGGCTGCAGAGCAGGTACCAGGTGCTGCAGCGCTGAAGCCACATGGCATCAGCGCTGGAGCCACATGGCTGCAGAGCAGGTACCAGGTGCTGCAGCGCTGAAGCCACATGGCATCAGCGCTGGAGCCACATGGCTGCAGAGCAGTTACCATGTGCTCCAGAGCTGGATCCACACGGCTGCAGCGCTGGAGCCAGGTGCTCCAGCTATGGAGCCACATGGCTGCAGCGCTGGAGCCACATGGCTGCAGCGCTGGAGCTACATGGCTGCAGCGCTGGAGCTACATGGCTGCAGCGCTGGAGCCACATGGCTGCAGCGCTGGAGCCAAATGGCTGCAGCGCAGGAACCATGTGCTCCAGCGCTGGAGCCACATGGCTGCAGCGCTGAAGCCAGGTGCTCCAGCGCCGAAGCCACATGGCTTCAGCGCTGCAGGCACATGGTTCAGAGCAGTTACCATGTGCTCCAGCGCTGGATCCACACGGCTGCAGCGCTGGAGCAAGGTGCTCCAGCTATGGAGCCACATGGCTGCAGCGCTGGAGCCACATGGCTGCAGCGCTGGAGCCACATGGCTGCAGCGCTGGAGCTACATGGCTGAAGCGCTGGAGCTACATGGCTGCAGCGCTGGAGCCACATGGCTTCAGCGCTGGAGCCACATGGCTGCAGAGCAGGTACCATGTGCTCCATCGCTGGAGCCACATGGCTGCAGCGCTTGAGCCATATGGCTGCACCGCTGGAGCTACATGGCTGCAGCGCTGCAGCTAGGTGCTCCAGCGCTGGAGCTCCATGGCTGCAGCGCTGAAGCCAAGTGCTCCAGCGCTGGTGACGCTGCTAATTCCTGTGAGTGACAGCTTCAAACAATGCGCCAAACGCGTGAAGCGATGCTTGAAGGCTTGAGCTGAAAACTTCAGTCCCAGCCCATCCTCCCCTCTCTCCTTGGAGTTGCGCGCATCTGCACAATACAACATGCAACATTGCAACAATCACAAGATTTATATACGTACAACAAACCAACAAGTAGCAGAATAATGCATCACAATAAACATGACATACACTTGAACACTTTGCCAAACCTGATGACAGCCTGATTATAGCCAAGACTAGTGACTAGTCAAACCACTCACGTGTTGAGAACAGGCTGAACATCACCACCAGGTTTTCCACTAATGGTGGAGAGCACCAGCTGTACATGCGAGCACACATCTCCTCATGTGAGTTGAGGGGACCAGCAACAAACGCTTTTACCACCTCCATGATGGCCGGGGGAACTGGCAGTTGGTCCATGAAGCACTCCTTTGCAGAGGCAGTTTGGAAAAAAGAAAAGAAGCTCTTGAGCTGAGATTGATCTTGTTTCATGGTCATGGGATTGCGCTCTGAGGACTGATGGTTTTGATACACCAAGGCATCTTCCTTAAGCAAGGCAACACCGCTTGGTCCTGCAGCCAGACATTGGCAACAATTAAAGGGCAACAATCAAGGGGCTAGTAGCAAACATGCAAATTGCAACAATGGCAATCAGCAACAAGCACGTACAACAAAGCTTACCAGCAACATCATGAGCAATAGGCGGCTGCGGCTGCGGCAGCGTCTGCGGCTGCGGCTGCGGCTGGACATGCGACCCAGGCATTGACAGTGACGCTGGGGAAAGAGGCAACGGTAGCGAAGGCCCAAAGGTAAGCGAAGACACGGACGACTCCTCATGAAGAATAGGCGGCGGAAGAGGAGATGACGGCGGGAGTGTAGGATGCACATGACCTTGCTGCAGCTGATTATGCCTCCACAAATGCGCAGGCTGGGTCACCTGCACCCCTACGAGCAGGTTGCGGGCGGCAAATGTTTTGGCAAAATGGAACCCAGTGAAGTAGCGTAGTGAGCGGGATAAAACGCACCATCACGGAACATCCGAAGGTCGAAGACGCCAATGTCTGGGTCGTTTCCACAATCGTTGCCATCATCGTCCTCCCAACTGCCGAAGGAAGCCAACGACGCTTCGTCCATAACCAGAGCAATATGAACAGCCAACCCGCACACGAACAAAGAATTGCCTCAAATGTTACACTGAAGACAATGATAGGCTCGGCTCCGCCGAGCTCAGAATCGATTTATCGCCTCTGTAAATTGAAGTTATACAAGTTAACTGCAACGCCTCACCTTTTCCGGGTTTGTAAACGACCTCGGCCTCGCAGTTCCTCGTGAACGCTCTCGACCTCCGCCAGGGGCCTCCGGCCCCTGGCGTCGGTCTCGAGCGTTCACTCGGAACTGCTTCGGCCTCGGTCGTTTACAAACCCGGAAAAGGTTCGGTGTTGCAGTTATCCTCATCGTAACAAGGGCAACCGACGTCTAATTATGTCCTAACCGTCAATTACAGGCAACCGTCAATTATAGGCAACCGTCAATTATAGCTAACCGTCAATTATAGCTAACCGTCAATTATAAGCAACCGCCAATTATGCCCAAGCGCCAACTACACGCAAACGTCAATCATAACCTTCCATCTCTTCAAGCCCTCACGCATCATCCTGCCACCCTCACCAAGACTATTATGGTAACATGTTGCGCTCCATGCGCTTCATGCGCTTCATCATGCGCTCAATAGAGGCTTGCTGCAGCTGATGCATTTGCTGCATTTGCATGCTCTGCATCATTGCAAAGCTACCTTGCATGCTCTGCATCTGAGCTTCCAAATGATGGCCAACATAACCCATAGACGGTTGGGCCACACTTTGCACAAAAAAGGCTGAGTGCCACCTGGCATGCCAAAGACCTGAGGAGGATAGGGCACCATGAACACCGAAGATGAGCTGCCACTTGCGGCACAAGGCTGAGCCGCACTTGGCACAACCACAGACTGAGCACCAGCATGAAACAGGAGCGGAGATGCACCATGCACGCTGCCTTGACCCGTAAAAGACAGACCACATGCGGGTGATGAGGTGGGGAGAGCCATGGGAGGGCTGGGAGGGCTGGGAGGGCTGGGAGGTGGTGGGGGAGCAGGCACTGTTCCCACGGCCGGTGATGAAGGCGAGCTTAGAGCCAGAGGAGAAGGCAAAGCTGCGGGTGTGGAAGACACCTCTACACCACCCCCCACATGAGCTGCCACCACAGTAGAGGCACTGACATGGGTCGCGTTGCTGCTGTTGACAGCAACATCGGAGGGGGTGATGGCTGCCATCATGGCTGCAGTTGCCTGTCCGCGCTTGGCTGTGCCATGCACGGTGTACGACTTCATGCTGCCAGGATCAGCCCAACCACCCATAGACTGTCGGAAGGCATCAGGGAAATCAGCAACACCCGTCGCCCCTGTGCGCTTCATGGAATGAGAAGTAAAGGACTCCTCCTCAGTATCAAACATGCTGGAGACACGGCTCTTCAAACTGTGCTCACCGACTTTTTGGTTGCAGTACCACTTGCCGCTGACCTCGTAGGCAGGGTTAGGCTTGATGAATAAACCAGCAGCATCTGCAGGGAGCTTGTTGAGAAGAAGGTCCAGTGCCACAACCGGGCAGCTCTGAAAAAAACAGAAAAACATAAAGGGGTTGATACACCACACCATGACTAATTGATACGCCACACCATGACCATGACCTTGCCACACGTGACTGAAGAGGACATGCAAAGGCACAACCAACAAGAGCAATCACGCCTCACCTTGGCTTCGGCAAGCTGGTTGCCCACGCGGATGGTGTTGGAGTTGGGCACCACCTCCTTGGGCTCAGGCGGGTTGTTGGCACCACGCAAACCACCCTGATGGTTCTTGCACGCAAAAGGGTCCACCACAAACTTGAAGCCCGGAGGAGTGTCAGCCACCACCACCTTGGTGAAGTGCTTGGGCTCCAAAGCATGGAGTTCCTTGCCGCGCATCTGTAAAAGCATGACAAGCATGATAAGAATGTGAACAAAATGAACTATGCTTGATAGTAAGTGTAGCGTTCAGGAAGAGCGCGCCTTAAATCTTTTCAACGTGTGAGCGCCATGCAACGCTAGAAGCTGTTACAGGTGTCAGACTGTCTCAGCGTAACCAGGCCAGGACATAGAACGGCCCCCGGGGATCGAACCCGAATGGTGGGCAGGCAATACAGCCCACCATTTAACCTGCCTGTATCACACTTCGTCAGTGACACTAGCGGCCGACTGCTTAGTGCAGAATCGGAACGCTACATTCCTCCCTCTCCTAAGGGATGGCCGTTCCGCCCATAGGCCATCATGGCATGGACTCGCAGTACTTTGACCACTATTTGAGAACTCCTGCCCATTCGGATGCAGGTCGCTCTAAGGAGATCCGGGTCACCATGGACCATTCCAGCCCAAGCTCAGGGAGCTAATGGACGCTGGGAACCAGACTAGCCAGGCTCACATGAGCAACTGGAACCATAGTACACCAAGGCACATAGCATGCAGCAAAGCAACCAGCAAGACTACATGGAGCCCATGTCCCACATTCAAATCACAGCAAGCCATGCTGAGCCTTATACAAGTTCACGCAGTCAGGGGCATTTGCTAGATTGCTGGCAGGCTCCCAAGTGTTGTCAGAGTCTTCATAGTCCTTCCACTTGACAAGGTACTCCTTTGCTTTACCTGCACGCACATGCCGGTGGTTCACAATGCGTTCTACTTCATACTGTGGGGAATCATCTAGCCAGCCCAACTCAGTGGGGGGTAGACGACCAAAGTTGCCCTCATAGGGTCTTAGCAATGACACATGGAACACAGGATGAATCCTAGACATGGCTGGTGGCAGTGTCAGCTTTACAGCGTCCTCGCCCACATGAGCTTCAATCCTGAAAGGCCCCACATACCGTGGCAGCAGCTTCCTGGCTTTGCCCACCATGTTACGTAGGTTCATGGTACTAAGCAGCACACGGTCACCCACTTGGAACACACTGTCCGAGGATTTCCTGTGTGGATTAGCACCATTAGCCTGGCGGCCCTGTGCCAGTTTCATGCACCGTCTGGCTTCTTGAACACCCTTCTCCCAGCCTTCAGAGAAGAACTGGGCCATAGGAGGTGGCAACCGAGGTAACTCATGGGTCACCGGTGTCACTGGGGACTGTCCATAGTTAACCAGGAAAGGTGTAGACTTAATGCTTTCTTGCCATGAGTTATTAATTGCAAACTCGGCAAACGAGAGGTGTTTAGGCCAGTCTCGTTGAGTGGGAGAGATATAATGCCTAAGCATCTCCTCCAACACTTTGTTGTAACGCTCAACCTGCCCGTTTGACTGGGGGTGATAGCTGGAGGTGAGTGAGTGCTTCATGCCCATTAGCTTGCATACAGCTTGCCAGAACTTACTCACGAAAAGGGAACCCCGATCACTCACAACTTCAGAGGGTAGCCCATGGTGGACAAATACCTTATCAATGAAGAGTTGTGCAAACTCAGGAGCGTCCATGCTCTCTTTGCAGGGCACTAGATGTACCATCTTAGAGAGCCTGTCAACGAATACACAGATGGAATCATATCCATGTGATCCGGACGGTAGTTTGGTTATGAAGTCCATGTGCATGACTTCCCAGCGGTATCCAGGTATAGACAGAGGATGAAGGAACCCCCATGGCTTAGCTGTAACCGACTTGTTTCTCTGGCATGCATCACATGTTGTTACATAGTGACGCACATCAGTGCGTAAGTGTTTCCACCAGAACACACGCATGACATGCTCCAACGTCTTAGTGATCCCAACGTGGCCAGCATACTTAGCGTCGTGCATCTCATGCAGGATATGCTCTCGTAGCTGTTTGTCACGGGGCACAATGACGGTGCGTCGTTTGTTATGTCTCCATAGGCCATTATCATCCAGGTAGTAGTTCTTAGTCTTCCTACGCTTGGTGAAGTTGGAGTCAGCAGCATAAGCTCTGACCAACCACTCATGCAGGTTTGACAAGGGACCTGGTGGTTTGGGTGCACTGGGTTCTCCATCTGCTGGTACATCAGCAGCCCAAGTGACACGTTTGGTGGGTGGCCTTACAGCAGCACCATCACCTTGGCCTGGTGGTGGTTGTGTGGGTGGCACAGCGGCATCACCAGCACTCGTTTTTCGTGCCTCAGCACCAGTTTCCTCCCCCTCCTGAGAACGCCGCTTACTCCTAGTCATGACAAGGATACTCTTCACATTATCAGCACCAGGGCCTTTACACGTCTGTACTGTGGCAGCTGGAATGCGTGACAACGGATCAGCGGGATTAGATATACCAGGTAAATACTCAATGGTATATGAGAAGCGGGCCAGGAATTCCATCCATCTAGTCTGCCTGCGTGAAAGTATGTTTTGAGTGGGCAGAGAGATGAGTGGCCGGTGATCTGTGTACAGAGTGAATGGTACCCCTTCCAGGTAACACCTCCACTGTTGACACGCAGATACCAATGCCGGCAGTTCCTGTTCGCCCGTGGTGTAATTAACCTCAGCAGGGATTAATTTCCTGGAGTAATACGCCAACGGGTAGCCATCCTGCATCAGGACTGCACCGATGCCCTCAAGGGACGCGTCGCAGTGCACCTGGAAGGGTTTGCTGTGATCAGGAAGCTTGAGCATAGGCACATTAGAAATGGCCTGCTTCAAGGCATTGAATGCATCCAACTCAGCCTGAGGCCATGCTTTCCAAGGGAACGAGTCCTTCTTGGGGCCAGTCAGGTTAGTGAGGGGTGCAGCAATGGTGCTAAAATTATGAACGAATTTACGGACATAATTAGCAGCGCCCAGGAAAGACTGCAGGGTTTTGAGGCTTGTAGGGACAGGCCAGTTAGAGATGGCAGTAACTTTACAAGGGTCGACAGATATACCCTGAGCACTTATGATATGGCCCAGGAACATCAGTGTGCGTTTCATAAACTCACATTTAGATAACTTAGCATAGAATTTATTCTTACGCAGTAAGTCAAATACACGTCTGAGGTGGACTAGGTGCTGCTCAGTGTTCTCGGACATCACCAGGATATCATCGAGATACACGAGGGCACAGTCATTTATCACCTCAGCAAATGCTTCATTCATTACACGCTGGAACGTGGCAGGAGCATTTGTCAGGCCAAAACACAGTACCTTGAATTGGTAGTGTCCTTCAGGTGTCCTGAACGCAGTTTTAGGGACATCCTCAGCCGGGATGCGGATCTGGTGGTAACCAGCCTGCAAGTCAAGGGAGGAGAACACAGTTTTTCCTGCGAGCTGATCAAACAGATCATCAATGCGTGGCAAAGGATACTGGTCCCTGATTGTAATTTTATTGAGCTGGCGGTAATCAATGCACATGCGCAGCTCACCTGATTTCTTCTGGACAAACAGCACTGGTGCAGCAAAGGGAGAGGAGCTGGGCTCTATCAGGCCTTTGGCAAGGAGATCAGTGATCTGTCTACGCAGTTCATCATGCTCAGGTTTGGACATCCTATAGCTGGGCCTAGCTGGAGGCTTAGCATAAGGCTGCAAGGGGATGGAGTGCCCTACTGCACGCTCTGGTGGGAGTCCAGTGATGGGTTCGAATACATCAGAGTATTCATCAAGCAGAGCTTGGAGGTGCTGTCTATGGACAGGTGAAACATCTGCTGGCAAGGTAAGGTCTTCCAAAGACACCATAGCAACCATAGCAGAGCCCCCTTTACGCAACCATCTGGCTGCTTGCTTAGCTGTCACAAAGGCCTTTGGGTTGGCTTTGGACACAGCAGCAAGTACAGCAGCAGGTGGGCGGGGCAGTGAGTGGGTGGACCCAGGTGGCCTGTTGGCAACACACTGGCCAGCAGTACTCATGTCACCTGTGTGTGGATGCAAGGTTGTGTTACCTTGGGCAGTGCGCAGGGTCAGGGTCTGGTCGACGTAGTCGATCAAGGCCCCCTGCACAGACAGCCACTCAGCACCCAGGAGCACGTCATAAGCATGAACAAGGTCAGGCATGACAGTCAGCAGGCACATGCAGCTAAAGCTGGCAATGTGCAACCGTACCTTGACATAGTGCTCACAGATCACAGGTTGATTGTTAGCAACATCAAACCTAAGTGACACAGGATAGGTATAGAGAGGAATACCATGCAGCTGGACATAGCTAGCACTAATGAATGACGCGTCAGCACCACCATCAGCTAACATATGGCAGACATGGCTGTCGATGGTGCCAGAGAACTGGAACCTCACCTTGTTGTCTTGTCCAGCAACCCCCAGGATGACTTGGGACGGTAGCATGGGGCAACAAAGGGCTGTCTTACATGATACCACATGACTCAGGCATGGGTCAGCAGCCTCACAACAAAACCCAACACAATCAGCTGCCAACATGGCAGTCCGCTCAGGCTTTGACTCAGTATCAGGCAAAGCACACTTGCAGTTGTCCAATGCATTCACTGCAGGACCCTGACGCTCAGGTTTGTTTGGCACAGGCAATGACACACAGGGTATGCCAATCTGTTGCTCAGGCTGTGTGCAGGCAACATTAGCACAGTTGCATGCAGCAGACAGTTGATCAGGCTCAGCAGTTGTTGCTACCGCAGCACAGGAACAGCACCTGCCTGGCTGGGCAACACCCTATTTGGCATTAGCAGTGGCCAGCTTGCCCTTGCCCTGCCCCTTATCATCATCATCTGGGCGGCTGCGCTTCTGAGGCACATTGGCCCCAGCAGGTGGCCTGGAGTAGCCTGACTGTTCACGGGCCTGCTTGGCAGGGAGGTGCTTCCAGGGACACTGGGGCTTCAAATGATCAGGGGAGTAGCAGTGGTGGCAATACTGGCCAGGCTTTACAGCCGTGGCAGCAGCAGCAGCACCAGCTCTCTTGCCAGTAGCAGCAGGGGGAGGCCCTGGCCGCATGCCTCCCATCCTGGGCACTTGGCAGCCAGCAGAGCGGGGGGCAGATGCTTGGCGAGCAGGAGCAGGCACCGTCATCTTTGTCTCGTGTATCTCATGCTCTGCGCGCTCAGTGATGGCACGGCCCTGCACAGCAGCCACATGGCGCTTGGGATTGACTGCACCGGCCAGGAACACAGCATTACGCTGTGCCTGCCTGGCAGAATCAACTGCCTGGGTCAATGTCGGGTTCTGCAAGGGGACAATGTCCTTCAAGACAGTCTCACGCAGACTGGGAGACAACCCAGTGACAAACAGATTGACCAGGAGGGACTCGTCCATGCACTGCGCACCAGCAGTTAACAGGTTGTTCCTAAACGCAATGAGATAGTCAGTGAGTTCAGGATAACTGGGACCCATACGGATCGACCTGTCGAGCAGTCTGTCGCGAGCCTCAAGCATGTCATCCCGCAAATCATCCCCTGTATACTCAAGGAAAGACGCACGCAAGAACTGCCAGGGAGGGGCAACACCTGTCTGCGCAAAATGAGCTTGCTGGACCGAAGGGTACCAAGCATTGCGTGCTGCACCAGATAGGAAAGCAGGGAAGACAGAGACAATGTCCAAAGAATAGCGAGCACAGTGGGCCTCCAAGTCATCGCAGAAGGCCGAAGCCCTGCGGACTGATTTAGCGCAGGCATCTGTCCACTTGTCTGGGCCAGGCACAGCCTTGGCAGCCGGGACAGAAGTAGGAGCAGGGGACAGGAGGTGGTGCAAAGCGCCACCTCGTCCACCAGCAGACAGATAAGTGCCAGGAATACACGCTGGACGTGTACCAGACCTGCTTGGGGAGGGCGTGCGCATTCCAAACAGCCTGTCCTGATAGGAAGACGATCTACCAGGAACTAGGCTCACCTGAGCAGCCAAGGAAGACATGGCGCGGTCCAAGTTCCTCTGGCGTATGCGCAGCGAGTTCAGCTCCATTCTGGTAGCCGCCAGTTCCTCTCGAAGCTGCTCAGCCTCGTCCTCTTCTTCCTCATCTTCGTCTGGCTGGGCGTCTTCGTCCTCAGCCTCCTCCTCATCATTGAGAAGTGCATCGTCCAGTGGGCCAGTGCCAGGACGGGAATGGTTAGCAGAAGTACCCGCAGGGTTGAGAGCTGCCATAAGGTCTCTGCGGAAATCGGCGTCAGTGCGAGCTAGAGCAAGCAGACCTCTGAAGTTTTCTGGGTCGGTGGATGTGCCAGCGCCAGGAGTCTCCCCAGTGGGAGTACCGTCAGTCATGATAGCGGCGTTGAGAGTTTATCGATGCGGAAACCAATGTAGCGTTCAGGAAGAGCGCGCCTTAAATCTTTTCAACGTGTGAGCGCCATGCAACGCTAGAAGCTGTTACAGGTGTCAGACTGTCTCAGCGTAACCAGGCCAGGACATAGAACGGCCCCCGGGGATCGAACCCGAATGGTGGGCAGGCAATACAGCCCACCATTTAACCTGCCTGTATCACACTTCGTCAGTGACACTAGCGGCCGATTGCTTAGTGCAGAATCGGAACGCTACAGTAAGAGGTTGATGTAATAAAGGCTCATCACCACATCATGAAACCTGTCACATCCTGAACTATTGACACTCGTGTAAAAGATGCCACTATTGGTGCCACCTAAGGGTACTTTTTTATTAGCTGGCTGGCTTCTATTGTCCATTTGCAAGCCAGCGCACTTTAAAAAAAAATCAAATCTCAGTGGTTGATGAGATACCGTGTGCCTGTCATTCAGTGCTGAATGCCTAGGCTTAATGCCTATCAGTACTGACTGCTTGTAAGTACTGACTGCTTGTCAGTACTGAATACTTGTCAGTACTGACTGCTTGTCAGTACTGAATACTTGTCAGTCCTGAATGACCATAATTTATTACTAATGGCCTGTCAGTACTGCCTGCCTGTCAGCACTGAATACCGTTCAGTGCTGAATGACCGTTACTTCCGACAAATGGACTGTCAGTACTGACAGTTATTCAGTACTGACAGTTGGTAACTCATCAACAAATGCTTGTCAGTATTGAAAACCTATCATTTATTAATGTATGTCTGAGGGGCTAGGGGTAGGGCTAGGGCTTGGGTTAGGGCTAGGGCTAGGACTAGGGCTAGGGCAAGGGCTAGGGCTAGGGCTAGGGCTAGGGCTAGAGCTAGGGCTAGGGCTAGGGCTAGGGCTAAGGCTAGAGTCGGAGCTATGGATTTGGGAGAATTGATAACATCAGCGATTACAATGTACACCTGTCAGCACTGACAAATGCGCGCACACATACTCCCACATCTGCATCATGCGCGCATACTCCCGCATCTTCTTAGCAGCCTCCTCAATGTTGGCAGCGATGGTGGCTGCGTTTCTTGCTCTCTCCCCCGCTGGCATGCTCGGCCTCGCAGTTCCTCGTGAACGCTCTCGACCTCCGCCAGGGGCCTCCGGCCCCTGGCGTCGGTCTCGAGCGTTCACTCGGAACTGCTTCGGCCTCGGTCGTTTACAAACCCGGAAAAGGTTCGGTGTTGCAGTTATCCTCATCGTAACAAGGGCAACCGACGGCTAATTATGTCCTAACCGTCAATTATAGGCAACCGTCAATTATAGGCAACCGTCAATTATAGCTAACCGTCAATTATAGCTAACCGCCAATTATAAGCAACCGCCAATTATGCCCAAGCGCCAACTACACGCAAACGTCAATCATAACCTTCCATCTCTTCAAGCCCTCACGCATCATCCTGCCACCCTCACCAAGACTATTATGGTAACATGTTGCGCTCCATGCGCTTCATGCGCTTCATCATGCGCTCAATAGAGGCTTGCTGCAGCTGATGCATTTGCTGCATTTGCATGCTCTGCATCATTGCAAAGCTACCTTGCATGCTCTGCATCTGAGCTTCCAAATGATGGCCAACATAACCCATAGACGGTTGGGCCACACTTTGCACAAAAAAGGCTGAGTGCCACCTGGCATGCCAAAGACCTGAGGAGGATAGGGCACCATGAACACCGAAGATGAGCTGCCACTTGCGGCACAAGGCTGAGCCGCACTTGGCACAACCACAGACTGAGCACCAGCATGAAACAGGAGCGGAGATGCACCATGCACGCTGCCTTGACCCGTAAAAGACAGACCACATGCGGGTGATGAGGTGGGGAGAGCCATGGGAGGGCTGGGAGGGCTGGGAGGGCTGGGAGGTGGTGGGGGAGCAGGCACTGTTCCCACGGCCGGTGATGAAGGCGAGCTTAGAGCCAGAGGAGAAGGCAAAGCTGCGGGTGTGGAAGACACCTCTACACCACCCCCCACATGAGCTGCCACCACAGTAGAGGCACTGACATGGGTCGCGTTGCTGCTGTTGACAGCAACATCGGAGGGGGTGATGGCTGCCATCATGGCTGCAGTTGCCTGTCCGCGCTTGGCTGTGCCATGCACGGTGTACGACTTCATGCTGCCAGGATCAGCCCAACCACCCATAGACTGTCGGAAGGCATCAGGGAAATCAGCAACACCCGTCGCCCCTGTGCGCTTCATGGAATGAGAAGTAAAGGACTCCTCCTCAGTATCAAACATGCTGGAGACACGGCTCTTCAAACTGTGCTCACCGACTTTTTGGTTGCAGTACCACTTGCCGCTGACCTCGTAGGCAGGGTTAGGCTTGATGAATAAACCAGCAGCATCTGCAGGGAGCTTGTTGAGAAGAAGGTCCAGTGCCACAACCGGGCAGCTCTGAAAAAAACAGAAAAACATAAAGGGGTTGATACACCACACCATGACTAATTGATACGCCACACCATGACCATGACCTTGCCACACGTGACTGAAGAGGACATGCAAAGGCACAACCAACAAGAGCAATCACGCCTCACCTTGGCTTCGGCAAGCTGGTTGCCCACGCGGATGGTGTTGGAGTTGGGCACCACCTCCTTGGGCTCAGGCGGGTTGTTGGCACCACGCAAACCACCCTGATGGTTCTTGCACGCAAAAGGGTCCACCACAAACTTGAAGCCCGGAGGAGTGTCAGCCACCACCACCTTGGTGAAGTGCTTGGGCTCCAAAGCATGGAGTTCCTTGCCGCGCATCTGTAAAAGCATGACAAGCATGATAAGAATGTGAACAAAATGAACTATGCTTGATAGTAAGTGTAGCGTTCAGGAAGAGCGCGCCTTAAATCTTTTCAACGTGTGAGCGCCATGCAACGCTAGAAGCTGTTACAGGTGTCAGACTGTCTCAGCGTAACCAGGCCAGGACATAGAACGGCCCCCGGGGATCGAACCCGAATGCTGGGCAGGCAATACAGCCCATCATTTAACCTGCCTGTATCACACTTCGTCAGTGACACTAGCGGCCGACTGCTTAGTGCAGAATCGGAACGCTACATTCCTCCCTCTCCTAAGGGATGGCCGTTCCGCCCATAGGCCATCATGGCATGGACTCGCAGTACTTTGACCACTATTTGAGAACTCCTGCCCATTCGGATGCAGGTCGCTCTAAGGAGATCCGGGTCACCATGGACCATTCCAGCCCAAGCTCAGGGAGCTAATGGACGCTGGGAACCAGACTAGCCAGGCTCACATGAGCAACTGGAACCATAGTACACCAAGGCACATAGCATGCAGCAAAGCAACCAGCAAGACTACATGGAGCCCATGTCCCACATTCAAATCACAGCAAGCCATGCTGAGCCTTATACAAGTTCACGCAGTCAGGGGCATTTGCTAGATTGCTGGCAGGCTCCCAAGTGTTGTCAGAGTCTTCATAGCCCTTCCACTTGACAAGGTACTCCTTTGCTTTACCTGCACGCACATGCCGGTGGTTCACAATGCGTTCTACTTCATACTGTGGGGAATCATCTAGCCAGCCCAACTCAGTGGGGGGTAGACGACCAAAGTTGCCCTCATAGGGTCTTAGCAATGACACATGGAACACAGGATGAATCCTAGACATGGCTGGTGGCAGTGTCAGCTTTACAGCGTCCTCGCCCACATGAGCTTCAATCCTGAAAGGCCCCACATACCGTGGCAGCAGCTTCCTGGCTTTGCCCACCATGTTACGTAGGTTCATGGTACTAAGCAGCACACGGTCACCCACTTGGAACACACTGTCCGAGGATTTCCTGTGTGGATTAGCACCATTAGCCTGGCGGCTCTGTGCCAGTTTCATGCACCGTCTGGCTTCTTGAACACCCTTCTCCCAGCCTTCAGAGAAGAACTGGGCCATAGGAGGTGGCAACCGAGGTAACTCATGGGTCACCGGTGTCACTGGGGACTGTCCATAGTTAACCAGGAAAGGTGTAGACTTAATGCTTTCTTGCCATGAGTTATTGATTGCAAACTCGGCAAACGAGAGGTGTTTAGGCCAGTCTCGTTGAGTGGGAGAGATATAATGCCTAAGCATCTCCTCCAACACTTTGTTGTAACGCTCAACCTGCCCGTTTGACTGGGGGTGATAGCTGGAGGTGAGTGAGTGCTTCATGCCCATTAGCTTGCATACAGCTTGCCAGAACTTACTCACGAAAAGGGAACCCCGATCACTCACAACTTCAGAGGGTAGCCCATGGTGGACAAATACCTTATCAATGAAGAGTTGTGCAAACTCAGGAGCGTCCATGCTCTCTTTGCAGGGCACTAGATGTACCATCTTAGAGAGCCTGTCAACGAATACACAGATGGAATCATATCCATGTGATCCGGACGGTAGTTTGGTTATGAAGTCCATGTGCATGACTTCCCAGCGGTATCCAGGTATAGACAGAGGATGAAGGAACCCCCATGGCTTAGCTGTAACCGACTTGTTTCTCTGGCATGCATCACATGTTGTTACATAGTGACGCACATCAGTGCGTAAGTGTTTCCACCAGAACACACGCATGACATGCTCCAACGTCTTAGTGATCCCAACGTGGCCAGCATACTTAGCGTCGTGCATCTCATGCAGGATATGCTCTCGTAGCTGTTTGTCACGGGGCACAATGACGGTGCGTCGTTTGTTATGTCTCCATAGGCCATTATCATCCAGGTAGTAGTTCTTAGTCTTCCTACGCTTGGTGAAGTTGGAGTCAGCAGCATAAGCTCTGACCAACCACTCATGCAGGTTTGACAAGGGACCTGGTGGTTTGGGTGCACTGGGTTCTCCATCTGCTGGTACATCAGCAGCCCAAGTGACACGTTTGGTGGGTGGCCTTACAGCAGCACCATCACCTTGGCCTGGTGGTGGTTGTGTGGGTGGCACAGCGGCATCACCAGCACTCGTTTTTCGTGCCTCAGCACCAGTTTCCTCCCCCTCCTGAGAACGCCGCTTACTCCTAGTCATGACAAGGATACTCTTCACATTATCAGCACCAGGGCCTTTACACGTCTGTACTGTGGCAGCTGGAATGCGTGACAACGGATCAGCGGGATTAGATATACCAGGTAAATACTCAATGGTATATGAGAAGCGGGCCAGGAATTCCATCCATCTAGTCTGCCTGCGTGAAAGTATGTTTTGAGTGGGCAGAGAGATGAGTGGCCGGTGATCTGTGTACAGAGTGAATGGTACCCCTTCCAGGTAACACCTCCACTGTTGACACGCAGATACCAATGCCAGCAGTTCCTGTTCGCCCGTGGTGTAATTAACCTCAGCAGGGATTAATTTCCTGGAGTAATACGCCAACGGGTAGCCATCCTGCATCAGGACTGCACCGATGCCCTCAAGGGACGCGTCGCAGTGCACCTGGAAGGGTTTGCTGTGATCAGGAAGCTTGAGCATAGGCACATTAGAAATGGCCTGCTTCAAGGCATTGAATGCATCCAACTCAGCCTGAGGCCATGCTTTCCAAGGGAACGAGTCCTTCTTGGGGCCAGTCAGGTTAGTGAGGGGTGCAGCAATGGTGCTAAAATTATGAACGAATTTACGGACATAATTAGCAGCGCCCAGGAAAGACTGCAGGGTTTTGAGGCTTGTAGGGACAGGCCAGTTAGAGATGGCAGTAACTTTACAAGGGTCGACAGATATACCCTGAGCACTTATGATATGGCCCAGGAACATCAGTGTGCGTTTCATAAACTCACATTTAGATAACTTAGCATAGAATTTATTCTTACGCAGTAAGTCAAATACACGTCTGAGGTGGACTAGGTGCTGCTCAGTGTTCTCGGACATCACCAGGATATCATCGAGATACACGAGGGCACAGTCATTTATCACCTCAGCAAATGCTTCATTCATTACACGCTGGAACGTGGCAGGAGCATTTGTCAGGCCAAAACACAGTACCTTGAATTGGTAGTGTCCTTCAGGTGTCCTGAACGCAGTTTTAGGGACATCCTCAGCCGGGATGCGGATCTGGTGGTAACCAGCCTGCAAGTCAAGGGAGGAGAACACAGTTTTTCCTGCGAGCTGATCAAACAGATCATCAATGCGTGGCAAAGGATACTGGTCCCTGATTGTAATTTTATTGAGCTGGCGGTAATCAATGCACATGCGCAGCTCACCTGATTTCTTCTGGACAAACAGCACTGGTGCAGCAAAGGGAGAGGAGCTGGGCTCTATCAGGCCTTTGGCAAGGAGATCAGTGATCTGTCTACGCAGTTCATCATGCTCAGGTTTGGACATCCTATAGCTGGGCCTAGCTGGAGGCTTAGCATAAGGCTGCAAGGGGATGGAGTGCCCTACTGCACGCTCTGGTGGGAGTCCAGTGATGGGTTCGAATACATCAGAGTATTCATCAAGCAGAGCTTGGAGGTGCTGTCTATGGACAGGTGAAACATCTGCTGGCAAGGTAAGGTCTTCCAAAGACACCATAGCAACCATAGCAGAGCCCCCTTTACGCAACCATCTGGCTGCTTGCTTAGCTGTCACAAAGGCCTTTGGGTTGGCTTTGGACACAGCAGCAAGTACAGCAGCAGGTGGGCGGGGCAGTGAGTGGGTGGACCCAGGTGGCCTGTTGGCAACACACTGGCCAGCAGCACTCATGTCACCTGTGTGTGGATGCAAGGTTGTGTTACCTTGGGCAGTGCGCAGGGTCAGGGTCTGGTCGACGTAGTCGATCAAGGCCCCCTGCACAGACAGCCAGTCAGCACCCAGGAGCACGTCATAAGCATGAACAAGGTCAGGCATGACAGTCAGCAGGCACATGCAGCTAAAGCTGGCAATGTGCAACTGTACCTTGACATAGTGCTCACAGATCACAGGTTGATTGTTAGCAACATCAAACCTAAGTGACACAGGATAGGTATAGAGAGGAATACCATGCAGCTGAACATAGCTAGCACTAATGAATGACGCGTCAGCACCACCATCAGCTAACATATGGCAGACATGGCTGTCGATGGTGCCAGAGAACTGGAACCTCACCTTGTTGTCTTGTCCAGCAACCCCCAGGATGACTTGGGACGGTAGCATGGGGCAACAAAGGGCTGTCTTACATGATACCACATGACTCAGGCATGGGTCAGCAGCCTCACAACAAAACCCAACACAATCAGCTGCCAACATGGCAGTCCGCTCAGGCTTTGACACAGTATCAGGCAAAGCACACTTGCAGTTGTCCAATGCATTCACTGCAGGACCCTGACGCTCAGGTTTGTTTGGCACAGGCAATGACACACAGGGTATGCCAGTCTGTTGCTCAGGCTGTGTGCAGGCAACATTAGCACAGTTGCATGCAGCAGACAGTTGATCAGGCTCAGCAGTTGTTGCTACCGCAGCACAGGAACAGCACCTGCCTGGCTGGGCAACACCCTATTTGGCATTAGCAGTGGCCAGCTTGCCCTTGCCCTGCCCCTTATCATCATCATCTGGGCGGCTGCGCTTCTGAGGCACATTGGCCCCAGCAGGTGGCCTGGAGTAGCCTGACTGTTCACGGGCCTGCTTGGCAGGGAGGTGCTTCCAGGGACACTGGGGCTTCAAATGATCAGGGGAGTAGCAGTGGTGGCAATACTGGCCAGGCTTTACAGCCGTGGCAGCAGCAGCAGCACCAGCTCTCTTGCCAGTAGCAGCAGGGGGAGGCCCTGGCCGCATGCCTCCCATCCTGGGCACTTGGCGGCCAGCAGAGCGGGGGGCAGATGCTTGGCGAGCAGGAGCAGGCACCGTCATCTTTGTCTCGTGTATCTCATGCTCTGCGCGCTCAGTGATGGCACGGCCCTGCACAGCAGCCACATGGCGCTTGGGATTGACTGCACCGGCCAGGAACACAGCATTACGCTGTGCCTGCCTGGCAGAATCAATTGCCTGGGTCAATGTCGGGTTCTGCAAGGGGACAATGTCCTTCAAGACAGTCTCACGCAGACTGGGAGACAACCCAGTGACAAACAGATTGACCAGGAGGGACTCGTCCATGCACTGCGCACCAGCAGTTAACAGGTTGTTCCTAAACGCAATGAGATAGTCAGTGAGTTCAGGATAACTGGGACCCATACGGATCGACCTGTCGAGCAGTCTGTCGCGAGCCTCAAGCATGTCATCCCGCAAATCATCCCCTGTATACTCAAGGAAAGACGCACGCAAGAACTGCCAGGGAGGGGCAACACCTGTCTGCGCAAAATGAGCTTGCTGGACCGAAGGGTACCAAGCATTGCGTGCTGCACCAGATAGGAAAGCAGGGAAGACAGAGACAATGTCCAAAGAATAGCGAGCACAGTGGGCCTCCAAGTCATCGCAGAAGGCCGAAGCCCTGCGGACTGATTTAGCGCAGGCATCTGTCCACTTGTCTGGGCCAGGCACAGCCTTGGCAGCCGGGACAGAAGTAGGAGCAGGGGACAGGAGGTGGTGCAAAGCGCCACCTCGTCCACCAGCAGACAGATAAGTGCCAGGAATACACGCTGGACGTGTACCAGACCTGCTTGGGGAGGGCGTGCGCATTCCAAACAGCCTGTCCTGATAGGAAGACGATCTACCAGGAACTAGGCTCACCTGAGCAGCCAAGGAAGACATGGCGCGGTCCAAGTTCCTCTGGCGTATGCGCAGCGAGTTCAGCTCCATTCTGGTAGCCGCCAGTTCCTCTCGAAGCTGCTCAGCCTCGTCCTCTTCTTCCTCATCTTCGTCTGGCTGGGCGTCTTCGTCCTCAGCCTCCTCCTCATCATTGAGAAGTGCATCGTCCAGTGGGCCAGTGCCAGGACGGGAATGGTTAGCAGAAGTACCCGCAGGGTTGAGAGCTGCCATAAGGTCTCTGCGGAAATCGGCGTCAGTGCGAGCTAGAGCAAGCAGACCTCTGAAGTTTTCTGGGTCGGTGGATGTGCCAGCGCCAGGAGTCTCCCCAGTGGGAGTACCGTCAGTCATGATAGCGGCGTTGAGAGTTTATCGATGCGGAAACCAATGTAGCGTTCAGGAAGAGCGCGCCTTAAATCTTTTCAACGTGTGAGCGCCATGCAACGCTAGAAGCTGTTACAGGTGTCAGACTGTCTCAGCGTAACCAGGCCAGGACATAGAACGGCCCCCGGGGATCGAACCCGAATGGTGGGCAGGCAATACAGCCCACCATTTAACCTGCCTGTATCACACTTCGTCAGTGACACTAGCGGCCGACTGCTTAGTGCAGAATCGGAACGCTACAGTAAGAGGTTGATGTAATAAAGGCTCATCACCACATCATGAAACCTGTCACATCCTGAACTATTGACACTCGTGTAAAAGATGCCACTATTGGTGCCACCTAAGGGTACTTTTTTATTAGCTGGCTGGCTTCTATTGTCCATTTGCAAGCCAGCGCACTTTAAAAAAAAATCAAATCTCAGTGGTTGATGAGATACCGTGTGCCTGTCATTCAGTGCTGAATGCCTAGGCTTAATGCCTATCAGTACTGACTGCTTGTAAGTACTGACTGCTTGTCAGTACTGAATACTTGTCAGTACTGACTGCTTGTCAGTAATGAATACTTGTCAGTCCTGAATGACCATAATTTATTACTAATGGCCTGTCAGTACTGCCTGCCTGTCAGCACTGAATACCGTTCAGTGCTGAATGACCGTTACTTCCGACAAATGGACTGTCAGTACTGACAGTTATTCAGTACTGACAGTTGGTAACTCATCAACAAATGCTTGTCAGTATTGAAAACCTATCATTTATTAATGTATGTCTGAGGGGCTAGGGGTAGGGCTAGGGCTTGGGTTAGGGCTAGGGCTAGGACTAGGGCTAGGGCAAGGGCTAGGGCTAGGGCTAGGGCTAGAGCTAGGGCTAGGGCTAGGGCTAGGGCTAAGGCTAGAGTCGGAGCTATGGATTTGGGAGAATTGATAACATCAGCGATTACAATGTACACCTGTCAGCACTGACAAATGCGCGCACACATACTCCCACATCTGCATCATGCGCGCATACTCCCGCATCTTCTTAGCAGCCTCCTCAATGTTGGCAGCGATGGTGGCTGCGTTTCTTGCTCTCTCCCCCGCTGGCATGCTCGGCCTCGCAGTTCCTCGTGAACGCTCTCGACCTCCGCCAGGGGCCTCCGGCCCCTGGCGTCGGTCTCGAGCGTTCACTCGGAACTGCTTCGGCCTCGGTCGTTTACAAACCCGGAAAAGGTTCGGTGTTGCAGTTATCCTCATCGTAACAAGGGCAACCGACGGCTAATTATGTCCTAACCGTCAATTATAGGCAACCGTCAATTATAGGCAACCGTCAATTATAGCTTACCGTCAATTATAGCTAACCGCCAATTATAAGCAACCGCCAATTATGCCCAAGCGCCAACTACACGCAAACGTCAATCATAACCTTCCATCTCTTCAAGCCCTCACGCATCATCCTGCCACCCTCACCAAGACTATTATGGTAACATGTTGCGCTCCATGCGCTTCATGCGCTTCATCATGCGCTCAATAGAGGCTTGCTGCAGCTGATGCATTTGCTGCATTTGCATGCTCTGCATCATTGCAAAGCTACCTTGCATGCTCTGCATCTGAGCTTCCAAATGATGGCCAACATAACCCATAGACGGTTGGGCCACACTTTGCACAAAAAAGGCTGAGTGCCACCTGGCATGCCAAAGACCTGAGGAGGATAGGGCACCATGAACACCGAAGATGAGCTGCCACTTGCGGCACAAGGCTGAGCCGCACTTGGCACAACCACAGACTGAGCACCAGCATGAAACAGGAGCGGAGATGCACCATGCACGCTGCCTTGACCCGTAAAAGACAGACCACATGCGGGTGATGAGGTGGGGAGAGCCATGGGAGGGCTGGGAGGGCTGGGAGGGCTGGGAGGTGGTGGGGGAGCAGGCACTGTTCCCACGGCCGGTGATGAAGGCGAGCTTAGAGCCAGAGGAGAAGGCAAAGCTGCGGGTGTGGAAGACACCTCTACACCACCCCCCACATGAGCTGCCACCACAGTAGAGGCACTGACATGGGTCGCGTTGCTGCTGTTGACAGCAACATCGGAGGGGGTGATGGCTGCCATCATGGCTGCAGTTGCCTGTCCGCGCTTGGCTGTGCCATGCACGGTGTACGACTTCATGCTGCCAGGATCAGCCCAACCACCCATAGACTGTCGGAAGGCATCAGGGAAATCAGCAACACCCGTCGCCCCTGTGCGCTTCATGGAATGAGAAGTAAAGGACTCCTCCTCAGTATCAAACATGCTGGAGACACGGCTCTTCAAACTGTGCTCACCGACTTTTTGGTTGCAGTACCACTTGCCGCTGACCTCGTAGGCAGGGTTAGGCTTGATGAATAAACCAGCAGCATCTGCAGGGAGCTTGTTGAGAAGAAGGTCCAGTGCCACAACCGGGCAGCTCTGAAAAAAACAGAAAAACATAAAGGGGTTGATACACCACACCATGACTAATTGATACGCCACACCATGACCATGACCTTGCCACACGTGACTGAAGAGGACATGCAAAGGCACAACCAACAAGAGCAATCACGCCTCACCTTGGCTTCGGCAAGCTGGTTGCCCACGCGGATGGTGTTGGAGTTGGGCACCACCTCCTTGGGCTCAGGCGGGTTGTTGGCACCACGCAAACCACCCTGATGGTTCTTGCACGCAAAAGGGTCCACCACAAACTTGAAGCCCGGAGGAGTGTCAGCCACCACCACCTTGGTGAAGTGCTTGGGCTCCAAAGCATGGAGTTCCTTGCCGCGCATCTGTAAAAGCATGACAAGCATGATAAGAATGTGAACAAAATGAACTATGCTTGATAGTAAGAGGTTGATGTAATAAAGGCTCATCACCACATCATGAAACCTGTCACATCCTGAACTATTGACACTCGTGTAAAAGATGCCACTATTGGTGCCACCTAAGGGTACTTTTTTATTAGCTGGCTGGCTTCTATTGTCCATTTGCAAGCCAGCGCACTTTAAAAAAAAATCAAATCTCAGTGGTTGATGAGATACCGTGTGCCTGTCATTCAGTGCTGAATGCCTAGGCTTAATGCCTATCAGTACTGACTGCTTGTAAGTACTGACTGCTTGTCAGTACTGAATACTTGTCAGTACTGACTGCTTGTCAGTAATGAATACTTGTCAGTCCTGAATGACCATAATTTATTACTAATGGCCTGTCAGTACTGCCTGCCTGTCAGCACTGAATACCGTTCAGTGCTGAATGACCGTTACTTCCGACAAATGGACTGTCAGTACTGACAGTTATTCAGTACTGACAGTTGGTAACTCATCAACAAATGCTTGTCAGTATTGAAAACCTATCATTTATTAATGTATGTCTGAGGGGCTAGGGGTAGGGCTAGGGCTTGGGTTAGGGCTAGGGCTAGGACTAGGGCTAGGGCAAGGGCTAGGGCTAGGGCTAGGGCTAGAGCTAGGGCTAGGGCTAGGGCTAGGGCTAAGGCTAGAGTCGGAGCTATGGATTTGGGAGAATTGATAACATCAGCGATTACAATGTACACCTGTCAGCACTGACAAATGCGCGCACACATACTCCCACATCTGCATCATGCGCGCATACTCCCGCATCTTCTTAGCAGCCTCCTCAATGTTGGCAGCGATGGTGGCTGCGTTTCTTGCTCTCTCCCCCGCTGGCATGCTCGGCCTCGCAGTTCCTCGTGAACGCTCTCGACCTCCGCCAGGGGCCTCCGGCCCCTGGCGTCGGTCTCGAGCGTTCACTCGGAACTGCTTCGGCCTCGGTCGTTTACAAACCCGGAAAAGGTTCGGTGTTGCAGTTATCCTCATCGTAACAAGGGCAACCGACGGCTAATTATGTCCTAACCGTCAATTATAGGCAACCGTCAATTATAGGCAACCGTCAATTATAGCTTACCGTCAATTATAGCTAACCGCCAATTATAAGCAACCGCCAATTATGCCCAAGCGCCAACTACACGCAAACGTCAATCATAACCTTCCATCTCTTCAAGCCCTCACGCATCATCCTGCCACCCTCACCAAGACTATTATGGTAACATGTTGCGCTCCATGCGCTTCATGCGCTTCATCATGCGCTCAATAGAGGCTTGCTGCAGCTGATGCATTTGCTGCATTTGCATGCTCTGCATCATTGCAAAGCTACCTTGCATGCTCTGCATCTGAGCTTCCAAATGATGGCCAACATAACCCATAGACGGTTGGGCCACACTTTGCACAAAAAAGGCTGAGTGCCACCTGGCATGCCAAAGACCTGAGGAGGATAGGGCACCATGAACACCGAAGATGAGCTGCCACTTGCGGCACAAGGCTGAGCCGCACTTGGCACAACCACAGACTGAGCACCAGCATGAAACAGGAGCGGAGATGCACCATGCACGCTGCCTTGACCCGTAAAAGACAGACCACATGCGGGTGATGAGGTGGGGAGAGCCATGGGAGGGCTGGGAGGGCTGGGAGGGCTGGGAGGTGGTGGGGGAGCAGGCACTGTTCCCACGGCCGGTGATGAAGGCGAGCTTAGAGCCAGAGGAGAAGGCAAAGCTGCGGGTGTGGAAGACACCTCTACACCACCCCCCACATGAGCTGCCACCACAGTAGAGGCACTGACATGGGTCGCGTTGCTGCTGTTGACAGCAACATCGGAGGGGGTGATGGCTGCCATCATGGCTGCAGTTGCCTGTCCGCGCTTGGCTGTGCCATGCACGGTGTACGACTTCATGCTGCCAGGATCAGCCCAACCACCCATAGACTGTCGGAAGGCATCAGGGAAATCAGCAACACCCGTCGCCCCTGTGCGCTTCATGGAATGAGAAGTAAAGGACTCCTCCTCAGTATCAAACATGCTGGAGACACGGCTCTTCAAACTGTGCTCACCGACTTTTTGGTTGCAGTACCACTTGCCGCTGACCTCGTAGGCAGGGTTAGGCTTGATGAATAAACCAGCAGCATCTGCAGGGAGCTTGTTGAGAAGAAGGTCCAGTGCCACAACCGGGCAGCTCTGAAAAAAACAGAAAAACATAAAGGGGTTGATACACCACACCATGACTAATTGATACGCCACACCATGACCATGACCTTGCCACACGTGACTGAAGAGGACATGCAAAGGCACAACCAACAAGAGCAATCACGCCTCACCTTGGCTTCGGCAAGCTGGTTGCCCACGCGGATGGTGTTGGAGT
>JASKMD010000006.1:8734662-8751790 GCA_030144725.1 Haematococcus lacustris
CACCTCGCTCAATCCGTAGCAGCTGCCGCACAAGGTGAACCCTGGCCACTGCCGCCGCCTTCTCCCTACGCTACTGCAGGTCACGCTGCGCGCGGCGCTGGGCTCGCAGGAAGTGCTGGGCACGCATGGCCAGGCCCTGCTTGAGGCGGGCCCACCTGGCCCTGTGACCATCCCTAGGCAGCCCCAGCTGACTCGCAGCCTGGTGCCGTGGTGTTGGGCCTCCGCCTGTAGGATGTCCTTGAGGCAGTCCAGCATGTCAGGGTTGTCAAGGTGGGCGGGGTGCAGCTGCCAGGGAGCGGGGACGGTGAGAGGCAGGTCGGGGGGGCACACTGCCACAGACACGGGTCGGTGGTCGGTGGGCACAGGCAGCACCCCCTGGTTGGCGCTGTCCATCTGCCACTGCACCAGCTCCTCTGAGATATACCACCGGTCTAGGCGCGCACCCGTCTGCCCACGCTTGCTGAAGTGAGTAAGGTCTCTCTTGGAGGGGTGCAGATGGCGCCACGTCTCCACCAGACCCCGCTATCTCTTTTTTAGGAAGAGCATTACAAGAAGAAGAAGAAAAGGGGAAAGAAAAGATGAGAAAGAAGACTACATCGAACAAGGTTCACCCCCACACACAACACATACACATCGAAAAACCCCACCCACATATACCCCTCACCCCAACACAGCGGTCAAGACTCCCCCAGCAAAGGTCAACCCCGTCCCGAACAACGTCCAAACACTCCCCACACCCTCGCTCTACACCCTAGCCCTAAACCTCCTCCCCAGACTCTCCCACGCAACGACCCACAGTAGCCTAAGCCTTGCCCCCGACCTGGAACCTACTCAACTCAAGACCACCTAAGTCCCCGATACCTTGACACCCAAACACCCCAAGGCCCCCCAAGGCCTAGCCCACCCCCCCAAAGGCGCGCACTAAGCCCCCAACAGCCCCGCCCCCTGCTCCTCTATGCCCTCCACCTCCTCCACGCCCTCTCCCCCTGCCCCCGCCCTGCCCCTTGCCCGCCCCCCTCCCCTGCCAACCCCGCTGGCCCCTCCTTGCTCCTGCCCTCGAGCCTGCTCCGCCATCACCGAGAAGAAGCATTGGCTAGCGGGGGGCACGGCACGGGACAGCTTGAGCTCAGCCAGGGCGGCCACATGAGCTTGCAGCCACGGGCTGATGCCTCGCGAGGGAGGGGCGGTGGGGTCGGTGATGACCCACATGCTGAGGCCGCGGGAGGGGTCTGCCAGCAGGCTGTGGGTCAGAGGCTGCCAGGGACTGTCGGTGAGGTGGCCGTTGACCAGCACCTGGCTCGTGGCACCCCGGTGCAGCAGCTGAGCCCAGCGCACATGCCCCTCCTGGCAGAGCCCCATGGCCTCCATTGTGTCCTGGAGCAAGCCTCAAGACACGTTGTCAGGTACTCGAGCAGGTCTAGGTGGAACTGCACGTTGTCGCTGATGTCCCTGCCCAGGATGAAGGCGGACTAAGAGGGGGAAACCAGCAGGTCCAAGGGCAGCTGCAGCCGGTCCTCCACTGCCCTGGCCACCAGGCGCACGTCGCAGTTGAGGAGCGTGATGGGGCGGTAGCCGGCCACCTGGTCCCTCGGCTTGCCAGCCTTGGGCACGAGGGTGATGATGCCGGTCAGAAACTTAGCCAGCGGGGCAGGGTCAGTGGTGTCTTCCAGGGCCTCTCGCAACATGGCCCGCAGCGGCCGCCCCAGCTCCACCCACAGCCGGTCGTAGACCTCCATGGGCAGCCCATCTAGCCCCGGGGCCTTGCTGTGCGCGCAGCCCTGCAGAGCCCGGCCCAGCTCCTCCTCTGACAGCATAGGGCTGCCATCGGGGCCTTTGGCAGCCCTTGCCTGGGTGGGGGTGAGGTGGGATGTAAGGCTGCCCAGCAGCGTGGCGCGCGCAGCTGTGTCCACCGGCTTGGTTGCGTAGACTCTGGTGGGCTCGGCGGCTGAGTAGTGCTGCTGGAAAGCCCTGCACGCAGCCTTCACCCCGGCCGGCGTGGTGAGGTCTGCTGGCTGCCCTGGCTGGGTAGGGAGCTGGAGAGAGGAGATGAGGGTGGGGGTGTGCGCGGGCTGGTCGCGATGGTAGAAGTAAAAGGAGGAGCGGTCGCCGTAGTACTGTCGAGAACCGCGCTGGCTAGGAGGGACTGCTAGGCCCCCTGCTCCCTCGCCCCCACCCCAACCAGGGCTGCGGCCTCTCCCAGGTGCTGCGTTGCCTGCACCTCAGCCTTCCCCCCTCGCTCAATCCGTAGCGGCTGCCGCACAAGGTGAACCCTGGCCACTGCCGCCGCCTTCTCCCTACGCTACTGCAGGTCACGCTGCGCGCGGCGCTGGGCTCGCAGGAAGTGCTGGGCACGCATGGCCAGGCCCTGCTTGAGGCGGGCCCACCTGGCCCTGTGACCATCCCTAGGTAGCCTCAGCTGACTCGCAGCCTAGTGCCGTGGTGTTGGGCCTCCGCCTGTAGGATGTCCTTGAGGCAGTCCAGCATGTTAGGGTTGTCAAGGTGGGCGGGGTGCAGCTGCCAGGGAGCGGGGACGGTGAGAGGCAGGTCGGGGGGGCACACTGCCACAGACACGGGTCGGTGGTCGGTGGGCACAGGCAGCACCCCCTGGTTGGCGCTGTCCATCTGCCACTGCACCAGCTCCTCTGAGATATACCACCGGTCTAGGCGCGCACCCGTCTGCCCACGCTTGCTGAAGTGAGTAAGGTCTCTCTTGGAGGGGTGCAGATGGCGCCACGTCTCCACCAGACCCCGCTATCTCTTTTTTAGGAAGAGCATTACAAGAAGAAGAAGAAAAGGGGAAAGATAAGATGAGAAAGAAGACTACATCGAACAAGGTTCATCCCCACACACAACACATACACACCGAAAAACCCCACCCACATATACCCCTCACCCCAACACAGCGGTCAAGACTCCCCCAGCAAAGGTCAACCCCGTCCCGAACAACGTCCAAACACTCCCCACACCCTCGCTCTACACCCTAGCCCTAACCTCCTCCCCAGACTCTCCCACGCAACGACCCACACTAGCCTAAGCCTTGCCCCCGACCTGGAACCTACTCAACTCAAGACCACCTAAGTCCCCGATACCTTGACACCCAAACACCCCAAGGCCCCCCAAGGCCTAGCCCACCCCCCCGAAGGCGCGCACTAAGCCCCCAACAGCCCCGCCCCCTGCTCCTCTATGCCCTCCACCTCCTCCACGCCCTCTCCCCCTGCCCCCGCCCTGCCCCTTGCCCGCCCCCCTCCCCTGCCAACCCCGCTGGCCCCTCCTTGCTCCTGCCCTCGAGCCTGCTCCGCCATCACCGAGAAGAAGCATTGGCTAGCGGGGGGCACGGCACGGGACAGCTTGAGCTCAGCCAGGGCGGCCACATGAGCTTGCAGCCGCGGGCTGATGCCTCGCGAGGGAGGGGCGGTGGGGTCGGTGATGACCCACATGCTGAGGCCGCGGGAGGGGTCTGCCAGCAGGCTGTTGGTCAGAGGCTGCCAGGGACTGTCGGTGAGGTGGCCGTTGACCAGCACCTGGCTCGTGGCACCCCGGTGCAGCAGCTGAGCCCAGCGCACATGCCCCTCCTGGCAGAGCCCCATGGCCTCCATTGTGTCCTGGAGCAAGCCTCAAGACACGTTGTCAGGTACTCGAGCAGGTCTAGGTGGAACTGCACGTTGTCGCTGATGTCCCTGCCGAGGATGAAGGCGGACTAAGAGGGGGAAACCAGCAGGTCCAAGGGCAGCTGCAGCCGGTCCTCCACTGCCCTGGCCACCAGGCGCACGTCGCAGCTGAGGAGCGTGATGGGGCGGTAGCCGGCCACCTGGTCCCTCGGCTTGCCAGCCTTGGGCACGAGGGTGATGATGCCGGTCAGAAACTCAGCCAGCGGGGCAGGGTCAGTGGTGTCTTCCAGGGCCTCTCGCAACATGGCCCGCAGCGGCCGCCCCAGCTCCACCCACAGCCGGTCGTAGACCTCCATGGGCAGCCCATCTAGCCCCAGGGCCTTGCTGTGCGCGCAGCCCTGCAGAGCCCGGCCCAGCTCCTCCTCTGACAGCATAGGGCTGCCATCGGGGCCTTTGGCAGCCCTTGCCTGGGTGGGGGTGAGGTGGGATGTAAGGCTGCCCAGCAGCGTGGCGCGCGCAGCTGAAGAAGAAGAAGAAGAAGAAGACTACTCCGGTATTCACCGGCGTGCATTAAGGGAGGAGCTACCGCCTGGGGCGCGGCCTGCTCCCACCAATCAAGTCAAGAACGAGGCGACCCCCCTACCCTCCCTCCCTCTTGGTAGCCCTGAGTCTGTAGCTTGTCTTTGCAATGGAGTGGGCTGTCTCCACCGCGTGTCTTGTTAACTTGTGTAATAGTTTAGTAGTGTTATCTTGTGAGACCCCCAGGGCCAAGAGGTGTTGCCGTGTGTGTGCTTCATACGTTATGCCACCTATGCCAAGGAGGATGGGTCTAATCTCCACCATGTGGCCTTCCTTGCGTATGGTTTGAGCTAGATTGGTGTGTTGGTTGAGTGCCTTGTCTAATTGGTCCGTCCACCTTGAGTCCGAGCAGTATTTGATTTCTATAATAATGACCCGTTTAGCGGCTTTGCCATGTTTGCTCGTCTTCGTCGTTGGCATCACCATGAGAATGTCTGGTCTGGTGGTGTTTTTGGTTGCTGCTGTCTTCAGTCCGATTGCTCGTAGTGCTGTGTGTAGTGTGTCGTTAGGGAGGTCGAGGTCTTCTCGTGCGCCCTTCTCCCAGCTGCCGGTGTCCGCGAAGCTGATGTACCCGCCTAGGGTACCCTTGCTTATTGCTTTAGCGATGAGGCGGCCGGCCCCGTTATGCCTTTCTTGCACCATCGGTAGTGTCTCGCTGCAGCCCGAGAGGAGGTGAGTGGCACTGTCGGCTTCCCCGCAGAGTGGGCACCGGTCGTCGGTCGCCCGTTTCCAACGCATGGCTAGCTTTTGGTTATAGAGTCCGCCGGTACGGTAGAGAAGGGCAGTTCGTTGCGCGGGTATGGAGATGTTCGTGTCGGTCATCACCCTTTCGCCAGCCCCTTTCGCCGCGGCTTTGGTGATCTCCTGGGACATCTTGTAGTAGATACTGTCTTGATTGGCGAGACCGAGGCTGTGCTTGCGGTGCATGTGTGCTCGCACGCTTTGGCGGCAATCCGGCAGTGGGGCGGGGGTTTCGCCGTCGGCTTCGTTGTTGAGCCAGGTGTTAGTCTCTTTCCGTGTGGTCGGGCGGTAGGCCGGGGTGTTGGCGAGCTCTGGGTGTAGCGCCGCGTGCTTGGCGAGGGCGTCGGCGCCTTCGTTGCCGATAATTCCCGAGTGGGCCCGGACTTTGTAGTAGTGGATCGTGTCGGGGCTGTCGATGATGAGGGTGGCGATAGCGGTCAGAATGTCGTTGTGTCTGTGTGTGATGAGCGACATCGGGTTGGCGAGGGCTCGGCGGATCTGGTAGATAGAGCATAGGCTGTCGGTGGCGATGCGTTTGACCCCCGCTGCGCGCGCAGCTGTGTCCACCGGCTTGGTTGCGTAGACTCTGGTGGGCTCGGCGGCTGAGTAGTGCTCCTGGAAAGCCCTGCACGCAGCCTTCACCCCGGCCGGCGTGGTGAGGTCTGCTGGCTGCCCTGGCTGGGTAGGGAGCTGGAGAGAGGAGATGAGGGTGGGGGTGTGCGCGGGCTGGTCGCGATGGTAGAAGTAAAAGGAGGAGCGGTCGCCGTAGTACTGTCGAGAACTGCGCTGGCTAGGAGGGACTGCTGGGCCCCCTGCTCCCTCGCCCCCACCCCAACCAGGGCTGCGGCCTCTCCCAGGTGCTGCGTTGCCTGCACCTCAGCCTTCCCCCCTCGCTCAATCCGTAGCAGCTGCCGCACAAGGTGAACCCTGGCCACTGCCGCCGCCTTCTCCCTACGCTACTGCAGGTCACGCTGCGCGCGGCGCTGGGCTCGCAGGAAGTGCTGGGCACGCATGGCCAGGCCCTGCTTGAGGCGGGCCCACCTGGCCCTGTGACCATCCCTAGGCAGCCCCAGCTGACTCGCAGCCTGGTGCCGTGGTGTTGGGCCTCCGCCTGTAGGATGTCCTTGAGGCAGTCCAGCATGTCAGGGTTGTCAAGGTGGTCGGGGTGCAGCTGCCAGGGAGCGGGGACGGTGAGAGGCAGGTCGGGGGGGCACACTGCCACAGACACGGGTCGGTGGTCGGTGGGCACAGGCAGCACCCCCTGGTTGGCGCTGTCCATCTGCCACTGCACCAGCTCCTCTGAGATATACCACCGGTCTAGGCGCGCACCCGTCTGCCCACGCTTGCTGAAGTGAGTAAGGTCTCTCTTGGAGGGGTGCAGATGGCGCCACGTCTCCAGCAGACCCCGCTATCTCTTTTTTAGGAAGAGCATTACAAGAAGAAGAAGAAAAGGGGAAAGAAAAGATGGGAAAGAAGACTACATCGAACAAGGTTTATCCCCACACACAACACATACACACCGAAAAACCCCACCCACATATACCCCTCACCCTAACACAGCGGTCAAGACTCCCCCAGCAAAGGTCAACCCCGTCCAGAACAACGTCCAAACACTCCCCACACCCTCGCTCTACACCCTAGCCCTAAACCTCCTCCCCAGACTCTCCCACGCAACGACCCACACTAGCCTAAGCCTTGCCCCCGACCTGGAACCTACTCAACTCAAGACCACCTAAGTCCCCGATACCTTGACACCCAAACACCCCAAGGCCCCCCAAGGCCTAGCCCACCCCCCCAAAGGCGCGCACTAAGCCCCCAACAGCCCCGCCCCCTGCTCCTCTATGCCCTCCACCTCCTCCACGCCCTCTCCCCCTGCCCCCGCCCTGCCCCTTGCCCGCCCCCCTCCCCTGCCAACCCCGCTGGCCCCTCCTTGCTCCTGCCCTCGAGCCTGCTCCGCCATCACCGAGAAGAAGCATTGGCTAGCGGGGGGCACGGCACGGGACAGCTTGAGCTCAGCCAGGGCGGCCACATGAGCTTGCAGCCGCGGGCTGATGCCTCGCGAGGGAGGGGCGGTGGGGTCGGTGATGACCCACATGCTGAGGCCGCGGGAGGGGTCTGCCAGCAGGCTGTGGGTCAGAGGCTGCCAGGGACTGTCGGTGAGGTGGCCGTTGACCAGCACCTGGCTCGTGGCACCCCGGTGCAGCAGCTGAGCCCAGCGCACATGCCCCTCCTGGCAGAGCCCCATGGCCTCCATTGTGTCCTGGAGCAAGCCTCAAGACACGTTGTCAGGTACTCGAGCAGGTCTAGGTGGAACTGCACGTTGTCGCTGATGTCCCTGCCGAGGATGAAGGCGGACTAAGAGGGGGAAACCAGCAGGTCCAAGGGCAGCTGCAGCCGGTCCTCCACTGCCCTGGCCACCAGGCGCACGTCGCAGTTGAGGAGCGTGATGGGGCGGTAGCCGGCCACCTGGTCCCTCGGCTTGCCAGCCTTGGGCACGAGGGTGATGATGCCGGTCAGAAACTCAGCCAGCGGGGCAGGGTCAGTGGTGTCTTCCAGGGCCTCTCGCAACATGGCCCGCAGCGGCCGCCCCAGCTCCACCCACAGCCGGTCGTAGACCTCCATGGGCAGCCCATCTAGCCCCGGGGCCTCGCACCGGCGTTAAACAGCTCTCGACCTCAGCCAGCGGCCGCGTCGCTACGCTCCGCGGCCGCTGGCTTCGGTCTCGAGCTGTTTAGCGCCGGTGCTCGGCCTCGCGTGTTTAAACCCTTTAGCACTGGCGGTTTTGTCGTTATCTACTACTTAGTTAGGACACTGAAAGGCAACGGCGACCCACTCACCGCTAATGCCGTGCTGCTCCATGCTGACCATGTTGGTTTCTTGTTGGCTCTTACCTTGGAGTGGAGTTGGCTCTTACCTTGGAGTGGTCTTACCTTGGAGTGGTGTTGTTAGTGGTGGGGGTGGAAGAGCCAGGGTAGGGTTGAGCGTCAAGGGTGGGGTGGGCTCACTTCTGTCTGCTGGGGTAAGGGAGGGGGCTGGGATGTCAGGGGGGAGGTGACGGGGAGGGGGGAAGCAGGGGTTGGGGAGAGGTGAAAGTGGAATTGGTTGGACAGGGTAGTGAAGGGGAAGGGAGGCTAGTGGCATGACTGAAGGCGTCGGACCTGCAGCAAGCAAGGAGCGTGTTTATGGTGAGGCTGGCATGACATCCTGGGAAGCCGTGCGTATTGCATGACGAAGGCACTCACCTGGCATAGAGCAAATATGATGGGATGTTGTGAAGAGGGGTACAAGCCTTGTCGTGTCCTTGCTGTTTGCAATCATGCTTAGGCTTCCAAAGGCAAGGCAATACATCCCACAACATGCATGCTCACGCACCTGCCAGGGTGAGGGTGAGGGTGGGGGTGGGAGAGGGGGAGATGTATTGTCAAATTGGGAGGGGGTGGTTGTATAGGGCAGAGGGAAGGGGAGGTGCCCATTACACCTGCAGTCAGCCAAGGGGAAGGGAAAGGAGAGGGAGGGAGGGAGGGAGGGAGGGAGGGAGGGAGGGAGGGAGGGAGGGGAGGGAGGGAGGGAGGGAGGGAGGGAGGGAGGGAGGGAGGGAGGGAGGGAGGGAGGGAGGGGAGGGAGGGGAGGGAGGGAGGGAGGGAGGGAGGGAGGGGAGGGAGGGAGGGGGGGAGGGAGGGAGGGAGGGAGGGGACCATTAATCCTGCAGCAGCACAAAAGGCACGCTAGTGGTTAAGCTAGGTAGAGGGAGCCACATACCTGCACAGGGATAGCCACTCACCTTGACAACTTCGCATGGTTTGCATGGATGACGGCGCGGCTTGCTCGTAGTGTGTCGCTGCGTTGCTAGGCTGGCTACGTTGGCATCTCGCGTGGCTGCGTGGCTGCGACTTTGCGAGGTTGTGTAGCTGTGTCGCGATGCTGGTGAAGTGGCTGGACTGCGGGGCTGAGCTAGCTACGTAAATGGCTGTACGCCTAGCTTCGAGGTTGGCTGCGTTATGGAAATGGAAATGGAAATGGCTACAACGCTAGTTGAAACTACCTTGTGTGTCTGAGCTAGCTAGCTAGCTGCGATGTGGCTGGGAGCGAGCTGAGCTTCGGGCCTGACTGCGAGGCTGGTTGCAAGGCTGCGAGGCTGCGAGGCTGGTTGCAAGGCGCCTGGCTACCTAGATGCGGGTCGCGGGGCAGTGTGGCTGCAAGGCTGCGAGGCTGAGTTTATAGGCTGCTTATCCTCAAGGCTGACCTTCTAGCTGGCACTAGCTTCTGCTACGTTCCTAGCATGACTAGGATCGACGCTAGTTGACTACGCCGCGTACTGGGCGCATGTTAGTTTTTCATATTTCATGTCAAAAAAAAACATGCAAGCCGATCTGCCGTTCGTGCCGTTCGAGCCGCCCTTCACGCCCTCAATTCGGTAGCCCCTGCCCTCAATTCGGCAGCCAGGCTAGGTAGCCAGGCGGCCACTGAGCCAGCAGACCACGCAACATCGCCACATCGCAGCCAGGCAGCTACAGTCGGCCTGGTAGCCACATCTCACGTAGCGGCCAGCCTCCTAGCCAATCTCGCAACCTGGAGATCTCAGCCAACTCCGTAGCCACGCGTTGCGCGATAACACACGGGCATTACCTCGCCACGCTTTGCGCGTAGCCAATGCGTTGCGAGGTAATGCACCGTTTCACATGCAGCGACCCATTTTTTGCCACCATCTTCGAGCCCATCTTCCCTGCCCCTTCTGCATCAAATTCGGTGAGTGCATCTTGTACCCACCATTCATTGCTCCTCCTTTGACAACCTGTCACCTCCTTGCCGCAGGTCCACATCCCTTTACCCTCCTTCCCCTTTCACTCCCCTTCCTCCCCCCCTCCCCCGCACCTCCCTCCCTTACCCTCTCTCCCTCCCCTCCCCCGCTTTCATCACCCCGTACCCTCTCCATTGCAGCCCGTCCCACTACAAAGGTAAGACCAAGGTAAGAGCCAGCGAGGATGAAGCATGGAGGAGCATGGAGGATCAGGGAGCAAGCGGTGAGTGGCTCCGCTCCTGAACCTAGCCTCCGTCATGCACCTACCTTCCTTAGATGTTTTGCTAGCCTCACTGTAAGTACGCTCCTTGCTTGCTGCAGGTCTGACGCCTATACTCCTGCCCCCTGCCTCCTTCACCCTTCCCTACCCTATCCCACCAATCCCACTTCTACTTCTCCCCAACCCCCCCTTCCCCTCTCCCCGTCACCTCTCCCCCACCCACCCTCTTCCCACCACCACCACCACCCCCTCCCTTCCCCCTTCTCCTTCTCCTTTCTCTTCCCCTTCTCCTTCTCCTCTCCCCTCTTCCCCTTCCCCTTCTCCTTTCTCTTCCCCCATCCCCCGCCCCACCCTACCCCACCCTCCTACTCTACCCTCCTTTCCTACTCCCCCCCTCCCCCTCGCCTTCTACCCCCTGACATCGCAGCCATCTGCCATCCCTTCCCTACCCTTCCCATCAGCCAAGAGCATACCTTCACCAACATACCTCGGCACCGTGGCATCACTACCAACCCCCTTCCCACCCCCCTCCACACACAAGCTCCCCCTTCCCCCCTTATCCCTACCCTTCGCTCCCTGGTTGCTGGTGGCTACCGGTAAGTGGCCAACACACAGCGCCCAACCTGATCTCCCTAACTCACGTGCACGCCCCTTGGCTGCAGGTCTGATGGGCTCCCCTTCTCTTTCCCCCATAGACAATTCATCAACCCCGCCCCCCCCTTCCCCCGCCCCCCTACCCCTATCCCCTATGCCCCCCTATGCGCACTGTACGAGCAGTCCGGAGGCAGCCACTCCCCATACCCCCTTCCCCTATCTCCTCCCTCCCCCTCCCTATCAGTGAGAGCACAAAACGTGTACCATGGCGTAGCCCCTCTACCCACATTGCTAGGTGAGTGCCACTCCACCCCAATCACCCCTCCCCACACCACCCCGCCGGTGCCCCTGTTGCTGCTTCTACTGCCCCCCTGCTGCTGCCCCTGCCCCCTGCTGCTGTTGCCGCCCCCCTGCCCCCCTGCTGCCCCCCTGCTGTTGCCGCCCCCCTGCCGCCCCTGCTGCTGCCCCCTGCCCCCCTGCTGCTGCCCCTACTGCTGCAGTCCCCCTGCCCCCCTGCTGCTGTTGCAGCCCCCCTGCCGCCCTGCTGTTGCCCCCCCCTGACCCCTGCTGCTGCTGCCACCCCCCTGCCCCCCTGCTGCTGCAGTGCTTGTTGCTAACCAGTACTAGTTGCCAGCCAGTGCTGGTTGCAAACCTGTGCTCGTTGACAGCCAGTGCTGGTCGACAGCCAGTGCTGGTTGCCAGCCAGTGCTTGTTGCAAACCAGTGCTGGTTGCCAACCAGTACTGGTCGACAGCCAGTGCTGGTTGCCAACCAGTGCTTGTTGCAAACCAGTGCTGGTTGCCAACCAGTACTGGTTGCCAGCCAGTACTGGTTGATAGTCAGTGTTGGTTGCCAGCCAGTGCTGGTTGCTGTGTGCCATGCCAGCCAGTAATGTGTGTCATGCATTGTAGTCATTGGGTACAGTAGAGCATTGCATGTAAGATGACTCTGTGTCACTTTGCAGGGGCTGGAGCATGGGCGAGTACCTTCATTACGTCAAGGTCGTTGGACCTTATCTAAAAGAGGGCATTAAATTAGGACAACCAGCACATGAGATTGTGGAGGGTGTTAGTTGACGCTACATAGCTTGATGGTTGCGTGGCGCTGTGTGCTATGTAACATTGTGATAACCAGGAGTGGGTCATAGCATGTGCATGTGGTTATAGAATGTTGTCCTCATGGTGATATGTACTCAGTATACCTTGCAACATCTGCAGCTCAGTATCACGTGTAAGTACATCCAACGGCTCTAGCCCAACGTGTAATAATCTCCAGCTTGTTAACCGTTTCCGAGCAAGCCCCTTCCTTCAGCCCTTTACCCAGCCCTTCAACACTTGAGGGGGTCACACAGCCACCCATCCCTCTCGTTGCTGCTGCCCCCCTGCCCCCCTGCTGCTGTTGCTGCTGATCCCCTGCTGCTGCTGCTGCTGCTACTGCTGCCCCCCTGCCCCCCTGCTGCTGCTGCCGCTGCTGCCCCCCTGCCCCCTGCTGCTGCTGCTGCTGCTGCCCCCCTGCCCCCCTGCTGCTGCTGCTGCTGCTGCCCCCCTGCCCCCCTGCTGCTGCTGCTGCTGCTGCCCCCCTTCCCCCTGCTGCTGCTGCTGCTGCTGCTGCTGCCCCCCTTCCCCCCTGCTGATGCTGCTGATGCTGCCCCCCTGCCCCCCTGCTGCTGCTGCTGCCCCCATTGCCCCCCTGCTGCTGCTGCTGATGCTGCCCCCCTGCCCCCCTGCTGCTGCTGCTGCTGGCCCCCTGCCCCAAGCTCCTGCGGTCAGCCAGTACTGGTTGGGGGCCAGCCAGTACTGGTTGGGGGCCAGCCAGTACTGGTTGGGGGCCAGCCAGTACTGGTTGGGGGCCAGCCAGTACTGGTTGGGGGCCAGCCAGTACTGGTTGGGGGCCAGCCAGTACTGGTTGGGGGCCAGCCAGTACTGGTTGGGGGCCAGCCAGTACTGGTTGGGGGCCAGCCAGTACTGGTTGGGGGCCAGCCAGTACTGGTTGGGGGCCAGCCAGTACTGGTTGGGGGCCAGCCAGTACTGGTTGGGGGCCAGCCAGTACTGGTTGGGGGCCAGCCAGTACTGGTTGGGGGCCAGCCAGTACTGGTTGGGGGCCAGCCAGTACTGGTTGGGGGCCAGCCAGTACTGGTTGGGGGCCAGCCAGTACTGGTTGGGGGCCAGCCAGTACTGGTTGGGGGCCAGCCAGTACTGGTTGGGGGCCAGCCAGTACTGGTTGGGGGCCAGCCAGTACTGGTTGGGGGCCAGCCAGTACTGGTTGGGGGCCAGCCAGTACTGGTTGGGGGCCAGCCAGTACTGGTTGGGGGCCAGCCAGTACTGGTTGGGGGCCAGCCAGTACTGGTTGGGGGCCAGCCAGTACTGGTTGGGGGCCAGCCAGTACTGGTTGGGGGCCAGCCAGTACTGGTTGGGGGTCAGCCAGTACTGGTTGGGGGCCAGCCAGTACTGGTTGGGTGTGAGCCAGTACTGGTTGGGGGTGAACCAGTACTGGTTTGGGGTAAACCAGTACTGGTTTGGGGTAAACCAGTACTGGTTGGAGGTGGACCAGTATTGGTTGCGGGGCGGCTTGTACTGGTTGGGGGTGGACCAGTACTGGTTGGGGGTGGACCAGTACTGGTTTTCTCCTATCTCCTCAGCCCGATTTTTTCTCGATTTTAGGTTTACACCCCCATTCTTAGAACCGCTAAAAAATACATTCTATCAAGCCACTTTGTCAAAAAAATCAACTTTTCTCATGAATTTTTCAGCGAGTGAGGTCACACTTAAGATACAGTTAGCTCACCCCCTGATGGGCTGGCTGAACCTAGCATGCCTTGCTCCAACAGGCAGCAACAGCTGGAGCAGCGGCAGCAGCGGTAGCAGCGGCCGCAGCAGCAGGGGCAGCAGCAGCAGCAGGGGCAGCAGCAGCAACGGCAGCAGTGGCAGCAGCGGCAGCAGCAGCAGTAGCAACAGGGGCAGTAGCAACAGGGGCAGCAATAGCAGGGGCAGGGGCAGCATTAGGGACAGCAGCTGCAGCGGCAGCAACAGTAGCATCAGAGGCAGCAGCAGCAGAGGCAGCAGCAGCAGGGGCAGCAGCAGCAGAGGCAGCAGCAGCAGGGGCAGCAGCGGCAGCAGCGGCAGCAGCGGCAGCAGCACCTGGGGCGGCAGCAGCGGCACCAGCACAGCAGGGGCAGCAGCTCCTGGAGCAGCGGCAGCAGCGGCAGCAGCAGCAGGGGCAGGGGCAGCTGGGGCAGGGGCAGCTGGGGCAGGGGCAGCAGTACCAAGGGCAGCAGCATCAGGGGCAGCAGCATCAGGGGCAGCAGCAGTAGCATCAGGGGCAGCAGCAGCGGCAGCAGGGGCGGCAGGGGCGGCAGGGGCAGCAGCAGCTAGGGCCGGGGCAGCAGTAGCTGGGGCAGGGGCAGCAGTAGCAGGGGCAGCAGCATCAGGGGCAGCAGCATCAGGGGCAGCAGCATCAGGGGCAGCAGCAGTAGCAACAGGGGGCAGCAGCAGTAGCAACAGGGGCAGCAGCATCAGGGGCAGCAGCAGTAGCAACAGGGGCATCAGCAGGGGCAGCAGCAGCAGCAGCAGCAGGGGCAGGGGCGGCAGAGGCAGTAGGGGCAGGGGCAGCTGGGGCAGGGGCAGCAGCATCAGGAGCAGCAGCAGCAGGGGCAGCAGCATCAGGGGCAGCAGCATCAGGGGCAGCAGCAGTAGCAACAGGGGCAGCAGCAGCAGGGGCAGGGGCGGCAGAGGCAGCAGGGGCAGGGGCAGCAGCAGCAGCGGCAGCAGCATCAGGGGCAGCCGAATCAGGGGCAGCAGCAGTAGCAACAGGGGAAGCAGCAGCAGGGGCAGGGGCGGCAGGGGCAGCAGGGGCAGCAGCAGCTGGGGCAGGGGCAGCAGTAGCAGGGGCAGCAGCATCAGGGGCAGCAGCATCAGGGGCAGCAGCAGTAGCAACAGGCGCAGCAGCAGCAGGGGCAGCTGGGGCAGGTGCAGCAGCTGCAGGGGCAGGGGCGGCAGGGGCAGCAGGGGAAGGGGCAGATGGGGCAGGGGCAGCAGTAGCAGGGGCAGCAGCATCAGGGGCAGCAACATCAGGGGCAGCAGCATCAGGGGCAGCAGCAATAGGGGCAGCAGCGGCAGCAGCGGCAGCAGCGGCAGCAGTAGCAACAGGGTCAGCAGCAGCAGGGGCAGATGGGGCAGGTGCAGCAGCTGTAGGGGCAGGGGCAGCAGCAGCAGGGGCAGGGGCGGCAGAGGCAGCAGGGGCAGGGGCAGCTGGGGCAGGGGCAGCAGTAGCAGGGGCAGCAGCATCAGGGGCAGCAGCATCAGGGGCAGCAGCATCAGGGGCAGCAGCATTAGGGGCAGCAGCAGTAGCAACAGGGGCAGCAGCAGTAGGGGCAGGGGCGGCAGAGGCAGCAGGGGCAGGGGCAGCAGCAGCAGCGGCAGCAGCATCAGGGGCAGCCGAATCAGGGGCAGCAGCAGTAGCAACAGGGGCAGCAGCAGCAGGGGCAGGGGCGGCAGGGGCAGCAGGGGCAGCAGCAGCTGGGGCAGGGGCAGCAGTAGCAGGGGCAGCAGCATCAGGGGCAGGAGCATCAGGGGCAGCAGCAGTAGCAACAGGCGCAGCAGCAGCAGGGGCAGCTGGGGCAGGTGCAGCAGCTGCAGGGGCAGGGGCGGCAGGGGCAGCAGGGGCAGGGGCAGCAGCAGCAGCATCAGGGGCAGCAACATCAGGGGCAGCAGCAACAGGGGCAGCAGCGGCAGCAGCGGCAGCAGCGGCAGCAGCGGCAGCAGTAGCAACAGGGTCAGCAGCAGCAGGGGCAGATGGGGCAGGTGCAGCAGCTGCAGGGGCAGCAGCAGCAGCAGCAGGGGCAGGGGCGGCAGAGGCAGCAGGGGCAGGGGCAGCTGGGCCAGGGCAGCAGGAGCAGGGGCAGCAGCAGTAGCAACAGGGGCAGCAGCAGTAGGGGCAGGGGCAGCAGAGGCAGCAGAGGCAGGGGCAGCAGCAGCAGCGGCAGCAGCATCAGGGGCAGCCGAATCAGGGGCAGCAGCAGTAGCAACAGGGGCAGCAGCAGCAGGGGCAGGGGCGGCAGGGGCAGCAGGGGCAGCAGCAGCTGGGGCAGGGGCAGCAGTAGCAGGGGCAGCAGCATCAGGGGCAGCAACATCAGGGGCAGCAACATCAGGGGCAGCAGCAACAGTGGCAGCAGCGGCAGCAGCGGCAGCAGTGGCAGCAGCGGCAGCAGCGGCAGCAGCGGCAGCTGCAGGGGTAGGGGCAGCAGCAGCTGGGGCAGGGGCAGCAGCAGCTGGGGCAGGGGCAGCAGTAGCAGGGGCAGCAGCATTAGGGGCGGCAGCATCAGGGGCAGCAGCATCAGGGGCAGCAGCAGTAGCAACAGGGGCAGCAACAACAGCAGCAGGGGCGGCAGGGGCAGGGGCAGCTGCAGCTGCAGCAGCAGCGGTAGCAGCAGCGGCAGCAGCAGCGGCAGCAGGGGCAGCAGCACTAGCAACAGCGGCAGCAGGGGCAGGGGCAGCGGCAGCAGGGGCAGCAGCGGGGCCTTCATTGTGTCTTGAAGCAAGCCTCAAGACACGTTGTCAGGTACTCGAGCAGGCCTAGGTGGAACTGCACGTTGTCGCTGATGTCCCTGCCCAGGATGAAGGCGGACTAAGAAGGGGACACCAGCAGGTGCAAGGGCAGCTGCAGCCGGTCCTCCACTGCCCTGGCCACCAGGCGCACGTCGCAGTTGAGGAGCGTGATGGGGCGGTAGCCGGCCACCTGGTCCCTCGGCTTGCCAGCCTTGGGCACGAGGGTGATGATGATGCCGGTCAGGAACTCAGCCAGCGGGGCGGGGTCAGTGGTGTCTTCCAGGGCCTCTCGCAACATGGCCCGCAGCGGCCGCCCCAGCTCCACCCACAGCCGGTCGTAGACCTCCATGGGCAGCCCATCTAGCCCCGGGGCCTTGCTGTGCGCGCAGCCCTGCAGAGCCCGGCCCAGCTCCTCCTCTGACAGCATAGGGCTGCCATCGGGGCCTTTGGCAGCCCTAGCCTGGGTGGGGGTGAGGTGGGATGTAAGGCTGCCCAGCAGCGTGGCGCGCGCAGCTGTGTCCACCGGCTTGGTTGCGTAGACTCTGGTGGGCTCGGCGGCTGAGTAGTGCTGCTGGAAAGCCCTGCACGCAGCCTTCACCCCGGCCGGCGTGGTGAGGTCTGCTGGCTGCCCTGGCTGGGTAGGGAGCTGGAGAGAGGAGATGAGGGTGGGGGTGTGCGCGGGCTGGTCGCGATGGTAGAAGTAAAAGGAGGAGCGGTCGCCGTAGTACTGTCGAGAACCGCGCTGGCTAGGAGGGACTGCTGGGCCCCCTGCTCCCTCGCCCCCACCCCAACCAGGGCTGCGGCCTCTCCCAGGTGCTGCGTTGCCTGCACCTCAGCCTTCCCCCCTCGCTCAGTCCGTAGCAGCTGCCGCACAAGGTGAGCCCTGGCCACTGCCGCCGCCTTCTCCCTACGCTACTGCAGGTCACGCTGCGCGCGGCGCTGGGCTCGCAGGAAGTGCTGGGCACGCATGGCCAGGCCCTGCTTGAGGCGGGCCCACCTGGCCCTGTGACCATCCCTAGGCAGCCCCAGCTGACTCGCAGCCTGGT
>JASKMD010000006.1:8752290-8770244 GCA_030144725.1 Haematococcus lacustris
GAGTGTAGCGAACGGCTCCTCGAAGCCTAGCTCGCCTCCGAGTACTTCTGTACTGCAGTGTGACATGGTGGGCGAAAGGGGCAGGTGGGCCTTCGCGCACACCTGCTTCAGAGGTTCGACTCCTCGGGGAAAACGTTCTAAACCCTGGCCGTGTCACGCTGTGGGAACGAAGGTAGTTAACGGTTGTCAGCGTGGTGTCTTGCACGCTACATTTTGGTTTCCGACCGACGTTGCTTTACGTTACCTTCTTTTCCTAAGCAATATGACTGCTAACAAGGAACCTCCGCCTGGCGGAGACAAACGGGCTGAGCGTCCCGCTCCAGGGGGCCAGACTCCTGGTTCCCCGCCCCCAGCGACTCCAAGCACGGCCGCTGGAGCCCCAGCAGGACTCCCTGTTGCAGCTGGGGCGCCAATTACTGGCACGGCACCTGCTGCCAACAACACGCCCTCTCTTTCTGCCGCAGCCCCTGTTTTCGCAGACGTCGAGAAGATCACAGGCCTGCAGCCCGCCCAAGCGCTGGACTTGCTGAGATCTGTTCTGACTTCTCTGAACAGCATCGTTTCTGCTCAGCCTCAGGCTGCTCCTGTTCCTCCTGCGACTGCTGCTGGCGTTGGCCCTCTCTCGTATGCGGGAGCCCTGACAGCTGCGCCCATCCTCCCTGAAGTCGGCACTTCTGCCGCAGCAGCTGCGGCTGATGAGATCCAGCGCCTGCGCCAGCAGCTGGTGGGGGTCACTGCGCACCTGGAGGCTGCCCAGAACGAGGCTGTCCGCGTGCGAGCTGAGCTCTCGGAGATGGAAAGCCTGCAGGACCGCCAGAATGTGGTGGTGAGTGGAGAGCAAGGTGTTGCAGCCATTCGCAGCCAGTCGGACAGGCCTGTTGCGAACAGGAGCAGTGGCACGTCTGCTGCGTTGCCTGCTCCTGGTGCTGCGCCAGCCTTATCAGGCACTGTTGCACCTGTAGCCCCATTGTCGGGCAGACAGACACCTTTGTCTCACGTTGCACCTCCTGCTAATGCGACACTTGCTGCGCCAGTCCCTATGTCCAGGGTTAAGATCCCTGCCACCCTGCCACTTCCCGAGTAGCAGAAATCTTCTGTGAGGATCTTGAGGTGCATTGTGCATATCTGCGCATAGACCCTGCTGATGCCCTGCCTAATTTCTTGACAGGCAAGGCCAGAGAAGTATGGTACCCAGCAACCAGGAATGCTCACATTCTTGCCCATGGTTCTAGGCCAACATGGGCCCACCTGCGTGTTTCCTTTAAGGAAATGGCTGGTGATGACCTGCGCAATGAGTCAGATGTGCACCGCAGGAAACTCCTGGATCCCAATGCCTTGCGCATGTCAGCAGGATCCACTTTGAATGCTTACATCACTGATTTCAGGAACACTCTGACAGTGGCAGGTTCTACCTGCATGGCGCCAGCTATGCTGGTGGCCACCTTCATTAGGGGGCTCACATCTGAGCTGCAGTCCTCGGTGGTGCATGATCTTGCCCTGATGCGTGACCCCACCCTGAACGATGCCATTCAGGCTGCTGTGAATGCACAGAAGGTACTGTTTGCAGTAGCTACCAACCATGTGGGACGTCGCCCACCTGCTCCCCATGTGGCTGCCTTTGTGCCCCCTAAGCAGATGAACCGCCTCAGGACTCCCCCTGGCCTTGCTGGAGGACCCCCTCCTGCCCCTCGTGGCCCTTACTGGGACGTGTCCAGCAGCAGCGGCAGTGGAGGCCACCGTGGCAGCCGCCACAGCAGCCAAGGTGGGGTTCGCCATGCTGGCCGTGCTGCCCTGGCTCCCCCGGCCACGGCCCCTGTGTGCCCAGCACCTGCTGCTGGCGGGTCCACCCTGCCAATTCCTGGCTATGCGTGCCATCACTGCTGGAACCCCAACCACTTCCGTGACTACTGCAACTTGAAGCACCTGCCAGCAGATGAGGCCCGCCGGGTCAGCGGCTACCCCCGTCCTGCCTCCCTGGGCCCCCCTTCCCGCCATGCCAACCCTCCTGGGGATCTTCCCCCCCGGCCTCAGAAGCGAGACCGCAGCCCCCCTGGCAAGGGTGGCTGGAAGCAGCAAGGCTCCAGAGGTGACCGGCGCCGTTGAGGCTTTGCCCAACCAGTGCGCCAGGCCTGTGTTGGTGCCTGTGGGACTGTGCCAGTTAAGCAGGCATGTTTGCCAAGGGACAGTGCTGCAGACGACAGTGTGTTACACTTCTCGTTCTCTGGCAAGGTGAATGGTAGGGACTGCACCATGCTCTTTGATAGCGGTGCAGCAGCAAGTTTCATTAACTGTGCAGCTGTTGAGATGTACTCTCTGAGTAGCTACAGACTTCAGCAACCTAGGGAGTTCCAGGTTGCAAATGGCCAGCCTGTCATGTGCACACATGCATGCACTGTACAGCTGCAGGTCCAGTCTTTGAACTGCCAAGTAGACTTGTTAGTTATGCCAGAGATGTTCTCTGCTTTTGATGTGTTAATGGGTAGCGACTGGTTGCAGTCCAACGGTGCTTTGCTTGATTACCTGGCCCGTACAGTGACACTGCAGATGTCAGCTAACAAGACCGTGCTCAAGTGTGAGCCTGCAGCGCCAATTCTGGCCCCACACTGTGCCCATATACTGGCCAAGCATAGTCATGCTACAGTGTCAGCTAAGGTTGCCTACAAGTGGTTAAGAAAAGGAGGCCAATCTCTGGTCGCTCTGATATCTTCTCAACCCGTCAACCTTACCCCCCCTCCAGCAAATCTGCTATCCGTGCACCCTACCCCTTCTCCAGCAAATTTGTTGTCCAATGACCCTGTCCCTCACACTCAGTCAACAACCTCACCCCCTGACACACCTATCAATTACCCTACCAACATCCCCCATGCTGTGGCAGCTCAGCTGACAAAGCTCATATCTGAGTTTGAGGACGTCTTCGCACCCTTCAACAAACTGCCCCCTCAACGTCCAGTGGGACATACCATCCCTCTCCAGCCTGGCTGTAAGCCACCAGCTCTGCCGTCTTATAAGATGAGCCAACCTGAGCTCCTGGAGATGAAGAAGCAGGTTGCTGCCTTCCTGGAACAGGGCATCATTGAGCCGTCATCCTCACCCTATGCTGCACCTGTCCTCTTTGTGAAAAAGAAGTCAGGTGAGTTGAGGATGTGCGTAGATTACCGCCAGCTCAATAAGATAACCCTAAGGGATCAATACCCACTGCCTAGAGTGGATGACCTGTTTGACAGGTTAGCTGGTTGCACGGTGTTCTCATCACTTGATCTACAGGCTGGTTATCACCAGATTAGGATCCCTGACGAGGATGTGCCCAAGACAGCTTTCAGGACACCTACTGGCTTGTACCAGTTTAAGGTGCTATGCTTTGGATTAACCAATGCACCTGCCACGTTTCAACGTGTTATGAATAATGCTTTTGCTGATGTCATTAATGACTGTGCACTGGTGTATATAGATGATATACTCATCATGTCCAAATCAGTTCCAGATCACTTCAATCATCTGAGGAGGGTCTTGGAGCTACTCAGGAAACATCAGTTCCAAGCCAAGCTGTCAAAATGTGAGTTTCTTAAAACTGCCCTGAAATTTCTGGGTCACATTGTCAGTGATCAGGGTATTGCTGTAGACCCTGATAAGGTGAAATCCATCACCTCTTGGCCATTGCCACGCAGTTTAACTGCCATGCAGCAATTTCTTGGTGCTGCCAATTTCGTGCGCAAATTTGTACACAATTTCAGTGCTCTTGCAGCACCACTCACTGACCTGACTGGCAAAGCAGGCACTGAGTTTAATTGGCATAAGTGGCCTGATGATAAATTGCAAGCTTTTGATGCTCTCAAACAGGCTATCTCTAAAGTACCTCTACTTAAAATACCTGATATCACTAAGCCTTTCCAGGTTTACTGTGACGCCTCTCTGCAAGGTGTTGGAGCTGTGCTCATGCAAGAGGGTTATCCTCTAGCTTATTTAAGCAAAAAGCTGATTCCAGCTGAGAAAAATTACACCACTGGAGAGCAGGAATTACTTGCTATCATTACTGCGTGTAAAGAGTGGCGTTGCTACCTGGAGGGTGTCCCTTTCACTCTGTATACAGATCACAAGCCCTTGGTGGCTCTGAAAACACAGAAAGTCTTATCAAGACGACAAACCAGATGGTTAGAGTTCCTCTCACGGTATAATTTTACCATAGAATACCTACCTGGTGATACTAACCCTGCTGACCCCCTGTCACGCATACCTGATGCTCCTGTCACAAACCCTGTCATGGTTATGACCAGGAGCAGGAAGCGCCTTTTGGAGGGGGAGGAAGCTACTGTGCAGCAGCAGCAGCCAGTTGTGCAGCAGCCGCAGCAGGAGCCGCAGCCACAGTTGGTGCTGGAGCAGCCTCTGCCCCCACCCCCTGTGCCTTTGCACCCTCTGCATGCTGTCAATATGACAGAGCAGCTGCTGACAGCGTATGCAGCAGATGAGGCTTTTGCCAGCATGGTGGATCAATATGATCAGGATCAGCATGGGCTGTATCGCACCAGAGGAAGGAACCAAATAGTGGTCCCTAACTGCCCAGAACTCAAAACCAGAATATTGGTGGAGATGCATGATGCGCAGTTTGCAGGTCATGTGGGCATCACCAAAACACTGGAGCGTATCTCCAGGATGTTCTGGTGGCCCCGCATGAGGTCTGAGGTACGCCATTATGTGGCGAACTGTGATGCTTGCCAGCGTAACAAATCTGTTAATACCAAACCTGGAGGCCTACTCACGCCTCTGGCCATACCCTATGATAGATGGGAGTCTATTTCAATGGACCTAATTACTAAGCTACCTCCTGGTGAGCATGGCTTTGATGCCATTGCCGTGTTTGTAGACAGGCTATCTAAAATGGTGCACTTTGTGCCTTGCCGTGAGTCTATGAATGCTGAGAGCTTTGCACGTCTCTTCATTGACAATGTGTTTAAACACCATGGAGTACCCAGAGAAATCATCTCTGATAGGGGCTCCCATTTTACTAATCATTTCTGGGCGTCAATTATGACCATTCTTGGTGTAAAGGAATGTAAGTCTAGTGCCTATCATCCACAGTCTGATGGCCAGACTGAGAGGTACAATCGTACCCTAGAGGAAATGCTTCGCCATTATATCTCACCTGCTCAGTCTGACTGGCCCTTCTTCCTATCTCTGGCTGAGTTTGCTGTCAACAATAGTTGGCAGGAGTCCATCCAGTCCACGCCCTTCTTGGTCAATACTGGCCAGTCACCTCTGACACCTGCCCTGCTGGAGCTGCCTGGTGAGGTGTACTGCCCCACTGCCAGGAGATTGTCTGAGTGGTGGCAGAGCAATGTCAAGCAGGCTCGCCACTTCATGGAACTGGCTCAGCGGCGGCAGGCCTATATGGCCAACAAGGGACGCAAGGAAGTGGAGTACCACACTGGTCTGTTGGTGCTTCTTAGCACTAAGAACCTCAGGATGAAGCCAGGTAAGGCTAAGAAGCTGCTTCCTCGATTCATAGGACCTTTCAAGGTGCTAGAGCATGTAGGTCCTGTTGCGGTTCGCCTAGACCTGCCACAAGCCATGGCACGCATGCACCCTGTGTTCCATGTGTCTCTTCTGAGACCCTACACCAGTGAGCATCCTCACTTGCCTCCTCCTGTGGAGTGGTTGGATGAGACGCCTCTGTATGAGGTGGAGAAGTTGCTTGCCCATCGAGGCGTGCGTGCTGGTAAAGCACGAGGCTACTTAGTCAAGTGGCAGGGTTATGATGACTCTTACAACACATGGGAGCCAAGGAATAACCTTGTGAACTGCCTGGAAGTGTTGACTGCATATAATGCAGTGCATGGTTTGTCCTAGCATCACTAATTAGTGTTGCGAGTCCTTGTGTTCTCACGAGGGCGGAACGTTTCCTCTTTGGAGGGGGAGGAATGTAGCGAACGGCTCCTCGAAGCCTAGCTCGCCTCCGAGTACTTCTGTACTGCAGTGTGACATGGTGGGCGAAAGGGGCAGGTGGGCCTTCGCGCACACCTGCTTCAGAGGTTCGACTCCTCGGGGGAAACGTTCTAAACCCTGGCCGTGTCACGCTGTGGGAACGAAGGTAGTTAACGGTTGTCAGCGTGGTGTCTTGCACGCTACAGCGAGGGAGCAGGGGGCCCAGCAGTCCCTCCTAGCCAGCGCGGTTCTCGACAGGACTACGGCGACCGCTCCTCCTTTTACTTCTACCATCGCGACCAGCCCGCGCACACCCCCACCCTCATCTCCTCTCTCCAGCTCCCTACCCAGCCAGGGCAGCCAGCAGACCTCACCACGCCGGCCGGGGTGAAGGCTGCGTGCAGGGCTTTCCAGGAGCACTACTCAGCCGCCAAGCCCACCAGAGTCTACGCAACCAAGCCGGTGGACACAGCTGCGCGCGCCACGCTGCTGGGCAGCCTTACATCCCACCTCACCCCCACCCAGGCAAGGGCTGCCAAAGGCCCCGATGGCAGCCCTTTGCTGTCAGAGGAGGAGCTGGGCCGGGCTCTGCAGGGCTGCGCGCACAGCAAGGCCCCGGGGCTAGATGGGCTGCCCATGGAGGTCTACGACCGGCTGTGGGTGGAGCTGGGGCGGCCGCTGCGGGCCATGTTGCGAGAGGCCCTGGAAGACACCACTGACCCTGCCCCGCTGGTTGAGTTTCTGACCGGCATCATCACCCTCGTGCCCAAGGCTGGCAAGCCGAGGGACCAGGTGGCCGGCTACCGCCCCATCACGCTCCTCAACTGCGACGTGCGCCTGGTGGCCAGGGCAGTGGAGGACCGGCTGCAGCTGCCCTTGGACCTGCTGGTTTCCCCCTCTTAGTCCGCCTTCATCCTCGGCAGGGACATCAGCGACAACGTGCAGTTCCACCTAGACCTGCTCGAGTACCTGACAACGTGTCTTGAGGCTTGCTCCAGGACACAATGGAGGCCATGGGGCTCTGCCAGGAGGGGCATGTGCGCTGGGCTCAGCTGCTGCACCGGGGTGCCACGAGCCAGGTGCTGGTCAACGGCCACCTCACCGACAGTCCCTGGCAGCCTCTGACCCACAGCCTGCTGGCAGACCCCTCCCGCGGCCTCAGCATGTGGGTCATCACCGACCCCACCGCCCCTCCCTCGCGAGGCATCAGCCCGTGGCTGCAAGCTCATGTGGCCGCCCTGGCTGAGCTCAAGCTGTCCCGTGCCGTGCCCCCCGCTAGCCAATGCTTCTTCTCGGTGATGGCGGAGCAGGCTCGAGGGCAGGAGCAAGGAGGGGCCAGCGGGGTTGGCAGGGGAGGGGGGCGGGCAAGGGGCAGGGCGGGGGCAGGGGGAGAGGGCGTGGAGGAGGTGGAGGGCATAGAGGAGCAGGGGGCGGGGCTGTTGGGGGCTTAGTGCGCGCCTTTGGGGGGGTGGGCTAGGCCTTGGGGGGCCTTGGGGTGTTTGGGTGTCAAGGTATCGGGGACTTAGGTGGTCTTGAGTTGAGTAGGTTCCAGGTCGGGGGCAAGGCTTAGGCTAGTGTGGGTCGTTGCGTGGGAGAGTCTGGGGAGGAGGTTTAGGGCTAGGGTGTAGAGCGAGGGTGTGGGGAGTGTTTGGACGTTGTTCGGGACGGGGTTGACCTTTGCTGGGGGAGTCTTGACCGCTGTGTTGGGGTGAGGGGTATACGTGGGTGGGGTTTTTCGGTGTGTATGTGTTGTGTGTGGGGATGAACCTTGTTCGATGTAGTCTTCTTTCTCATCTTTTCTTTCCCCTTTTCTTCTTCTTCTTGTAATGCTCTTCCTAAAAAAGAGATAGCGGGGTCTGGTGGAGACGTGGCGCCATCTGCACCCCTCCAAGAGAGACCTTACTCACTTCAGCAAGCGTGGGCAGAGGGGTGCGCGCCTAGACCGGTGGTATATCTCAGAGGAGCTGGTGCAGTGGCAGATGGACAGCGCCAACCAGGGGGTGCTGCCTGTGCCCACCGACCACCGACCTGTGTCTGTGGCAGTGTGCCCCCCCGACCTGCCTCTCACCGTCCCCGCTCCCTGGCAGCTGCACCCCGCCCACCTTGACAACCCTGACATGCTGGACTGCCTCAAGGACATCCTACAGGCGGAGGCCCAACACCACGGCACTAGGCTGCGAGTCAGCTGGGGCTGCCTAGGGATGGTCACAGGGCCAGGTGGGCCCGCCTCAAGCAGGGCCTGGCCATGCGTGCCCAGCACTTCCTGCGAGCCCAGCGCCGCGCGCAGCGTGACCTGCAGTAGCGTAGGGAGAAGGCGGCGGCAGTGGCCAGGGTTCACCTTGTGCGGCAGCTGCTACGGATTGAGCGAGGGGGGAAGGCTGAGGTGCAGGCAACGCAGCACCTGGGAGAGGCCGCAGCCCTGGTTGGGGTGGGGGCGAGGGAGCAGGGGGCCCAGCAGTCCCTCCTAGCCAGCGCGGTTCTCGACAGTACTACGGCGACCGCTCCTCCTTTTACTTCTACCATCGCGACCAGCCCGCGCACACCCCCACCCTCATCTCCTCTCTCCAGCTCCCTACCCAGCCAGGGCAGCCAGCAGACCTCACCACGCCGGCCGGGGTGAAGGCTGCGTGCAGGGCTTTCCAGCAGCACTACTCAGCCGCCGAGCCCACCAGAGTCTACGCAACCAAGCCGGTGGACACAGCTGCGCGCGCCACGCTGCTGGGCAGCCTTACATCCCACCTCACCCCCACCCAGGCAAGGGCTGCCAAAGGCCCCGATGGCAGCCCTTTGCTGTCAGAGGAGGAGCTGGGCCGGGCTCTGCAGGGCTGCGCGCACAGCAAGGCCCCGGGGCTAGATGGGCTGCCCATGGAGGTCTACGACCGGCTGTGGGTGGAGCTGGGGCGGCCGCTGCGGGCCATGTTGCGAGAGGCCCTGGAAGACACCACTGACCCTGCCCCGCTGGCTGAGTTTCTGACCGGCATCATCACCCTCGTGCCCAAGGCTGGCAAGCCGAGGGACCAGGTGGCCGGCTACCGCCCCATCACGCTCCTCAACTGCGACGTGCGCCTGGTGGCCAGGGCAGTGGAGGACCGGCTGCAGCTGCCCTTGGACCTGCTGGTTTCCCCCTCTTAGTCCGCCTTCATCCTCGGCAGGGACATCAGCGACAACGTGCAGTTCCACCTAGACCTGCTCGAGTACCTGACAACGTGTCTTGAGGCTTGCTCCAGGACACAATGGAGGCCATGGGGCTCTGCCAGGAGGGGCATGTGCGCTGGGCTCAGCTGCTGCACCGGGGTGCCACGAGCCAGGTGCTGGTCAACGGCCACCTCACCGACAGTCCCTGGCAGCCTCTGACCCACAGCCTGCTGGCAGACCCCTCCCGCGGCCTCAGCATGTGGGTCATCACCGACCCCACCGCCCCTCCCTCGCGAGGCATCAGCCCGTGGCTGCAAGCTCATGTGGCCGCCCTGGCTGAGCTCAAGCTGTCCCGTGCCGTGCCCCCCGCTAGCCAATGCTTCTTCTCGGTGATGGCGGAGCAGGCTCGAGGGCAGGAGCAAGGAGGGGCCAGCGGGGTTGGCAGGGGAGGGGGGCGGGCAAGGGGCAGGGCGGGGGCAGGGGGAGAGGGCGTGGAGGAGGTGGAGGGCATAGAGGAGCAGGGGGCGGGGCTGTTGGGGGCTTAGTGCGCGCCTTTGGGGGGGTGGGCTAGGCCTTGGGGGGCCTTGGGGTGTTTGGGTGTCAAGGTATCGGGGACTTAGGTGGTCTTGAGTTGAGTAGGTTCCAGGTCGGGGGCAAGGCTTAGGCTAGTGTGGGTCGTTGCGTGGGAGAGTCTGGGGAGGAGGTTTAGGGCTAGGGTGTAGAGCGAGGGTGTGGGGAGTGTTTGGACGTTGTTCGGGACGGGGTTGACCTTTGCTGGGGGAGTCTTGACCGCTGTGTTGGGGTGAGGGGTATACGTGGGTGGGGTTTTTCGGTGTGTATGTGTTGTGTGTGGGGATGAACCTTGTTCGATGTAGTCTTCTTTCTCATCTTTTCTTTCCCCTTTTCTTCTTCTTCTTGTAATGCTCTTCCTAAAAAAGAGATAGCGGGGTCTGGTGGAGACGTGGCGCCATCTGCACCCCTCCAAGAGAGACCTTACTCACTTCAGCAAGCGTGGGCAGACGGGTGCGCGCCTAGACCGGTGGTATATCTCAGAGGAGCTGGTGCAGTGGCAGATGGACAGCGCCAACCAGGGGGTGCTGCCTGTGCCCACCGACCACCGACCTGTGTCTGTGGCAGTGTGCCCCCCCGACCTGCCTCTCACCGTCCCCGCTCCCTGGCAGCTGCACCCCGCCCACCTTGACAACCCTGACATGCTGGACTGCCTCAAGGACATCCTACAGGCGGAGGCCCAACACCACGGCACTAGGCTGCGAGTCAGCTGGGGCTGCCTAGGGATGGTCACAGGGCCAGGTGGGCCCGCCTCAAGCAGGGCCTGGCCATGCGTGCCCAGCACTTCCTGCGAGCCCAACGCCGCGCGCAGCGTGACCTGCAGTAGCGTAGGGAGAAGGCGGCGGCAGTGGCCAGGGTTCACCTTGTGCGGCAGCTGCTACGGATTGAGCGAGGGGGGAAGGCTGAGGTGCAGGCAACGCAGCACCTGGGAGAGGCCGCAGCCCTGGTTGGGGTGGGGGCGAGGGAGCAGGGGGCCCAGCAGTCCCTCCTAGCCAGCGCGGTTCTCGACAGTACTACGGCGACCGCTCCTCCTTTTACTTCTACCATCGCGACCAGCCCGCGCACACCTCCACCCTCATCTCCTCTCTCCAGCTCCCTACCCAGCCAGGGCAGCCAGCAGACCTCACCACGCCGGCCGGGGTGAAGGCTGCGTGCAGGGCTTTCCAGCAGCACTACTCAGCCGCCGAGCCCACCAGAGTCTACGCAACCAAGCCGGTGGACACAGCTGCGCGCGCCACGCTGCTGGGTAGCCTTACATCCCACCTCACCCCCACCCAGGCAAGGGCTGCCAAAGGCCCCGATGGCAGCCCTATGCTGTCAGAGGAGGAGCTGGGCCGGGCTCTGCAGGGCTGCGCGCACAGCAAGGCCCCGGGGCTAGATGGGCTGCCCATGGAGGTCTACGACTGGCTGTGGGTGGAGCTGGGGCGGCCGCTGCGGGCCATGTTGCGAGAGGCCCTGGAAGACACCACTGACCCTGCCCCGCTGGCTGAGTTTCTGACCGGCATCGTCACCCTCGTGCCCAAGGCTGGCAAGCCGAGGGACCAGGTGGCCGGCTACCGCCCCATCACGCTCCTCAACTGCGACGTGCGCCTGGTGGCCAGGGCAGTGGAGGACCGGCTGCAGCTGCCCTTGGACCTGCTGGTTTCCCCCTCTTAGTCCGCCTTCATCCTGGGCAGGGACATCAGCGACAACGTGCAGTTCCACCTAGACCTGCTCGAGTACCTGACAACGTGTCTTGAGGCTTGCTCCAGGACACAATGGAGGCCATGGGGCTCTGCCAGGAGGGGCATGTGCGCTGGGCTCAGCTGCTGCACCGGGGTGCCACGAGCCAGGTGCTGGTCAACGGCCACCTCACCGACAGTCCCTGGCAGCCTCTGACCCACAGCCTGCTGGCAGACCCCTCCCGCGGCCTCAGCATGTGGGTCATCACCGACCCCACCGCCCCTCCCTCGCGAGGCATCAGCCCGTGGCTGCAAGCTCATGTGGCCGCCCTGGCTGAGCTCAAGCTGTCCCGTGCCGTGCCCCCCGCTAGCCAATGCTTCTTCTCGGTGATGGCGGAGCAGGCTCGAGGGCAGGAGCAAGGAGGGGCCAGCGGGGTTGGCAGGGGAGGGGGGCGGGCAAGGGGCAGGGCGGGGGCAGGGGGAGAGGGCGTGGAGGAGGTGGAGGGCATAGAGGAGCAGGGGGCGGGGCTGTTGGGGGCTTAGTGCGCGCCTTTGGGGGGGTGGGCTAGGCCTTGGGGGGCCTTGGGGTGTTTGGGTGTCAAGGTATCGGGGACTTAGGTGGTCTTGAGTTGAGTAGGTTCCAGGTCGGGGGCAAGGCTTAGGCTAGTGTGGGTCGTTGCGTGGGAGAGTCTGGGGAGGAGGTTTAGGGCTAGGGTGTAGAGCGAGGGTGTGGGGAGTGTTTGGACGTTGTTCGGGACGGGGTTGACCTTTGCTGGGGGAGTCTTGACCGCTGTGTTGGGGTGAGGGGTATACGTGGGTGGGGTTTTTCGGTGTGTATGTGTTGTGTGTGGGGATGAACCTTGTTCGATGTAGTCTTCTTTCTCATCTTTTCTTTCCCCTTTTCTTCTTCTTCTTGTAATGCTCTTCCTAAAAAAGAGATAGCGGGGTCTGGTGGAGACGTGGCGCCATCTGCACCCCTCCAAGAGAGACCTTACTCACTTCAGCAAGCGTGGGCAGACGGGTGCGCGCCTAGACCGGTGGTATATCTCAGAGGAGCTGGTGCAGTGGCAGATGGACAGCGCCAACCAGGGGGTGCTGCCTGTGCCCACCGACCACCGACCTGTGTCTGTGGCAGTGTGCCCCCCCGACCTGCCTCTCACCGTCCCCGCTCCCTGGCAGCTGCACCCCGCCCACCTTGACAACCCTGACATGCTGGACTGCCTCAAGGACATCCTACAGGCGGAGGCCCAACACCACGGCACTAGGCTGCGAGTCAGCTGGGGCTGCCTAGGGATGGTCACAGGGCCAGGTGGGCCCGCCTCAAGCAGGGCCTGGCCATGCGTGCCCAGCACTTCCTGCGAGCCCAGCGCCGCGCGCAGCGTGACCTGCAGTAGCGTAGGGAGAAGGCGGCGGCAGTGGCCAGGGTTCACCTTGTGCGGCAGCTGCTACGGATTGAGCGAGGGGGGAAGGCTGAGGTGCAGGCAACGCAGCACCTGGGAGAGGCCGCAGCCCTGGTTGGGGTGGGGGCGAGGGAGCAGGGGGCCCAGCAGTCCCTCCTAGCCAGCGCGGTTCTCGACAGTACTACGGCGACCGCTCCTCCTTTTACTTCTACCATCGCGACCAGCCCGCGCACACCTCCACCCTCATCTCCTCTCTCCAGCTCCCTACCCAGCCAGGGCAGCCAGCAGACCTCACCACGCCGGCCGGGGTGAAGGCTGCGTGCAGGGCTTTCCAGCAGCACTACTCAGCCGCCGAGCCCACCAGAGTCTACGCAACCAAGCCGGTGGACACAGCTCCGCGCGCCACGCTGCTGGGTAGCCTTACATCCCACCTCACCCCCACCCAGGCAAGGACTGCCAAAGGCCCCGATGGCAGCCCTATGCTGTCAGAGGAGGAGCTGGGCCGGGCTCTGCAGGGCTGCGCGCACAGCAAGGCCCCGGGGCTAGATGGGCTGCCCATGGAGGTCTACGACTGGCTGTGGGTGGAGCTGGGGCGGCCGCTGCGGGCCATGTTGCGAGAGGCCCTGGAAGACACCACTGACCCTGCCCCGCTGGCTGAGTTTCTGACCGGCATCGTCACCCTCGTGCCCAAGGCTGGCAAGCCGAGGGACCAGGTGGCCGGCTACCGCCCCATCACGCTCCTCAACTGCGACGTGCGCCTGGTGGCCAGGGCAGTGGAGGACCGGCTGCAGCTGCCCTTGGACCTGCTGGTTTCCCCCTCTTAGTCCGCCTTCATCCTGGGCAGGGACATCAGCGACAACGTGCAGTTCCACCTAGACCTGCTCGAGTACCTGACAACGTGTCTTGAGGCTTGCTCCAGGACACAATGGAGGCCATGGGGCTCTGCCAGGAGGGGCATGTGCGCTGGGCTCAGCTGCTGCACCGGGGTGCCACGAGCCAGGTGCTGGTCACGGCCACCTCACCGACAGTCCCTGGCAGCCTCTGACCCACAGCCTGCTGGCAGACCCCTCCCGCGGCCTCAGCATGTGGGTCATCACCGACCCCACCGCCCCTCCCTCGCGAGGCATCAGCCCGCGGCTGCAAGCTCATGTGGCCGCCCTGGCTGAGCTCAAGCTGTCCCGTGCCGTGCCCCCCGCTAGCCAATGCTTCTTCTCGGTGATGGCGGAGCAGGCTCGAGGGCAGGAGCAAGGAGGGGCCAGCGGGGTTGGCAGGGGAGGGGGGCGGGCAAGGGGCAGGGCGGGGGCAGGGGGAGAGGGCGTGGAGGAGGTGGAGGGCATAGAGGAGCAGGGGGCGGGGCTGTTGGGGGCTTAGTGCGCGCCTTTGGGGGGGTGGGCTAGGCCTTGGGGGGCCTTGGGGTGTTTGGGTGTCAAGGTATCGGGGACTTAGGTGGTCTTGAGTTGAGTAGGTTCCAGGTCGGGGGCAAGGCTTAGGCTAGTGTGGGTCGTTGCGTGGGAGAGTCTGGGGAGGAGGTTTAGGGCTAGGGTGTAGAGCGAGGGTGTGGGGAGTGTTTGGACGTTGTTCGGGACGGGGTTGACCTTTGCTGGGGGAGTCTTGACCGCTGTGTTGGGGTGAGGGGTATACGTGGGTGGGGTTTTTCGGTGTGTATGTGTTGTGTGTGGGGATGAACCTTGTTCGATGTAGTCTTCTTTCTCATCTTTTCTTTCCCCTTTTCTTCTTCTTCTTGTAATGCTCTTCCTAAAAAAGAGATAGCGGGGTCTGGTGGAGACGTGGCGCCATCTGCACCCCTCCAAGAGAGACCTTACTCACTTCAGCAAGCGTGGGCAGACGGGTGCGCGCCTAGACCGGTGGTATATCTCAGAGGAGCTGGTGCAGTGGCAGATGGACAGCGCCAACCAGGGGGTGCTGCCTGTGCCCACCGACCACCGACCTGTGTCTGTGGCAGTGTGCCCCCCCGACCTGCCTCTCACCGTCCCCGCTCCCTGGCAGCTGCACCCCGCCCACCTTGACAACCCTGACATGCTGGACTGCCTCAAGGACATCCTACAGGCGGAGGCCCAACACCACGGCACTAGGCTGCGAGTCAGCTGGGGCTGCCTAGGGATGGTCACAGGGCCAGGTGGGCCCGCCTCAAGCAGGGCCTGGCCATGCGTGCCCAGCACTTCCTGCGAGCCCAGCGCCGCGCGCAGCGTGACCTGCAGTAGCGTAGGGAGAAGGCGGCGGCAGTGGCCAGGGTTCACCTTGTGCGGCAGCTGCTACGGATTGAGCGAGGGGGGAAGGCTGAGGTGCAGGCAACGCAGCACCTGGGAGAGGCCGCAGCCCTGGTTGGGGTGGGGGCGAGGGAGCAGGGGGCCCAGCAGTCCCTCCTAGCCAGCGCGGTTCTCGACAGTACTACGGCGACCGCTCCTCCTTTTACTTCTACCATCGCGACCAGCCCGCGCACACCTCCACCCTCATCTCCTCTCTCCAGCTCCCTACCCAGCCAGGGCAGCCAGCAGACCTCACCACGCCGGCCGGGGTGAAGGCTGCGTGCAGGGCTTTCCAGCAGCACTACTCAGCCGCCGAGCCCACCAGAGTCTACGCAACCAAGCCGGTGGACACAGCTGCGCGCGCCACGCTGCTGGGTAGCCTTACATCCCACCTCACCCCCACCCAGGCAAGGACTGCCAAAGGCCCCGATGGCAGCCCTATGCTGTCAGAGGAGGAGCTGGGCCGGGCTCTGCAGGGCTGCGCGCACAGCAAGGCCCCGGGGCTAGATGGGCTGCCCATGGAGGTCTACGACTGGCTGTGGGTGGAGCTGGGGCGGCCGCTGCGGGCCATGTTGCGAGAGGCCCTGGAAGACACCACTGACCCTGCCCCGCTGGCTGAGTTTCTGACCGGCATCGTCACCCTCGTGCCCAAGGCTGGCAAGCCGAGGGACCAGGTGGCCGGCTACCGCCCCATCACGCTCCTCAACTGCGACGTGCGCCTGGTGGCCAGGGCAGTGGAGGACCGGCTGCAGCTGCCCTTGGACCTGCTGGTTTCCCCCTCTTAGTCCGCCTTCATCCTCGGCAGGGACATCAGCGACAACGTGCAGTTCCACCTAGACCTGCTCGAGTACCTGACAACGTGTCTTGAGGCTTGCTCCAGGACACAATGGAGGCCATGGGGCTCTGCCAGGAGGGGCATGTGCGCTGGGCTCAGCTGCTGCACCGGGGTGCCACGAGCCAGGTGCTGGTCACGGCCACCTCACCGACAGTCCCTGGCAGCCTCTGACCCACAGCCTGCTGGCAGACCCCTCCCGCGGCCTCAGCATGTGGGTCATCACCGACCCCACCGCCCCTCCCTCGCGAGGCATCAGCCCGCGGCTGCAAGCTCATGTGGCCGCCCTGGCTGAGCTCAAGCTGTCCCGTGCCGTGCCCCCCGCTAGCCAATGCTTCTTCTCGGTGATGGCGGAGCAGGCTCGAGGGCAGGAGCAAGGAGGGGCCAGCGGGGTTGGCAGGGGAGGGGGGCGGGCAAGGGGCAGGGCGGGGGCAGGGGGAGAGGGCGTGGAGGAGGTGGAGGGCATAGAGGAGCAGGGGGCGGGGCTGTTGGGGTCTTAGTGCGCGCCTTTGGGGGGGTGGGCTAGGCCTTGGGGGGCCTTGGGGTGTTTGGGTGTCAAGGTATCGGGGACTTAGGTGGTCTTGAGTTGAGTAGGTTCCAGGTCGGGGGCAAGGCTTAGGCTAGTGTGGGTCGTTGCGTGGGAGAGTCTGGGGAGGAGGTTTAGGGCTAGGGTGTAGAGCGAGGGTGTGGGGAGTGTTTGAACGTTGTTCGGGACGGGGTTGACCTTTGCTGGGGGAGTCTTGACCGCTGTGTTGGGGTGAGGGGTATATGTGGGTGGGGTTTTTCGGTGTGTATGTGTTGTGTGTGGGGATGAACCTTGTTCGATGTAGTCTTCTTTCTCATCTTTTCTTTCCCCTTTTCTTCTTCTTCTTGTAATGCTCTTCCTAAAAAAGAGATAGCGGGGTCTGGTGGAGACGTGGCGCCATCTGCACCCCTCCAAGAGAGACCTTACTCACTTCAGCAAGCGTGGGCAGAGGGGTGCGCGCCTAGACCGGTGGTATATCTCAGAGGAGCTGGTGCAGTGGCAGATGGACAGCGCCAACCAGGGGGTGCTGCCTGTGCCCACCGAACACCGACCCGTGTCTGTGGCAGTGTGCCCCCCCGACCTGCCTCTCACCGTCCCCGCTCCCTGGCAGCTGCACCCCGCCCACCTTGACAACCCTGACATGCTGGACTGCCTCAAGGACATCCTACAGGCGGAGGCCCAACACCACGGCACCAGGCTGCGAGTCAGCTGGGGCTGCCTAGGGATGGTCACAGGGCCAGGTGGGCCCGCCTCAAGCAGGGCCTGGCCATGCGTGCCCAGCACTTCCTGCGAGCCCAGCGCCGCGCGCAGCGTGACCTGCAGTAGCGTAGGGAGAAGGCGGCGGCAGTGGCCAGGGCTCACCTTGTGCGGCAGCTGCTACGGACTGAGCGAGGGGGGAAGGCTGAGGTGCAGGCAACGCAGCACCTGGGAGAGGCCGCAGCCCTGGTTGGGGTGGGGGCGAGGGAGCAGGGGGCCCAGCAGTCCCTCCTAGCCAGCGCGGTTCTCGACAGTACTACGGCGACCGCTCCTCCTTTTACTTCTACCATCGCGACCAGCCCGCGCACACCCCCACCCTCATCTCCTCTCTCCAGCTCCCTACCCAGCCAGGGCAGCCAGCAGACCTCACCACGCCGGCCGGGGTGAAGGCTGCGTGCAGGGCTTTCCAGCAGCACTACTCAGCCGCCGAGCCCACCAGAGTCTACGCAACCAAGCCGGTGGACACAGCTGCGCGCGCCACGCTGCTGGGCAGCCTTACATCCCACCTCACCCCCACCCAGGCTAGGGCTGCCAAAGGCCCCGATGGCAGCCCTATGCTGTCAGAGGAGGAGCTGGGCCGGGCTGTGCAGGGCTGCGCGCACAGCAAGGCCCCGGGGCTAGATGGGCTGCCCATGGAGGTCTACGACCGGCTGTGGGTGGAGCTGGGGCGGCCGCTGCGGGCCATGTTGCGAGAGGCCCTGGAAGACACCACTGACCCCGCCCCGCTGGCTGAGTTCCTGACCGGCATCATCATCACCCTCGTGCCCAAGGCTGGCAAGCCGAGGGACCAGGTGGCCGGCTACCGCCCCATCACGCTCCTCAACTGCGACGTGCGCCTGGTGGCCAGGGCAGTGGAGGACCGGCTGCAGCTGCCCTTGCACCTGCTGGTGT
>JASKMD010000006.1:8770744-8790927 GCA_030144725.1 Haematococcus lacustris
AAGAGGTTGATGTAATAAAGGCTCATCACCACATCATGAAACCTGTCACATCCTGAACTATTGACACTCGTGTAAAAGATGCCACTATTGGTGCCACCTAAGGGTACTTTTTTATTAGCTGGCTGGCTTCTATTGTCCATTTGCAAGCCAGCGCACTTTAAAAAAAAATCAAATCTCAGTGGTTGATGAGATACCGTGTGCCTGTCATTCAGTGCTGAATGCCTAGGCTTAATGCCTATCAGTACTGACTGCTTGTAAGTACTGACTGCTTGTCAGTACTGAATACTTGTCAGTACTGACTGCTTGTCAGTAATGAATACTTGTCAGTCCTGAATGACCATAATTTATTACTAATGGCCTGTCAGTACTGCCTGCCTGTCAGCACTGAATACCGTTCAGTGCTGAATGACCGTTACTTCCGACAAATGGACTGTCAGTACTGACAGTTATTCAGTACTGACAGTTGGTAACTCATCAACAAATGCTTGTCAGTATTGAAAACCTATCATTTATTAATGTATGTCTGAGGGGCTAGGGGTAGGGCTAGGGCTTGGGTTAGGGCTAGGGCTAGGACTAGGGCTAGGGCAAGGGCTAGGGCTAGGGCTAGGGCTAGAGCTAGGGCTAGGGCTAGGGCTAGGGCTAAGGCTAGAGTCGGAGCTATGGATTTGGGAGAATTGATAACATCAGCGATTACAATGTACACCTGTCAGCACTGACAAATGCGCGCACACATACTCCCACATCTGCATCATGCGCGCATACTCCCGCATCTTCTTAGCAGCCTCCTCAATGTTGGCAGCGATGGTGGCTGCGTTTCTTGCTCTCTCCCCCGCTGGCATGCTCGGCCTCGCAGTTCCTCGTGAACGCTCTCGACCTCCGCCAGGGGCCTCCGGCCCCTGGCGTCGGTCTCGAGCGTTCACTCGGAACTGCTTCGGCCTCGGTCGTTTACAAACCCGGAAAAGGTTCGGTGTTGCAGTTATCCTCATCGTAACAAGGGCAACCGACGGCTAATTATGTCCTAACCGTCAATTATAGGCAACCGTCAATTATAGGCAACCGTCAATTATAGCTTACCGTCAATTATAGCTAACCGCCAATTATAAGCAACCGCCAATTATGCCCAAGCGCCAACTACACGCAAACGTCAATCATAACCTTCCATCTCTTCAAGCCCTCACGCATCATCCTGCCACCCTCACCAAGACTATTATGGTAACATGTTGCGCTCCATGCGCTTCATGCGCTTCATCATGCGCTCAATAGAGGCTTGCTGCAGCTGATGCATTTGCTGCATTTGCATGCTCTGCATCATTGCAAAGCTACCTTGCATGCTCTGCATCTGAGCTTCCAAATGATGGCCAACATAACCCATAGACGGTTGGGCCACACTTTGCACAAAAAAGGCTGAGTGCCACCTGGCATGCCAAAGACCTGAGGAGGATAGGGCACCATGAACACCGAAGATGAGCTGCCACTTGCGGCACAAGGCTGAGCCGCACTTGGCACAACCACAGACTGAGCACCAGCATGAAACAGGAGCGGAGATGCACCATGCACGCTGCCTTGACCCGTAAAAGACAGACCACATGCGGGTGATGAGGTGGGGAGAGCCATGGGAGGGCTGGGAGGGCTGGGAGGGCTGGGAGGTGGTGGGGGAGCAGGCACTGTTCCCACGGCCGGTGATGAAGGCGAGCTTAGAGCCAGAGGAGAAGGCAAAGCTGCGGGTGTGGAAGACACCTCTACACCACCCCCCACATGAGCTGCCACCACAGTAGAGGCACTGACATGGGTCGCGTTGCTGCTGTTGACAGCAACATCGGAGGGGGTGATGGCTGCCATCATGGCTGCAGTTGCCTGTCCGCGCTTGGCTGTGCCATGCACGGTGTACGACTTCATGCTGCCAGGATCAGCCCAACCACCCATAGACTGTCGGAAGGCATCAGGGAAATCAGCAACACCCGTCGCCCCTGTGCGCTTCATGGAATGAGAAGTAAAGGACTCCTCCTCAGTATCAAACATGCTGGAGACACGGCTCTTCAAACTGTGCTCACCGACTTTTTGGTTGCAGTACCACTTGCCGCTGACCTCGTAGGCAGGGTTAGGCTTGATGAATAAACCAGCAGCATCTGCAGGGAGCTTGTTGAGAAGAAGGTCCAGTGCCACAACCGGGCAGCTCTGAAAAAAACAGAAAAACATAAAGGGGTTGATACACCACACCATGACTAATTGATACGCCACACCATGACCATGACCTTGCCACACGTGACTGAAGAGGACATGCAAAGGCACAACCAACAAGAGCAATCACGCCTCACCTTGGCTTCGGCAAGCTGGTTGCCCACGCGGATGGTGTTGGAGTTGGGCACCACCTCCTTGGGCTCAGGCGGGTTGTTGGCACCACGCAAACCACCCTGATGGTTCTTGCACGCAAAAGGGTCCACCACAAACTTGAAGCCCGGAGGAGTGTCAGCCACCACCACCTTGGTGAAGTGCTTGGGCTCCAAAGCATGGAGTTCCTTGCCACGCATCTGTAAAAGCATGACAAGCATGATAAGAATGTGAACAAAATGAACTATGCTTGATAGTAAGAGGTTGATGTAATAAAGGCTCATCACCACATCATGAAACCTGTCACATCCTGAACTATTGACACTCGTGTAAAAGATGCCACTATTGGTGCCACCTAAGGGTACTTTTTTATTAGCTGGCTGGCTTCTATTGTCCATTTGCAAGCCAGCGCACTTTAAAAAAAAATCAAATCTCAGTGGTTGATGAGATACCGTGTGCCTGTCATTCAGTGTTGAATGCCTAGGCTTAATGCCTATCAGTACTGACTGCTTGTAAGTACTGACTGCTTGTCAGTACTGAATACTTGTCAGTACTGACTGCTTGTCAGTAATGAATACTTGTCAGTCCTGAATGACCATAATTTATTACTAATGGCCTGTCAGTACTGCCTGCCTGTCAGCACTGAATACCGTTCAGTGCTGAATGACCGTTACTTCCGACAAATGGACTGTCAGTACTGACAGTTATTCAGTACTGACAGTTGGTAACTCATCAACAAATGCTTGTCAGTATTGAAAACCTATCATTTATTAATGTATGTCTGAGGGGCTAGGGGTAGGGCTAGGGCTTGGGTTAGGGCTAGGGCTAGGACTAGGGCTAGGGCAAGGGCTAGGGCTAGGGCTAGGGCTAGAGCTAGGGCTAGGGCTAGGGCTAGGGCTAAGGCTAGAGTCGGAGCTATGGATTTGGGAGAATTGATAACATCAGCGATTACAATGTACACCTGTCAGCACTGACAAATGCGCGCACACATACTCCCACATCTGCATCATGCGCGCATACTCCTGCATCTTCTTAGCAGCCTCCTCAATGTTGGCAGCGATGGTGGCTGCGTTTCTTGCTCTCTCCCCCGCTGGCATGCCAGACCGCAATGGCGGATCGTTGGCTGCTGGTTGCTCCCAGTCATGATGCCTCGGAATACTGATTGCCAGGCGTACTTGATACAATGCATGAGGTCCTCCATGATCTAGCCCCTGCCAGGTGGAACGCAGCACTAGATTCATAGTGAGAAACAGATGTGGATAGCACCCTAACCCCATCCCTAACCCAATGACAACACTAGTAAGCACTAACAGCTTTATGTGCTACCACATACCAGCACTGTCAAGTTCAACTAGTCAGCACTGTCAACCTGTCAGCACTGACAGCCTGTATGCACTGACACATTATCAGCACTGACATCTAGTCAGCACTGACAGCTTGTCAGCAATGAAAAAATTATCAGCACTGACAACCTGACAGCACTGTAAACCAGTTAGCACTGACAAACTATCAGCACTGTCAACCTGTCAGCACTGATAAATTAGCAGCACTGACAACCTGTCAGCACTGATAAATTCGCAGCACTGACAACCTGTCAGCACTGATAAATTATCAGCACTGACAAATGATTAAGGACTGACAGATTATCAGTGCTGACAACTTATCAGCACTGACAACCTGTCAGCACTGATATTTCATTAAGGACTGACAGATTATCAGCACTGACAACCTGTAAGCACTGACAGCCTGATCAGCACTGACAGCACTAGCAGCCTTTTTATATCTGACAGCATATAACTGACTGGCAGCACAGGGGGGGGCAACAGCAGCATCAAGGGGGGCAGCAGCAGGGGGTCGACAGAAGCAACAGGGGGGCCAGCAGCAGCAGTAGGGGGGGCAGCAGCAGTAGAAGGGGAGGGGCAACAGCAGCGGCAGCGGGGGGGGCAGCAGCCTCCGTGGCAACAACATCCGTGGCAGCAGCATCCGTGGCAGCAACATCCGTGCCAGCAGCAGCAGCAAGGCAAGTGGTACTCTTACTAAAGTGCATGGAAACCTGTCTACCTGGCAATCACAAGTCGCATGCCAATGGCATTTACCTTGCAAGGGCGGCGGAGGGAGTATGCCATGTTTCATTGTATATGCTCCAGCTGCCTCCTACTGCATGCAACCAACAGGCAGCTAAGGATGAGCAATCACAGTAACGACGACATGCCTAACAAGAGCAAAAGATCACATGCAATGGCAGACAGGAAGGCAGGCAGGTAGGGGGCTAACCACTCACAGGAGCAAAGGAGAGCGATGTAATCGTGTGAAGTACGAAGGAAGAAAGGAGGAAAGGAGCGAAAGGGCAAAGAGAAGAGGGTGGTGAGGGGGACGAGGGGGTGTGTTTGGGAGAGGTGGTGGGTAGCGCCATGGTAGGTTGGTGAAGGGTGGGGGGCTTGCTCTTGGCTGCTGGGAGGGAGGGTACTAGGTGCGACCGTAGGTTGGAGGGAGGGCGGGCGGGCGGGCGGGAGGGCGGGAGGGCGGGCGGGCGGGAGGGAGGGCGGGCGGGCGGGCGGGCGGGCGGGCGGGCGGGCGGGCGGGCGGGCGGGCGGGCGGGCGGGCGGGCGGGCGGGCGGGCGGGCGGGCGGGCGGGCGGGCGGGCGGGCGGGCGGGCGGGCGGGCGGGCGGGCGGGCGGGGCGGGCGGGCGGGCGGGCGGGCGGGCGGGCGGGCGGGCGGGCGGGCGGGCGGGCGGGCGGGCGGGCGGGCGGGCGGGAGGGCGGGAGGGCGGGAGGGCGGGAGGGCGGGAGGGCGGGAGGGCGGGAGGGCGGGAGGGCGGGAGGGCGGGAGGGCGGGCGGGCGGGCGGGCGGGCGGGCGGGCGGGCGGGCGGGCGGGCGGGCGGGCGGGCGGGCGGGCGGGCGGGCGGGCGGGCGGGCGGGCGGGCGGGCGGGCGGGCGGGCGGGCGGGCGGGCGGCGGGCGGGCGGGCGGGCGGGCGGGCGGGCGGGCGGGCGGGCGGGCGGGCGGGCGGGCGGGCGGGCGGGCGGGCGGGCGGGCGGGCGGGCGGGCGGGCGGGGCGGGCGGGCGGGCGGGCGGGCGGGCGGGCGGGGCGGGCGGGCGGGCGGGGCGGGCGGGCGGGCGGGCGGGCGGGCGGGCGGGCGGGCGGGCGGGCGGGCGGGCGGGCGGGCGGGCGGGCGGGCGGGCGGGCGGGCGGGCGGGCGGGCGGGCGGGCGGGCGGGCGGGCGGGCGGGCGGGCGGGCGGGCGGGCGGGCGGGCGGGGCGGGCGGGAGGGCGGGAGGGCGGGAGGGCGGGAGGGCGGGAGGGCGGGAGGGCGGGAGGGCGGGAGGGCGGGAGGGCGGGAGGGCGGGAGGGCGGGAGGGCGGGAGGGCGGGAGGGCGGGAGGGCGGGAGGGCGGGAGGGCGGGAGGGCGGGAGGGCGGGAGGGCGGGAGGGCGGGAGGGCGGGAGGGCGGGAGGGCGGGAGGGCGGGGAGGGCGGGAGGGCGGGCGGGCGGGAGGGCGGGCGGGCGGGCGGGGCGGGCGGGCGGGCGGGCGGGCGGGCGGGCGGGCGGGCGGGCGGGCGGGCGGGCGGGCGGGCGGGCGGGCGGGCGGGCGGGCGGGCGGGCGGGCGGGCGGGCGGGCGGGCGGGCGGGCGGGCGGGCGGGCGGGCGGGCGGGCGGGCGGGCGGGCGGGGCGGGCGGGCGGGCGGGCGGGCGGGCGGGCGGGCGGGCGGGCGGGCGGGCGGGCGGGCGGGCGGGCGGGCGGGCGGGCGGGCGGGCGGGCGGGCGGGCGGGAGGGAGGGAGGGAGGGAGGGAGGGAGGGAGGGAGGGAGGGAGGGAGGGAGGGAGGGAGGGAGGGAGGGAGGGAGGGAGGGAGGGAGGGAGGGAGGGAGGGAGGGAGGGAGGGAGGGAGGGAGGGAGGGAGGGAGGGAGGGAGGGAGGGAGGGAGGGAGGGAGGGAGGGAGGGAGGGAGGGAGGGAGGGAGGGAGGGAGGGAGGGAGGGAGGGAGGGAGGGAGGGAGGGAGGGAGGGAGGGAGGGAGGGAGGGAGGGAGGGAGGGAGGGAGGGAGGGAGGGTCCCTCAAACCTGCTGCAAACTCCGTCAGACCTGCAGCAAACACGGCGCATGCTAACTGTGTAGGCTGGACCACTAAAAGGCGAGGGGTTGCCACTCACCGCTTGCTCCGTGCTCTTCTGTGCTCCTCCATGCTTCATCCCAGTTGCCTCTTACCTTTTAGTGGGCCGGGCTGCAATGGGGAGGGTACAGGGTAGTGAAGGTGGGGGAGGGTAGGGAGAGAGGGTAGAGGAGGGAGGGGCGGGGGGGGGGGGACAGGGAAGGGGAGTGAAGGAGGAAGGAGGGTCAAGGAATGTGTAGAGGACCTGCGAAACAAAGGGTGACAAGATGTCAAGGGAGGAGCAATGTATAGTGGGTACAAGATGCACTCACCAACAGAGGATGTAGATGTAGGAGCTGATGTGGGAGGACAGGCTCGGAGATGGTGGTTTCGACATGTCAAAGGCATAGAGGTGGGTCAAAGTAGACTACGTCGCTAGCTCGTTGCGTGGGCTGCGTGGCTGAGCGTTCGAGGTATTGCGTTGCGATCTCGAGGCTGGTTGCTACGTCTGCAAGGTCTGCCAGGCAGCTAGCTTCGTGCGAGAGTGGCTGCGAAGCACCGTGCTACGTGGCAGCTTCGTGGCAGGCTTGGCCAAGATGGCCGAGATGAGATGTGGCTGCCTGGCTGCATTGTGGCTGCCTGGCTGCAATGTGGCTGCCTGGCTGCGATGTGTCATGCGAGAGTGGCTGCCTGGTTGCGATGTTGTCTGCATAGCTTGGTGCCCGCTTGGCTACTTACCTGCGGGTCGCGAAGCTAGCCTGACGAGCACCGACGCTAGACGTTGTGTACAGGGCACAGAGTTTAGCTGATTTGCATGCCGATTTGCAGGTTCGTGCCGCCCCATTGCATCCCCACCCCTCAGCCGAGCAGCCGAGCAGCCGAACTGCCGAACTGCCTCAATTCGCGGCACGCTTCTAGGTGGCCACCTAGCCATGCAGCCAACGTTCGGCCTTGCCGACAACCCCACAGCCACGCGGACAGCCTTGCATATGTAAGCCCCCGAGCACACTAGTAGCAAGATCTCACTAGCGTCCGTAGACATTTACGCAGCCAAGAGCGCAGAACCTCGCGACTGATTTAGCATGCAACATAGTCACGCAGCGCTACGCAACCGTAGCCGTCATTTTATTGGCTCTTGCTACTAGCCTCCGTTGCTCTTCCGTTGCTCTCAGCCAAAACCATCCCATGCCCCTTGTTTGTTGCAGGTCTGACCCCTCTCTCACTCACCAGCCTGAAGCCTTGGGCGGGAGCCAAGAGCAACAGCAACAACCAGCATGAGGAGACGGGGGAGGAGGTTGAGTCAGCCCTCGCACTTGGCACCTCGCAGAACTTCCTCCCTTTCCCCATCCCACCACCTGCCTACCCATCTCTCCCAAGCTGATGCCTCCCCTCCCGCTCCCCCTTCTGCCATTACCCCCTTCCGCCTTGAGACCCCTGCTGCCCTCCTCCCCTTCTCCCACCCCCTTCCCTCCCCATCGCAGCCCCCGTCTTGGGCATGCACTACCTCCCAAGCCATTATTAGCTCCCTCTCCCTCACTATCATCGTCCCTCTCCCTCCCCCTTCCCCTTCCCCAACGGAGAAACGTCACACAATTAAGAATGGTCACACTCCTACTACAGCAAATGGTAACCCCAGCCCCCAGCTAACCTTGCAGTTATGTGCCTCTATGTACCCAGTCTCAACGCTTGCATGCCCCTTGTTTGTTGCAGGATTAATAGTCACACCCTTCACCCTCTGCCCCGCCACACTTCCCTCACCCTACTAACCTCCCCCCACCTGCACTATGATGCAACCCCCTCCCTCCCTACCTACCGTGAAGCCTGGAGATGGCCCCCCACCCCCCTCAACCCCCCACCCCCATACACCTCCCAAGCCATCAGTAGCAGTCAGGAGCCCAGGAGGTATAGCGACTAGGCAGACTAGACAGGAGGTATCGCGACAGGACTAGCACTCTCACAGGCTACTACAACCATACTCCCCACCCCATCGTGGTCATAGCACTTTGATCCATGCAGGTGCAACATGGCGTGCGTTAAGGCATGCTATGAGGCAGGTTGTGCATGGAGCGAGCCGCCATGAGTCGACTGTTGAGTGGTACTGCGACGATGCAGCCCCTGTATACTTGCAGCCAGGAGCAGCAGCCAAGTGCAGCCAGGAGCAGCGGCCAACAAACAGCCGAGGGGAACAGCCAAGATGTGCAGCAAGGAGGCTCATCTAGGAGCCGCCGCCATAAGTCATATGGTGCAGCTACCTAGGTGGCACATGACGTGAGCAGCTACCATGAGGCAGGTGGTGCATGACATGTACAGCCAGAAGTCAGCTGCTGTGTGGTAGGTGAAGCGGGGCGTCTGCAACCAGGAGCTTGGAGCCCAGCCTAGCTATGTTGTTACTTTGTAGTGTGGTGGCAGTCACCTCGTTGTGTGTTGTATTGTCCCCTTGTTGTGGTGTTGTTGTTGTTGTCGCCTTTCTTTCAAGACATGTGCTGAACATCCCCGTGAAGTGATGGTGCATCACGCAGGTGTTTAGCAATCCATAAGTTAGTAAGTCAACATAGTTAGTTAGTTTAGTAAGTCAGTACTGAAAGTTAGTCGGTCAACACTAAAAGTTACTCAGTTAGCACTGAAAGTTAGTCAGTCAGCACTGAAAGTGGGTCAGTCAGCACTGAAAGTTAGGTGGTCAGCACTGAAAGTTGGTCAGTCAGCACTGAAAGTTAGGTAGTCACCACTGACAGTTAGGTTGTCAGCACTGAAAATAAAGTAGTCAGCACTGAGAGTTAGTGAGTCAGCACTGAAAGTGGGTCAGTCAGCACTGACAATGGGTCAATCAGTACTGACGGTAACTCAGTCAGCACTAACAATGGTTCAGTCAGCACTGCCAATGGGTCAGTCAGCACTGAATGTTAATCAATTAGCACTGACAATGGTTCAGTCAGCACTGAATGTTAGACAGTCAGCACTTAAAGTTAAGTACTTAGCACTGTAAGTAAGGTAGTCAGCACTGACCGCTGGTCAGTCAGTACTGAACAATAACCAGTCAGCACTGAATGTCAATCGGTCAGCACTGAATATAAGTCAGTCAGCACTGACAGTTAGGTTGTCAGCACTGAAAATTAGGTAGTCAGCACTGATAATTAGGTAGTCAGCACTGACAGTTAGGTTGTCAGCACTGTCAGTTAGGTAGTCAGCACTAACAGTTAGGTTGTCAGCACTGATAATTAGGTAGTCAGCACTGATAATTAGGTAGTCAGCACTGAAAGTGGGTCAGTCAGCACTGATAATTAGGTAGTCAGCACTGAAAATGGGTCAGTCAGCACTGACAGTTAGGTTGTCAGCACTGATAATTAGGTAGTCAGCACTGATAATTAGGTAGTCAGCACTGACAGTTAGGTTGTCAGCACTGATAATTAGGTAGTCAGCACTAATAATTAGGTAGTCAGCACTGACAGTTAGGTAGTCAGCACTGATAATTAGGTAGTCAGCACTGATAATTAGGTAGTCAGCACTGACAGTTAGGTTGTCAGCACTGATAATTAGGTAGTCAGCACTGAAAGTGGGTCAGTCAGCACTGACAGTTAGGTTGTCAGCACTGATAATTAGGTAGTCAGCACTGAAAATGGGTCAGTCAGCACTGACAGCTAGGTTGTCAGCACTGATAATTAGGTAGTCAGCACTGATAATTAGGTAGTCAGCACTGAAAGTGGGTCAGTCAGTACTGAAAGTGGGTCAGTCAGTACTGAAAGTTAGGTTGTAAGCACTGACTGTGGATCAGTCAGCAATGACGTGGGGGGCTGTCAGTACTGACAACTCTGTATCTCCTCAGCCCGATTTTTCCTCGATTTTAGGTTTTCACCATAACTCTTACAATGTTCTAAAAATGCTATGTACCAGGTTTCATGTCAAAATATTGAACTTTACATGTGCTAGTTTCTACGAGTGGAACTAAGCTGAACACACCTGAAGAACAGTACCAAGCTGGACAAGCACAAGGTTCTGCAACCCCGTCGGTGTCTCTGGATTCATCAAGGGTTGAGCTCGGTCCATCGCCTCAGGCGTTATAAGCGCAGCCCGCTTACGCAGCACACTGACCTACAACAACACACACAACATATGGTGAGCCAGAGTCATCAACACCATACAACACCCCATTACCAATGACATGCAAGCACATGCATGTACACAGGCATGAGAAACGAGATAAGCACTAGATGATGATAAGCATGAGATGAGCACATGCATCACTAACGTTGCAATAGGAAAAACCTCACCTCTCCCATCTTGAAGGCCAATTTGCTTGCCCCATCCGTCACCTTCCAGACATGCCGCCACAGATGATCTTGCTCGTTGCAAAAGGGGGGAGGCTTCCAGTCAGATGACACACCCGGTGTCTTGGCCAGCACCAGGTCAGAGTGATACAGCTTCAAACAATGCGCCAAACGCGTGAAACGATGCTTGAAGGCTTGAGCTGAAAACTTCAGTCCCAGCCCATCCTCCCCTCTCTCCTTGGAGTTGCGCGCATCTGCACAATACAACATGCAACATTGCAACAATCACAAGATTTATATACGTACAACAAACCAACAAGTAGCAGAATAATGCATCACAATAAACATGACATACACTTGAACACTTTGCCAAACCTGATGACAGCCTGATTATAGCCAAGACTAGTGACTAGTCAAACCACTCACGTGTTGAGAACAGGCTGAACATCACCACCAGGTTTTCCACTAATGGTGGAGAGCACCAGCTGTACATGCGAGCACACATCTCCTCATGTGAGTTGAGGGGACCAGCAACAAACGCTTTTACCACCTCCATGATGGCCGGGGGAACTGGCAGTTGGTCCATGAAGCACTCCTTTGCAGAGGCAGTTTGGAAAAAAGAAAAGAAGCTCTTGAGCTGAGATTGATCTTGTTTCATGGTCCTGGGATTGCGCTCTGAGGACTGATGGTTTTGATACACCAAGGCATCTTCCTTAAGCAAGGCAACACCGCTTGGTCCTGCAGCCAGACATTGGCAACAATTAAAGGGCAACAATCAAGGGGCTAGTAGCAAACATGCAAATTGCAACAATGGCAATCAGCAACAAGCACGTACAACAAAGCTTACCAGCAACATCATGAGCAATAGGCGGCTGCGGCTGCGGCAGCGTCTGCGGCTGCGGCTGCGGCTGGACATGCGACCCAGGCATTGACAGTGACGCTGGGGAAAGAGGCAACGGTAGCGAAGGCCCAAAGGTAAGCGAAGACACGGACGACTCCTCATGAAGAATAGGCGGCGGAAGAGGAGATGACGGCGGGAGTGTAGGATGCACATGACCTTGCTGCAGCTGATTATGCCTCCACAAATGCGCAGGCTGGGTCACCTGCACCCCTACGAGCAGGTTGCGGGCGGCAAATGTTTTGGCAAAATGGAACCCAGTGAAGTAGCGTAGTGAGCGGGATAAAACGCACCATCACGGAACATCCGAAGGTCGAAGACGCCAATGTCTGGGTCGTTTCCATAATCGTTGCCATCATCGTCCTCCCAGCTGCCGAAGGAAGCCAACGACGCTTCGTCCATAACCAGAGCAATATGAACAGCCAACCCGCACACGAACAAAGACCTCGGCCTCGCAGTTCCTCGTGAACGCTCTCGACCTCCGCCAGGGGCCTCCGGCCCCTGGCGTCGGTCTCGAGCGTTCACTCGGAACTGCTTCGGCCTCGGTCGTTTACAAACCCGGAAAAGGTTCGGTGTTGCAGTTATCCTCATCGTAACAAGGGCAACCGACGGCTAATTATGTCCTAACCGTCAATTATAGGCAACCGTCAATTATAGGCAACCGTCAATTATAGCTAACCGTCAATTATAGCTAACCGCCAATTATAAGCAACCGCCAATTATGCCCAAGCGCCAACTACACGCAAACGTCAATCATAACCTTCCATCTCTTCAAGCCCTCACGCATCATCCTGCCACCCTCACCAAGACTATTATGGTAACATGTTGCGCTCCATGCGCTTCATGCGCTTCATCATGCGCTCAATAGAGGCTTGCTGCAGCTGATGCATTTGCTGCATTTGCATGCTCTGCATCATTGCAAAGCTACCTTGCATGCTCTGCATCTGAGCTTCCAAATGATGGCCAACATAACCCATAGACGGTTGGGCCACACTTTGCACAAAAAAAGGCTGAGTGCCACCTGGCATGCCAAAGACCTGAGGAGGATAGGGCACCATGAACACCGAAGATGAGCTGCCACTTGCGGCACAAGGCTGAGCCGCACTTGGCACAACCATAGACTGAGCACCAGCATGAAACAGGAGCGGAGATGCACCATGCACGCTGCCTTGACCCGTAAAAGACAGACCACATGCGGGTGATGAGGTGGGGAGAGCCATGGGAGGGCTGGGAGGGCTGGGAGGGCTGGGAGGTGGTGGGGGAGCAGGCACTGTTCCCACGGCCGGTGATGAAGGCGAGCTTAGAGCCAGAGGAGAAGGCAAAGCTGCGGGTGTGGAAGACACCTCTACACCACCCCCCACATGAGCTGCCACCACAGTAGAGGCACTGACATGGGTCGCGTTGCTGCTGTTGACAGCAACATCGGAGGGGGTGATGGCTGCCATCATGGCTGCAGTTGCCTGTCCGCGCTTGGCTGTGCCATGCACGGTGTACGACTTCATGCTGCCAGGATCAGCCCAACCACCCATAGACTGTCGGAAGGCATCAGGGAAATCAGCAACACCCGTCGCCCCTGTGCGCTTAATGGAATGAGAAGTAAAGGACTCCTCCTCAGTATCAAACATGCTGGAGACACGGCTCTTCAAACTGTGCTCACCGACTTTTTGGTTGCAGTACCACTTGCCGCTGACCTCGTAGGCAGGGTTAGGCTTGATGAATAAACCAGCAGCATCTGCAGGGAGCTTGTTGAGAAGAAGGTCCAGTGCCACAACCGGGCAGCTCTGAAAAAAACAGAAAAACATAAAGGGGTTGATACACCACACCATGACTAATTGATACGCCACACCATGACCATGACCTTGCCACACGTGACTGAAGAGGACATGCAAAGGCACAACCAACAAGAGCAATCACGCCTCACCTTGGCTTCGGCAAGCTGGTTGCCCACGCGGATGGTGTTGGAGTTGGGCACCACCTCCTTGGGCTCAGGCGGGTTGTTGGCACCACGCAAACTACCCTGATGGTTCTTGCACGCAAAAGGGTCCACCACAAACTTGAAGCCCGGAGGAGTGTCAGCCACCACCACCTTGGTGAAGTGCTTGGGCTCCAAAGCATGGAGTTCCTTGCCACGCATCTGTAAAAGCATGACAAGCATGATAAGAATGTGAACAAAATGAACTATGCTTGATAGTAAGAGGTTGATGTAATAAAGGCTCATCACCACATCATGAAACCTGTCACATCCTGAACTATTGAACTAAGCTGAACACACCTGAAGAACAGTACCAAGCTGGACAAGCACAAGGTTCTGCAACCCCGTCGGTGTCTCTGGAATCATCAAGGGTTGAGCTCGGTCCATCGCCTCAGGCGTTATAAGCGCAGCCCGCTTACGCAGCACACTGACCTACAACAACACACACAACATATGGTGAGCCAGAGTCATCAACACCATACAACACCCCATTACCAATGACATGCAAGCACATGCATGTACACAGGCATGAGAAACGAGATAAGCACTAGATGATGATAAGCATGAGATGAGCACATGCATCACTAACGTTGCAATAGGAAAAACCTCACCTCTCCCATCTTGAAGGCCAATTTGCTTGCCCCATCCGTCACCTTCCAGACATGCCGCCACAGATGATCTTGCTCGTTGCAAAAGGGGGGAGGCTTCCAGTCAGATGACACACCCGGTGTCTTGGCCAGCACCAGGTCAGAGTGATACAGCTTCAAACAATGCGCCAAACGCGTGAAGCGATGCTTGAAGGCTTGAGCTGAAAACTTCAGTCCCAGCCCATCCTCCCCTCTCTCCTTGGAGTTGCGCGCATCTGCACAATACAACATGCAACATTGCAACAATCACAAGATTTATATACGTACAACAAACCAACAAGTAGCAGAATAATGCATCACAATAAACATGACATACACTTGAACACTTTGCCAAACCTGATGACAGCCTGATTATAGCCAAGACTAGTGACTAGTCAAACCACTCACGTGTTGAGAACAGGCTGAACATCACCACCAGGTTTTCCACTAATGGTGGAGAGCACCAGCTGTACATGCGAGCACACATCTCCTCATGTGAGTTGAGGGGACCAGCAACAAACGCTTTTACCACCTCCATGATGGCCGGGGGAACTGGCAGTTGGTCCATGAAGCACCCCTTTGCAGAGGCAGTTTGGAAAAAAGAAAAGAAGCTCTTGAGCTGAGATTGATCTTGTTTCATGGTCCTGGGATTGCGCTCTGAGGACTGATGGTTTTGATACACCAAGGCATCTTCCTTAAGCAAGGCAACACCGCTTGGTCCTGCAGCCAGACATTGGCAACAATTAAAGGGCAACAATCAAGGGGCTAGTAGCAAACATGCAAATTGCAACAATGGCAATCAGCAACAAGCACGTACAACAAAGCTTACCAGCAACATCATGAGCAATAGGCGTCTGCGGCTGCGGCAGCGTCTGCGGCTGCGGCTGCGGCTGCACACAGGCAAATTAGTGCGGATATTCGTCATCCTAGGGGGGTAGTTTTTTGATGCGGTTCGCCTCGGATTGTCCTTGCGACTCCAACGCCACTTGACGCTTGTTGAAATTCTGAGTATGTGAGCAGTTGGAGTGTAGGTACCTACAGTACTGTAGATGTCTACAGTACTGTAGATGTCTACAGTACTGTAGGTGTCTACAGTACTGTAGACGTCTACAGTACTGTAGGTCAGATTTGACAAGGTCTCTTGTAAATAGGGTACCATGCTGTTCTCCACATTCAAACCACCATTTGCTACCGCGATTGCACCGTCAGCTTCTGCGTGCTATAAATAGTGAGAGGCGTCGAAGCGTAGGCCCGCAAGCTCGATATGGATATTTGTGCCGAAAGTTGTGTCCACGCAATAAGGTCGCCATAGGGAGCTACATACATACGTGTAAGGTCTAAGGCCGGGGCCCGTCTCTATCGCAAGCTAGGTCCGTTCTGTCGGTTGTACTGGGTACCTCGGCTTGCAAGCTCCCGCAAAGCTGTGGATGTTGATGATGCCCCGCAATCACAACAACCTCGTGCACCGCACCCTCCCGTGTAATATCGAGTGCGGCAGAGATTGCCCCAAAAGTTGTTTGCGGTTGGCCCTCAACCATCCATCATTACATCTAACCTCACATCATTACATCATGACTCTTAGCCTACATCATTACATCACCACTTGTGGTCCTGCCAATCACTGCATGCATGGTATGGGCAAGGGATCTGACTCTTGCAAGGGCTGGTCTCAGGGTCGATACCTAACCCTAGAGGCTGAATAATGCTGGGCTCGGCAACATAGGCACGCTTTGTTGTCAGCGCATTTGCATAGCACTGTCGGGATAGCAAACGAGCTTGGGCTACATTGAGTTGTTCCTGCATGGGGGTGAAGGGGGCATGGGGGTTAAGGATGCATGGGGGGAAGGCAGCTACAGTACTGTAGGGGTCTACAGTACTGTAGACACCTACAGTACTGTAGACACCTACAGTACTGTAGACACCTACAGTACTGTAGACACCTACAGTACTGTAGACACCTACAGTACTGTAGACACCTACAGTACTGTAGACACCTACAGTACTGTAGACACCTACAGTACTGTAGACACCTACAGTACTGTAGACACCTACAGTACTGTAGACACCTACAGTACTGTAGACACCTACAGTACTGTAGACACCTACAGTACTGTAGACACCTACAGTACTGTAGACACCCTACAGTACTGTAGACACCTACAGTACTGTAGACACCTACAGTACTGTAGACACCTACAGTACTGTAGACACCTACAGTACTGTAGACATCCTACAGTACTGTAGACACCTACAGTACTGTAGACACCTACAGTACTGTAGACACCTACAGTACTGTAGACACCTACAGTACTGTAGACACCTACAGTACTGTAGACACCTACAGTACTGTAGACACCTACAGTACTGTAGACACCTACAGTACTGTAGACACCTACAGTACTGTAGACACCTACAGTACTGTAGACACCTACAGTACTGTAGACACCCTACAGTACTGTAGACACCTACAGTACTGTAGACACCTACAGTACTGTAGGCAGCAGCAGCATGGGTGGCAGCAGCAGCAGGGGGGGGGGGCAGCAGCAGCAGTAGGGGGGCAGCAGCAGCAGCAGAGGGGCGCAGCAGCAGCAGCAGGGGGCGCAGCAGCAGCAGCAGTAGGGGGGCAGCAGCAGCAGCAGCAGCAGCAGGGGGGCAGCAGCAGCAGCAGGGGGGCAGCAGCAGCAGCAGCAGGGGGGCAGCAGCAGCAGCAGCAGGGCAGCAGCAGCACAGCAGCAGCAGTAGGGGGGCAGCAGCAGCAGCAGGGGCGCAGCAGCAGCAGAGCAGGGGCGCAGCAGCAGCAGCAGTAGGGGGGCAGCAGCAGCAGCAGCAGCAGGGGGGCAGGAGCAGCAGCAGGGGGGCAGCAGCAGCAGCAGCAGCAGCAGCAGCAGTAGGGGGGCAGCAGCAGCTGCAGCAGGGGGCAGCAGCAGCAGCAGCAGGGGGGCAGTAGCAGCATTAGGGGGGCAGCAGCAGCAGCAGCAGGGGGGCAGTAGCAGCAGTAGGGGGGCAGCAGCAGCAGCAGGGGCGCAGCAGCAGCAGCAGCAGTGGCAGCAGCAGCAGATATAGTAGGGGCACTGTAGCACCTACCTACCTTTTGGCTGCTTGATGACTGCTGCTAGGAAGGGGGGGGAGTGGAAGAGTGAAGGCGGGGAGGGGGGTAGATGTGGAAGGCGGGAGGTGGGAGGCAGGGAGGCGGGAGACGGGGAGGCGGGAGGCAGGGAGGCGGGAGGTGGGGAGGCGGGAGGCTCAACCGGGTTGGGCTGGGCGGGGGTGGGTTGGGTTGGGGGCATGGGTTTGGGTGGGTGGGGGCATGGGTTGGGGGCATGGGTTGGGGTGGGTGGGGGCATGGGTGGGGGTGGGGGCAGGGGAGGGAGCGGGGGCTGGGGCGGGGGCGGGGGCGGGGGCGGGGGCGGGGGCGGGGGCGGGGGCGGGGGCGGGGGCGGGGGCGGGGGCGGGGGCGGGGGCGGGGGCGGGGGCGGGGGCGGGGGCGGGGGCGGGGGCGGGGGCGGGGGCGGGGGCGGGGGCGGGGGCGGGGGCGGGGGCGGGGGCGGGGGCGGGGGCGGGGGCGGGGGCGGGGGCGGGGGCGGGGGCGGGGGCGGGGGCGGGGGCGGGGGCGGGGGCGGGGGCGGGGGCGGGGGCGGGGGCGGGGGCGGGGGCGGGGGCGGGGGCGGGGGCGGGGGCGGGGGCGGGGGGCGGGGGCGGGGGGCGGGGGCGGGGGCGGGGGCGGGGGCGGGGGCGGGGGGCGGGGGCGGGGGAGGATGAATTGGGAGGGGGTGGTTGTGGTAGGGGAAAGGGAAGGTGGGGTGAGGTGGGGGTTGCGATGCCACGTCAATCGAAGGGTGGGAGAGGGGAAGGGTAGGCTTGACAAGTATGGGAGGGGAGAGGGAGGGAGAGGGGGATGGGAGGGGTGGGAAGAGGGTGGGTGGGGTGGGCTTTCTCCTGGCTGCTGGGATGTCAGGGGAGAGGTGACAGGGAGGGGGGAAGTGGGGGGTGGGTAGAGGTGGAAGTGTAGGGACGACAAGCTGGGCGTTGGTGGTGGGCGTGGGAAAGGGGAGGAAAAGGGGATGGGGAAGGGTGTGACGATCAACCCTGCAGCGGGACAAGGGGCATGCTAGCGGTTAAGGTGGGTACAGGGTGCCACATACCTGCACTCACCTTCTGCTGGGGTGTGGTGTATATGTGTGTGGGAGGAAGGGGAGGAAGGGGAGGGAAGGGAAGGGGAGGTCCATGGGGAGGGCGAGAGAAGTGGGGAGGGCATTGATAGTCTCAGGTGTAGGCGCACAAGACCTGCGGCAATGGTGTGACGATTTGTGTAACGAAGCAAACATTGGACATGGGTACTGGATGCACTCACCATTAGAGTAGGGAGATGTAGAGCTGGCAGATGGAGGGGCAGGTGTAGCAGCCCTCCATTACAACCCACCTTTCTTTGTCCTCACCTCAGTAGGAAGTGCAGGGTGGGAGAGTAGGGTTGGGTTGGGCTGGGCTGGGCTGGGCTGGGCTGGGCTGGGCTGGGCTGGGCTGGGCTGGGCTGGGCTGGGCTGGGCTGGGCTGGGCTGGGCTGGGCTGGGCTGGGCTGGGCTGGGCTGGGCTGGGCTGGGCTGGGCTGGGCTGGGCTGGGCTGGGCTGGGCTGCAACACAAGGGAGGCAACACAAGGGAGGCATCAGTGGGAACGTTGCGCAATGCTAGCTCCTTCTAAGCTCTTACCTTGATCCTAAACTCTTACCATGGTCCTTCTGGCCTCTTGGCTGCTCACAACACGTTCCACCTGCCTTGCGTTGGTGCATCAATGCTTGCGATTCATTGCGGAGAATCGTTGCGAGGAAACTGGCCGCGAGGCTAGCTGCGATGCTGGCTGCGAGGCTGGCTGCGAGGCTGGCTGCGAAACTGGCTGCGAGGCTGGCTGCGAGGAAAATGGCTGCGAGGCTGGCTGCGAGGTGAGATCCTCGCACCGAGCTGCCTCACAGGTATGCTTCTGCGCTGCTGGACCAGCTGTGTGGCCGCGAGGTTGATTGCCGAGTATGTGGCTGCGAGTATGGGCTAGATGTGGCTGCGAGTATGGGTAACCTCGTGCGATGCCATCTGTGGACCAGCTATGTGGCCGCGAGGTTGTCTGCCGAGTATGTGGCTGCGAGTATGGGCTAGATGTGGCTGCGAGTATGAGTAACCTCGTGCGATGCCATCGCTGCAATACCGGCTACACGATGCTGCGACTAAGTGTTGGACGGATGCCTTGAATGCAAGTGAGATGTTCAGAATTCTTCTAAGTGCTTAAAGGCTACAGTACTGTAAGTGGTCTCTCGAGGTACCTCGAGGTACCTACAGTACTGTAGATGTCTACAGTACTGTAGATGTCTACAGTACTGTAAATGGTCTCTCGAGGTACCTCGAGGTACCTTGAGGTACTGTAGATGTCTACAGTACTGTAGATGTCTACAGTACTGTAGATGTCTACAGTACTGTAGAGGTCTACAGTACTGTAGAGGTCTACAGTACTGTAGGTACCTACAGTACTGTAAATGGTCTCTCGAGGTACCTCGAGGTACCTCGAAGTACTGTAGATGTCTACAGTACTGTAGATGTCTACAGTACTGTAAATGGTCTCTCGAGGTACCTCGAGGTACCTCGAGGTACTGTAGATGTCTACAGTACTGTAGATGTCTACAGTACTGTAGAGGTCTACAGTACTGTAGATGTCTACAGTACTGTAGGTACCTACAGTACTGATAATGGTCTCTCGAGGTACCTCGAGGTACCTCGAGGTACTGTAGATGTCTACAGTACTGTAGATGTCTTCAGTACTGTAGATGGCTACAGTACTGTAAGTGGTCTCTCGAGGTACCCCGACAGTACTGTAGACACCTACAGTACTGTAGCATGGCCGTATCTCACCAACCGCGCAAAATCACGAATTTTAGTTTCAACCCCCAATCTTACAATGCCTTCATTTGACTATGTACCAAGTCCGAGGCTCTGAATCTCAAAAATACTGTTACTAATTTGCCTGAGTG
>JASKMD010000006.1:8791427-8819561 GCA_030144725.1 Haematococcus lacustris
CTGTGGCGAACTCCCTCATCATGATGTCTTGTGTATATTCGGTGTGTTCGGAGCGATCCTCTGTTGTCATCGTGGCGTTGATATCTCCCGCCAGGATGAGTGAGCCGGGCAGGTGCCCAGTGGCTGTTCGTATATGCTCTTGCATCTTCTTCCGTAGTGGGAGCGCGTCGTCGTTATTCCCCGAGGGCCAGTACGTGGCGACGAGCGTGAGCTCTTCGCTTTGCCTTTGGCGGAGGCTCAAGATGACGCAGCGGGTGTTTACATCCGCATCTGTGCACGGTTGTAGCATGGTAGCTTGCATCTGGATGGCTAGAGTATGCTTGATGCCAATGAGGACTTCGCTGTGGCCTTGGTGGCGGTGGACAGTATAGTTGGGCATAACCCTCTTCAGCCAGCCAGAGCTAGGGTTGTTGCTCCTGGGTTGGGTCATGGTTTCAGTAAGGATTAGGATGTCCGGGCTTTGGTTGTGCACGAGGTTTAGGACATCGTTTCTAGATCTGTGTAGGCCTCTGACGTTGAAGGTTGTGAGGGTGATGTGTTGCCGGTTGAGGGTGGGTGGCAGTGGGGGGCTGTGATGTTGGTTCGTGCCAAGGTCGTTGTCGGGCGTGGGTTTAGGTGTCTTGTCTATGGTGTGGGCTGGCTCAGTGTTGTGGGCCTTGGCGGTGGGTTTGCACAGATATTTAAACATGAGGGTTTGAGTGTGTGTGTCGTCACCGTGTCTCTTGGTCATTCGAGTGCGCTTTGTGGCAGCGCCTGTGACGTTGTCGTGGGGCGTAGTCGTGGGTCGATGGGTACGTGGCGTTGCTTGTGGACGGAGGGTGACCGTGGGTGTGTCCCGGCGCTGTCGCAACCGGGTAGGCTCGTCGTGTGGGAGGGTGCCCTCTGCTGTCGCCCTGCGCTTACTGTCGGTCGTGCAGCTGGTCTCGGCGGTGGTGGTCACGTGCAAGGGGCCAGGGGTCTCTCTTGCCTCTGTGTGGTCTGTGGTAAGATCTATTGGGTCCAGGTGATCTCGGAAGTGTGCTGCAAGCGCTGACGGGGTGGTGGCCTCCAGAGGGTCCGCTATCCAGATCTCCCTCCTAATGAATCTTGTGTGTCTCACGTCGCCTGTGCAAATCGTGAGGATGTTCCCTTGGAGGCTGCTCCAGTCGTAAGGTGTGGAGAGTGGTGTAGGCACCCGGTTAAATGAGTCCAGTTGGTGCCAACCATGTGGTGTGTGTTTGATGGCAGTAGCGTGCTGGTGTGACAGCAGGATGACAGCCTCAGTGTGTGTTGCACCGGTGCTTACAATAGCGTTAATGATCGTTTCAGGGGTGATGCTCTGGGTGGGTAGGTAGGTTGAGGCTGGATGCAGGTACATGTGCTTCTCGTGGTGTTTGCGGTGAAGGTAGTGGTTCAGTGTGTCCGATGAAAACTTGCCTCTCGCATGGTAGATGTGGTCGGTGTTGAGGGTTTGAATTGTGTGCCCTGCGGCTCGTGCTACTTGTGCTAAGTGTTGTAGGTGCTCTGCTAGCTGCTTGCAGTGGCTGATGACTGCGTGGTAGTCAATACATTTTCTTCCCATGGCCATGTTGAAAGCATGCACGAGGCAGCACTCTTCGTGTTGCCTTTCCATGTAGCCGGGGTCTAGGTGACGGGCCGTGACTGTTGAGTGAGCGGGGTCGACTGTTGTGGCATTGTGACCGTGTCCCGTTAGCTCCACGTGGCTGATGATGTGATGAATGTCCTTTTCAGCGCACATACGCATCTGTTCCCGTGAGCGGGTGTTGGGCGTGATGACAAAGAGTTGATGCATACTCCGCATGGTTGCAGCGGAGATGTGGGAGAGGGGCGTCGGTGTTGTTTCCATGGAGTCCAGCAGATTCCATGTGCCATCAATACACTTCATGGCCATGCTATGGCCTGTCTTTTTGCATAAGAATGTGTGTGTACCATATTGGCCAGCAAGGTTTCCCAGGTTGTCCGCAGACCAGTCACTGGGTTGGTTGAGTTGGGCAATGCTCTGAACTGCCAGGCCGTAGTGGATGCGTAAGTACATCTCAATGACTTCATCGGAATAGCCGTCAACGCCTCGTGCCATCAGCCAAGCGCCCCGCTCAAGGTGGTCAGTTAGTTGAAGGAGCCTGTTCTCGTAAAAGGTGTCTACGTCATGCGTGGTGACCCATTCATGTCCCGCCGCATTGTTCAGAGAGTAGATCTGGCATGCAAAGCTATCTTTGTCTTGCATGAAGTGCCTGGTGGTTGGCCCTGGGTTGGCCTCAACGTCCCCAGCGGCTAGTAATAGCCAGGCCACGTAGACAGCTCTTGTAGCAGCTATGGGATTGAAGGTGGACGGGGGCCAGTTATCTTCGCCTGAAGTTGTTTGGTAGCAACAGTAGACATGGAGGGTGCTGTTGAATTGGTAGACTGTGTACGGGCGGCCGCTCTTGGTACCATGTATAGAGAGGTGGAATCGGTTGGCAAGCTTGCATAGAGCGCTAGAAGCGGAGAGGGTGCCATCTATGCCCGTTAGTAGATTGTACCCGATAGCTCTTACATGGGATCTATAGGAGCCTAGTCGCTTTCTGTGCCGTCTAAGGCATTGCTTGGATTCTATAGCTGTGGGTTTGTGGCGGCGTTGGAAGCCTGTGTTGCAGATGTAGGTGGCAATGGCGATGAGAAGGAGTTGTGTTATTAGATTGCTCTGCTGGTTGATGATTCTACCCATGTGAGTAGAGGTGTGGTGGTGGGTGTAGTAGGCGGTCCCCTCTCTGTGCAATTGTTGTCTGCTCAGATGCAATCTAGTTACACGGGCTACTACTAAGGTCTGTGACATGGCGTCAAGGGCAGTGGGGTGTACAGGCCAGCGTACCTCCGACCTCCCTCCCTTGCTATGTGAGACTCCTACTCTAGTCGGATGCTGATGCTTGTCCCAAGGCCTCAGGTGATGCTCAGTGCACCTTGGGTGCGCAAGACATTGCATACACTCCTTCCCATTCTTTCTCCAACGGGTCTCTGCCATGAGGAGCTCCTTCCTCCTGCACGATTGGGCAGTGTACATCATCAGGGGTTGGGTATCAGGTGGGGCAACACGTGGTGTGGCCGGTGGGGCGGCAGGTGGGGCGGCAGGTGGGGCGGTGGGTGGGGCAACTAGTGGATCAGCTTGTGGGGCGGCAGGTGGGGCATCAGGTGGGGCAGTGTGTGGGGCAGCATGTGGGGCAGCATGTGGGGCAGCATGTGGAGCAGTAGGTGGGGCAGCAGGCGGAGCAATGGGTGGGGTGCCCGGTGGGCCAGCAGGTGGGTTGCCCAGTGGGGCAGCAGGTGGGGTGGCAGGTGAGGCTGCAGGTGGGGCAGCATGTGTGGCTGCAGGTGGGGCTGTAGGTGAAACTGTATGTGGGGCTGTACGTGGGGCTGCAGGTGGTGGGACAGGTGAGGCAGCGGGTGGGGCAGCAGGTAGGGTGGAGAGCGGTGTAGGGGGTGGTGCATCACATGGGGCAGCGGGTAAGGCGGGAGGTGGGGCAGCAGTTGGTGCAGCAACTAGGGCGGCTGGTGGAGCGGCAGTGGTGCTGCAGGAGGTGGGCCTGGAGAGAGGGTAAGTATGCGGGGGAGGGTGGACAGTGGTGAGGTTGAGTGTGTGTGGGCATGCAATGGCGTGCTGTCCATGTTGCGCAACCTGTTCCCTAAGATAATGTACCTGACTGCGTTTACTCGGCCATGGCCTTAGCTGCGTCACTTGCGGCAGCCTCCATGTCCGCAGCCAGGGCACGTGATGTGGAGGCCCCGTGGGTGGGGCTCCGGGCTGAGGCTTGGCGCTTGGGCTCCCGCTTGGACGAGGGGGAGGGGCCCTGCAGCACCAAGGGTAGGTGGGGCACGTGCGGGTGAAGACATGGTGGGGGGATTGTATTTGTTGAGTGTGGGGTCGGCTGATGTGTAAGCACACAGGTTTTGGTGGGCTGGTTGCAACTGTTGGGATGTATCGGTGGCAATCAGATTTGGGCAGGCTGTAGGTTGGGGTGGGTTGTGTTGCTTTGCTCACCTGTGACTCGGCCGGGGCAATGGCAGCAGCTGCAGCTGCCTTGTCCACTGGGCGCGGCTGCTGGGGGCGCTGCTTGTTCCCCTTCTGCTGATGGGCAGCGGGGAAGGGGCGGCGAGGGGCCGCTGGGGCCTCCTTCATGTGCGCATAGATGGTGTCCACTGTCGTGCGCATGCTGCCACGGTGTGTGGCCTTGTCCTCCCTGTCCTCAGCTTGTGTGTAGGCGGCAATGGCAGTAAGCAGTGGTTGGCAGGCTTCAAAGATCTTAGCGAGGGACGTTTCCTGCGCCTCGGACAGGGTGTTGTGAGCCAGCTTGCCGGCGTCTCGAAACTGGTGGAACGCCCCCTCCAGCTTGCTATGAATGCTGGTGATGGTGAAGTCCTTGCCGCTGTCTCCTAGCAGCAGGTGTGCGGCAGCTAGCGTGGTGCTGGCGGCTGTCAGGCTCTGGCTGGTGGCTTGGAGAGAGCCCATCGTGCACGGGTGGCCCACCACCAGTCCCCCTCCGCAGAAGCTGCTGGAATGCATGGCTGCGGTGATGGGCCGGCCCGTGCTGTCCTTGAGGATGGTGCGATGGGAGCGCGCCATGCCTGCCACTGTGCAGATAAGGGCAGCCGACATGCCCACATTGGCAGGAATCATGCACAGAGGTACTCGCTTGCTGTCCCGCCTGAAGGAAGCAAGCTGTGTCGCACCGCTCAGCAGCGAGACTGGGCCCGTGCGGGTGTAGAAGCCCACGAAGTGGGCCACCCCGCTGTCGCCCTCCGCTGTAACTTTCTTGGCATCAATGGTCTGCGGCGTCCCTTGGTTGCTGAATCTTTTCAGGAGGAAGGGGCTGCTGATGGCACTGCCCAGCCGCTGCACTGTGGCGGCCAGACCCCCCTGGCTGTCCAGGCTGCTACTGTTGATGCTGGCCGGGCTGACCCCCAGCTCAAGGCATGTGCGGGTGTTCAGGCCTTGAGCCTGGCTACTGGCTGCAGGCGTCCACTTCATGAGCACAGAATCTGTGGCCTGGATGGTAATGGGGCCTGCCTGCTCCACTGCTGAGGCTATGTAAGGCGAGGTAAACTGCACCTGGAGGTAGTTGCCCTCCTCTTGGGCTGTGGCTACGGCGCTGCACAGGATGAAGGCTTTGCTGGTAAGATGGGCTCTGCTGGGGCTGGTCCTGGCCTTAGTCACCGCGTACTGGACAGCCCCAGTGAAGCGGGTGGCAACCTGCCCCTTGGCTCCCAGCTTGCTCACTGCTTGCCCTGTAGGGGAGCCAGCTACAAAATTGGCATCATACTGCACAGAGATGGCCACCTGGGGTAGGGTGGGAGGGGTGCAGGTCAGGAGAGGCCGGCGGGTCACTAGCGTGTAGCCTTTGCCCTCCTGCTGCACGCAGGGAACGGCTGCCAGCTTGCCCTCTGCAGTAATGATCTCCCCCAGCAGCCCTAGCATGGCAGCCTTGTGGTTGGGGTCTCGGCTGCTGGCTGTGACGGTGACTTCAAAGGCTGGGAAGCTGCAGTTGGGAAGCCGGTACGGCTCCTCCGAGGGCTCAATGCTGCAGAACTTCAGCCCAAAGTCCTTGCGGAGCAGGTTTGTTAGCGTAGTTATGAAACCTGCATGTGGCATGAGGCACAGCAGGGCCCCCAAGCGTGACATTGGAGCATTGTAATGTATTGGTGCAGAATGGTGTGTCATTAGGTGCAGACTACGTATTGGGTTGATGTGCCCAGCCCCTAGTGGCCATGGTGGTTTGGTTGGCAGGTCAGCAGGGGCTGAGGAGTGCGGTGGGGCAGGGGTGGCCTGAGGGAGAGCAGGGTTGATAGGGGACAGTGGCGGCAGGAGTTGCAAGAGGGGAGGGCTTGAAGCTTTATAACCAGTGCGGCAAGATCTCACAGGCTGAGGGGGGTGGATGGGACAGGGGGCAAGGGCTGCAGGAGGGCAAGTAGTGAGGCATTGTGGCGTTGCTATGATTCTTGGTTGGTCACCTGTATGCACTTGTATGGGTTGGACAACATCACCTGTGTAGTTGTGCTCGGTGTGGTGCATATCTTTGAGGGTGAGGGTTGACAGGTTGTCCAGCAAGTGGCTGAATGGGCCCAGCACGTAGCCTTCTGGGAAGGCGTCGCATAAGCTGGCGATAATTAGTCGGCAGCTCTCAGTATTCAGCGTGTTGTGTTTAGGGTCAGCGGAGCGCGACCCGCTTGGATAGGGAGCGATAGATCTCGGCGTGCCCCTGTCCGTGCGGAATGCTTGCAGAGCACGCTGAGATGTGGGATGGTCCTGAGGGAGGAGCTGAAGGCTCTTGCAATACTCAGCAAGCGCTGTGCTGAGCTCTGTCGAGCCGGATGCCAGGGAGAACTCTGGTTCCGGCGCGTCAGGCTCAGGGCCTGCAGGCATATGCCCAGGGGACGAGATTAGGCTAGGCCGGTTATACCAGCTGTTGCGCAGATTTGGGCTTGTGCCCGGAGCCAACCTGCCCGCACGGTCACCGCTTATGGTGCCTTCTGGATGGATTGACAAGCGGCTGGGGGTGGCTTTGGTAGGCCAACCCCCGAACACGCCCCAACTCCACCCAGTGCAGGTCAGGGTCAAGATAGCAATGAGGAGAAGCAGAGCAGGCCTGCGTCTACCTGCTGCGCCTCCCATCGCTTCATCTTGACCTCGCTCGGGTTCGGACGAAACTTGGCTCATTCTGCTCCTTTTCTGACGCTTCGTCGGGCCCTGCTACCCGTTTAAGCTGTCGTCGTTACTTGGGAGCGTAGTCGTGAGTTTAAAGTTTCGGTCCAAAAAGTCGGGAGGTGGCGGAGGAGGTGATGGGGGGGGGGGGCGGGGGCGGCGGTGGAGGTGGAGGAGGTGGCGGTGGTGGTGGGGGAGGAGGAGGGGGCGTGGGAGTGGCGGCTGTTAGGGCAGCCGCCTTAGGTGGCGGTGTGGTCCATCGTCGCAAAAGCAAGGTCGCCACCATCCAGCAGCAATTGGCAGAGGGCGCGCCCTTGTTCCACAGTCCTCCAGACACGTCTTTGAGTGGTCACCTGGCATCGATCTGTGAGTACCTCGTCACCGCCTGCCCGTCAGAACAGGACGTCATGAGGGTGTTGAAGCTCATGGACAACAGCTTGGGCCCAGGCAAAACATGGCATCCTGCGACCCCACATCAGTTGTATGGTGTGCTTGGAGCAGAGGAGCAAGAGGGACAACGCGTGCACGTCTGCAACAACAAGGGGTGTGGAGGCCATGCCTTCGAGTACCTTCCTCGGTAGGTCGGATGTGATGGTGAATGCGATATCGCTTGACTGATGGCAACCGTCTTATGTTTCCTTATCACAGGGACAAATGGCAGGATCACAAAGATGAGGTGTGCCCCAGATGTCAGACACCCCGCTTTATGAAGGGTGAGGGTACAGCCACCTGAGGCCATTGTGCTTCATACCACCACCTCCTAGCCTATCAATGCCCCATGTTCTATTACACAGCGTAATGGTGTTCCGTTACACAACAAGAAATACAGCATACAATATTGTATAGACGTGGTGTGATGTGTTGTGTTTGTATTGGCAGTGGGCGGATCCCTTGAGCCACGCTACTGCATCTTCCTTCATGGCGTTGAGGACACGCTTAACCACCTTTTGGACAGTGAGGAGATGAAGGAGTGGTTGACCCAGCGCCCACAGCATCCAGAACCAGGCTCATTTGCTGCAAGTAAGACAATGAAAGGATTAGAGCCAATTATCAATAAGTCTTGAAGACACGTTTGTGTGTGTTGCATCACATGTAGGCCCTGCTGCTGCCCACATCCGGGAGCATGTGACTGATGCGGTATATGATAACCAACACGCTGTGAGGGTCAGCTTGGGTCTGGACTGGGTGAGCATCAACGGCACATCAGTGGGAGTGGTGGGCATGCAGGTGAGCAGTCATCAACACATTCTTCATGCATCATCACATGCCAACAACATGACCCCATGTATTGCATTCTTCTCAGACAGACCTTGTGTTGCATCATGATGGCCTTACACTAATGAGCCCTTTAGCATTGAATGATGATGAGCTGCAGGTGGTGGATGTACCTGACCATGTGCGGGGCAAAAGCAAAACCTGGGCCATTCTTGGCGTCATCCTCACCCCGGGAACGGCATCGCACGTCACAGGCTACATGAAGCCCATCTATGAAGCTCTCAAAGGCGCCTTGGGACCCGATGCCTCCCAGCACATCTACCTGCACAATCACGGAGGCTTAGGCGATCGTCCCACTGTGGGACCGCGGCTGTACCCTATTGTGGTCAGCTTGGTGGCGGACACTCCGGCCAGGCAAGCAGTTGGAAACAAAAGGACCCTATCCCTATCCCTATCCCTATCCCTATCCCTAACCCTAACCCTAACCCAACCTCATCCCCACGCCCATGACTATCCCTATCCCTATCCCTATCCCTATCCCTATCCCTAGCCCTAGCCCTAGCCCTAGCCCTATCCCTATCCCTATCCCTATCCCTATCCCTATCCCTATCCCTATCCCTATCCCAATCCCTATCCCTAACCCTATCCCTAACCCTATCCCTATCCCTAGCCCTATCCTTAGCCCTAGCCCTAGCCCCAGCCCTAGCCCTAGCCCTAGCCCTAGCCCTAGCCCTAGCCCTAGCCCTAGCCCTAGCCCTATCCCTATCCCTATCCCTATCCCTAACCCTAACCCTAACCCAACCTCATCCCCACGTCCATGACTATCCCTATCCCTATCCCTATCCCTATCCCTATCCCTATCCCTAGCCCTATCCCTATCCCTAACCCTATCCCTAACCCTATCCCTATCCCTAGCCCTATCCTTAGCCCTAGCCCTAGCCCCAGCCCTAGCCCTAGCCCTAGCCCTAGCCCTAGCCCTAGCCCTAGCCCTAGCCCTAGCCCTAGCCCTAGCCCTAGCCCTAGCCCTAGCTCAAGCCCTAGCCTCAACACCAACCCAAGCCCACCCCAACGTTGCCATGGCATTAAGCAAGAATACCTTTTGCATGCAGGGCTGCTTGGTCTAATGGCATGGGCCAGGGCGCCAATATGAACTGCATGTGGTGCTGGCTGAATACCAAACAGTCAAGCAAGGGTGTAAAGGCAGCACAGCACTCGTTAGAGGGATGGCCTCGACCGGACAAACGCAGTTACAAACATAGGGCGAGCTTACGCTCACCTAAAGGCAGCACAGCACTCGTTAGAGGGATGGCCTCGACCGGACAAACGCAGTAAAGGCCCTACTGCAGAGCGCAAACTAAAACTGCCTCACACTTTAGTCAAGTACTCCCAGAAACTCTGATGGTCTGACTGACCTCAACCTCCTTACTCCAACACTCCCACTCAGGCAGCCAGCAGAGTTACCCCCACACACTTGTCACAGCTTCACCATGCCCATACCAGACTTGCAGAACTCATACTTGACACCTGGCAGGGCCTTGGTCCATGACCAAAACCCACCTAACCACCTAACCCTGACCTAACCCAGGTCCATGTCCCAAGCAACAGCTGTGGCCAGCAGAGCGCGCACAGTAGCATGCTTGCTGACCGGTGCATGCAGCTCAGTGAAGTCAACCCCCTCCCGCTGCATGAAGCCCTTGACCACGAGGCGTGCTTTGAGACGGGCAATGTGGCCCTGGCTGTCCTCCTTGACAGAAAACACCCAGCGGTTGTCCAGGGGGCGGCACCCCTGGGGCGGGTCCACCAACTCCCATGTGCAGTGGCCATGCAGGGACTCCATCTCTGCATCTGTAGCAACCGCCCACTGCTCAGCCAAGGCACTTGCACGCGCCTCCAGAATGGTGTGCGGAATAGGCACAGCAGCTGCGGGAAGCTCCAACACACAGGCTGCCAGGCTGCCAGCTGGTGGCAGCCCTTGCAAGCGAAGCGACTGCCGCAGCGGGACCGGGCATGCCGCTGGCTCAGCAGCTGAAGCACTTGCCCCACCCCCACCTGCTGAGGCTGCGCTGCCAGCTCCGCTGTCACCTCCTGAGCTGTCAGCTCCCACTGCTTCCCCACCCGCAACCCCTGTTGCCGGCTCAGGGCCAGGCTCTGCGACTGGGGTGTGCACACTCAGCTCCTCGGCTGTGGCCATGACCTCAGCCACCTCTGACACAGGCAGAGGCTCACCCCTTGCCAGCTCATCAAAGACCACGTCCTTGGTGACAATGATTCTGCCACCAGGGACCAGCACCCTGTACGCCTTGCTGCCCATCTCATACCCAACCAGAACCCCCTGCACCGCCTTCCCTTCTAGCTTGGAACGCATGTGCTGAGGGACTTGAGCATAGGCTGTCGCACCAAACACCCGGAGCGCTGAAATGTCTGGCTTGACCCCGAAAAAGAGCTCCCACGGCGTTGCACCCTTGCCCCGCATGGGCGAGAGGTTCCGCAGGTGGTTAGCTGTGCGCACAGCCTCTGTCCACAGCCTTGCTGGCAGGCCAGCTGTGTAGAGCATGCACCTGACCTTCTCAATCATGGTGCGATTCAGCCGCTCAGCGCTGCCATTCTGCTCAGGGCTGTAGGGCGCTGACCGCTGGTGCTGAATGCCCTTGCTTGCCAGAAAGGGCCGCTGGGGCCTCCTTCATGTGCGCATAGATGGTGTCCACTGTCGTGCGCATGCTGCCACGGTGTGTGGCCTTGTCCTCCCTGTCCTCAGCTTGTGTGTAGGCGGCAATGGCAGTAAGCAGTGGTTGGCAGGCTTCAAAGATCTTAGCGAGGGACGTTTCCTGCGCCTCGGACAGGGTGTTGTGAGCCAGCTTGCCGGCGTCTCGAAACTGGTGGAACGCCCCCTCCAGCTTGCTATGAATGCTGGTGATGGTGAAGTCCTTGCCGCTGTCTCCTAGCAGCAGGTGTGCGGCAGCTAGCGTGGTGCTGGCGGCTGTCAGGCTCTGGCTGGTGGCTTGGAGAGAGCCCATCGTGCACGGGTGGCCCACCACCAGTCCCCCTCCGCAGAAGCTGCTGGAATGCATGGCTGCGGTGATGGGCCGGCCCGTGCTGTCCTTGAGGATGGTGCGATGGGAGCGCGCCATGCCTGCCACTGTGCAGATAAGGGCAGCCGACATGCCCACATTGGCAGGAATCATGCACAGAGGTACTCGCTTGCTGTCCCGCCTGAAGGAAGCAAGCTGTGTCGCACCGCTCAGCAGCGAGACTGGGCCCGTGCGGGTGTAGAAGCCCACGAAGTGGGCCACCCCGCTGTCGCCCTCCGCTGTAACTTTCTTGGCATCAATGGTCTGCGGCGTCCCTTGGTTGCTGAATCTTTTCAGGAGGAAGGGGCTGCTGATGGCACTGCCCAGCCGCTGCACTGTGGCGGCCAGACCCCCCTGGCTGTCCAGGCTGCTACTGTTGATGCTGGCCGGGCTGACCCCCAGCTCAAGGCATGTGCGGGTGTTCAGGCCTTGAGCCTGGCTACTGGCTGCAGGCGTCCACTTCATGAGCACAGAATCTGTGGCCTGGATGGTAATGGGGCCTGCCTGCTCCACTGCTGAGGCTATGTAAGGCGAGGTAAACTGCACCTGGAGGTAGTTGCCCTCCTCTTGGGCTGTGGCTACGGCGCTGCACAGGATGAAGGCTTTGCTGGTAAGGTGGGCTCTGCTGGGGCTGGTCCTGGCCTTAGTCACCGCGTACTGGACAGCCCCAGTGAAGCGGGTGGCAACCTGCCCCTTGGCTCCCAGCTTGCTCACTGCTTGCCCTGTAGGGGAGCCAGCTACAAAATTGGCATCATACTGCACAGAGATGGCCACCTGGGGTAGGGTGGGAGGGGTGCAGGTCAGGAGAGGCCGGCGGGTCACTAGCGTGTAGCCTTTGCCCTCCTGCTGCACGCAGGGAACGGCTGCCAGCTTGCCCTCTGCAGTAATGATCTCCCCCAGCAGCCCTAGCATGGCAGCCTTGTGGTTGGGGTCTCGGCTGCTGGCTGTGACGGTGACTTCAAAGGCTGGGAAGCTGCAGTTGGGAAGCCGGTACGGCTCCTCCGAGGGCTCAATGCTGCAGAACTTCAGCCCAAAGTCCTTGCGGAGCAGGTTTGTTAGCGTAGTTATGAAACCTGCATGTGGCATGAGGCACAGCAGGGCCCCCAAGCGTGACATTGGAGCATTGTAATGTATTGGTGCAGAATGGTGTGTCATTAGGTGCAGACTACGTATTGGGTTGATGTGCCCAGCCCCTAGTGGCCATGGTGGTTTGGTTGGCAGGTCAGCAGGGGCTGAGGAGTGCGGTGGGGCAGGGGTGGCCTGAGGGAGAGCAGGGTTGATAGGGGACAGTGGCGGCAGGAGTTGCAAGAGGGGAGGGCTTGAAGCTTTATAACCAGTGCGGCAAGATCTCACAGGCTGAGGGGGGTGGATGGGACAGGGGGCAAGGGCTGCAGGAGGGCAAGTAGTGAGGCATTGTGGCGTTGCTATGATTCTTGGTTGGTCACCTGTATGCACTTGTATGGGTTGGACAACATCACCTGTGTAGTTGTGCTCGGTGTGGTGCATATCTTTGAGGGTGAGGGTTGACAGGTTGTCCAGCAAGTGGCTGAATGGGCCCAGCACGTAGCCTTCTGGGAAGGCGTCGCATAAGCTGGCGATAATTAGTCGGCAGCTCTCAGTATTCAGCGTGTTGTGTTTAGGGTCAGCGGAGCGCGACCCGCTTGGATAGGGAGCGATAGATCTCGGCGTGCCCCTGTCCGTGCGGAATGCTTGCAGAGCACGCTGAGATGTGGGATGGTCCTGAGGGAGGAGCTGAAGGCTCTTGCAATACTCAGCAAGCGCTGTGCTGAGCTCTGTCGAGCCGGATGCCAGGGAGAACTCTGGTTCCGGCGCGTCAGGCTCAGGGCCTGCAGGCATATGCCCAGGGGACGAGATTAGGCTAGGCCGGTTATACCAGCTGTTGCGCAGATTTGGGCTTGTGCCCGGAGCCAACCTGCCCGCACGGTCACCGCTTATGGTGCCTTCTGGATGGATTGACAAGCGGCTGGGGGTGGCTTTGGTAGGCCAACCCCCGAACACGCCCCAACTCCACCCAGTGCAGGTCAGGGTCAAGATAGCAATGAGGAGAAGCAGAGCAGGCCTGCGTCTACCTGCTGCGCCTCCCATCGCTTCATCTTGACCTCGCTCGGGTTCGGACGAAACTTGGCTCATTCTGCTCCTTTTCTGACGCTTCGTCGGGCCCTGCTACCCGTTTAAGCTGTCGTCGTTACTTGGGAGCGTAGTCGTGAGTTTAAAGTTTCGGTCCAAAAAGTCGGGAGGTGGCGGAGGAGGTGATGGGGGGGGGGGGCGGGGGCGGCGGTGGAGGTGGAGGAGGTGGCGGTGGTGGTGGGGGAGGAGGAGGGGGCGTGGGAGTGGCGGCTGTTAGGGCAGCCGCCTTAGGTGGCGGTGTGGTCCATCGTCGCAAAAGCAAGGTCGCCACCATCCAGCAGCAATTGGCAGAGGGCGCGCCCTTGTTCCACAGTCCTCCAGACACGTCTTTGAGTGGTCACCTGGCATCGATCTGTGAGTACCTCGTCACCGCCTGCCCGTCAGAACAGGACGTCATGAGGGTGTTGAAGCTCATGGACAACAGCTTGGGCCCAGGCAAAACATGGCATCCTGCGACCCCACATCAGTTGTATGGTGTGCTTGGAGCAGAGGAGCAAGAGGGACAACGCGTGCACGTCTGCAACAACAAGGGGTGTGGAGGCCATGCCTTCGAGTACCTTCCTCGGTAGGTCGGATGTGATGGTGAATGCGATATCGCTTGACTGATGGCAACCGTCTTATGTTTCCTTATCACAGGGACAAATGGCAGGATCACAAAGATGAGGTGTGCCCCAGATGTCAGACACCCCGCTTTATGAAGGGTGAGGGTACAGCCACCTGAGGCCATTGTGCTTCATACCACCACCTCCTAGCCTATCAATGCCCCATGTTCTATTACACAGCGTAATGGTGTTCCGTTACACAACAAGAAATACAGCATACAATATTGTATAGACGTGGTGTGATGTGTTGTGTTTGTATTGGCAGTGGGCGGATCCCTTGAGCCACGCTACTGCATCTTCCTTCATGGCGTTGAGGACACGCTTAACCACCTTTTGGACAGTGAGGAGATGAAGGAGTGGTTGACCCAGCGCCCACAGCATCCAGAACCAGGCTCATTTGCTGCAAGTAAGACAATGAAAGGATTAGAGCCAATTATCAATAAGTCTTGAAGACACGTTTGTGTGTGTTGCATCACATGTAGGCCCTGCTGCTGCCCACATCCGGGAGCATGTGACTGATGCGGTATATGATAACCAACACGCTGTGAGGGTCAGCTTGGGTCTGGACTGGGTGAGCATCAACGGCACATCAGTGGGAGTGGTGGGCATGCAGGTGAGCAGTCATCAACACATTCTTCATGCATCATCACATGCCAACAACATGACCCCATGTATTGCATTCTTCTCAGACAGACCTTGTGTTGCATCATGATGGCCTTACACTAATGAGCCCTTTAGCATTGAATGATGATGAGCTGCAGGTGGTGGATGTACCTGACCATGTGCGGGGCAAAAGCAAAACCTGGGCCATTCTTGGCGTCATCCTCACCCCGGGAACGGCATCGCACGTCACAGGCTACATGAAGCCCATCTATGAAGCTCTCAAAGGCGCCTTGGGACCCGATGCCTCCCAGCACATCTACCTGCACAATCACGGAGGCTTAGGCGATCGTCCCACTGTGGGACCGCGGCTGTACCCTATTGTGGTCAGCTTGGTGGCGGACACTCCGGCCAGGCAAGCAGTTGGAAACAAAAGGACCCTATCCCTATCCCTATCCCTATCCCTATCCCTAACCCTAACCCTAACCCAACCTCATCCCCACGCCCATGACTATCCCTATCCCTATCCCTATCCCTATCCCTATCCCTAGCCCTAGCCCTAGCCCTAGCCCTATCCCTATCCCTATCCCTATCCCTATCCCTATCCCTATCCCTATCCCAATCCCTATCCCTAACCCTATCCCTAACCCTATCCCTATCCCTAGCCCTATCCTTAGCCCTAGCCCTAGCCCCAGCCCTAGCCCTAGCCCTAGCCCTAGCCCTAGCCCTAGCCCTAGCCCTATCCCTATCCCTATCCCTATCCCTATCCCTAACCCTAACCCTAACCCAACCTCATCCCCACGTCCATGACTATCCCTATCCCTATCCCTATCCCTATCCCTATCCCTATCCCTAGCCCTATCCCTATCCCTAACCCTATCCCTAACCCTATCCCTATCCCTAGCCCTATCCTTAGCCCTAGCCCTAGCCCCAGCCCTAGCCCTAGCCCTAGCCCTAGCCCTAGCCCTAGCCCTAGCCCTAGCCCTAGCCCTAGCCCTAGCCCTAGCCCTAGCCCTAGCTCAAGCCCTAGCCTCAACACCAACCCAAGCCCACCCCAACGTTGCCATGGCATTAAGCAAGAATACCTTTTGCATGCAGGGCTGCTTGGTCTAATGGCATGGGCCAGGGCGCCAATATGAACTGCATGTGGTGCTGGCTGAATACCAAACAGTCAAGCAAGGGTGTAAAGGCAGCACAGCACTCGTTAGAGGGATGGCCTCGACCGGACAAACGCAGTTACAAACATAGGGCGAGCTTACGCTCACCTAAAGGCAGCACAGCACTCGTTAGAGGGATGGCCTCGACCGGACAAACGCAGTAAAGGCCCTACTGCAGAGCGCAAACTAAAACTGCCTCACACTTTAGTCAAGTACTCCCAGAAACTCTGATGGTCTGACTGACCTCAACCTCCTTACTCCAACACTCCCACTCAGGCAGCCAGCAGAGTTACCCCCACACACTTGTCACAGCTTCACCATGCCCATACCAGACTTGCAGAACTCATACTTGACACCTGGCAGGGCCTTGGTCCATGACCAAAACCCACCTAACCACCTAACCCTGACCTAACCCAGGTCCATGTCCCAAGCAACAGCTGTGGCCAGCAGAGCGCGCACAGTAGCATGCTTGCTGACCGGTGCATGCAGCTCAGTGAAGTCAACCCCCTCCCGCTGCATGAAGCCCTTGACCACGAGGCGTGCTTTGAGACGGGCAATGTGGCCCTGGCTGTCCTCCTTGACAGAAAACACCCAGCGGTTGTCCAGGGGGCGGCACCCCTGGGGCGGGTCCACCAACTCCCATGTGCAGTGGCCATGCAGGGACTCCATCTCTGCATCTGTAGCAACCGCCCACTGCTCAGCCAAGGCACTTGCACGCGCCTCCAGAATGGTGTGCGGAATAGGCACAGCAGCTGCGGGAAGCTCCAACACACAGGCTGCCAGGCTGCCAGCTGGTGGCAGCCCTTGCAAGCGAAGCGACTGCCGCAGCGGGACCGGGCATGCCGCTGGCTCAGCAGCTGAAGCACTTGCCCCACCCCCACCTGCTGAGGCTGCGCTGCCAGCTCCGCTGTCACCTCCTGAGCTGTCAGCTCCCACTGCTTCCCCACCCGCAACCCCTGTTGCCGGCTCAGGGCCAGGCTCTGCGACTGGGGTGTGCACACTCAGCTCCTCGGCTGTGGCCATGACCTCAGCCACCTCTGACACAGGCAGAGGCTCACCCCTTGCCAGCTCATCAAAGACCACGTCCTTGGTGACAATGATTCTGCCACCAGGGACCAGCACCCTGTACGCCTTGCTGCCCATCTCATACCCAACCAGAACCCCCTGCACCGCCTTCCCTTCTAGCTTGGAACGCATGTGCTGAGGGACTTGAGCATAGGCTGTCGCACCAAACACCCGGAGCGCTGAAATGTCTGGCTTGACCCCGAAAAAGAGCTCCCACGGCGTTGCACCCTTGCCCCGCATGGGCGAGAGGTTCCGCAGGTGGTTAGCTGTGCGCACAGCCTCTGTCCACAGCCTTGCTGGCAGGCCAGCTGTGTAGAGCATGCACCTGACCTTCTCAATCATGGTGCGATTCAGCCGCTCAGCGCTGCCATTCTGCTCAGGGCTGTAGGGCGCTGACCGCTGGTGCTGAATGCCCTTGCTTGCCAGAAAGGCCATGACCTCCTGGTTGATGTACTCCGTGCCGTTGTCGCTGCGCAAAGCCTTCAGCCTGCGGCCGCTCTGAGTCTCAAGCCACTGCACTGTGCTGATGATGACCCCTGGCACATCTGACTTGGCTTTGACACACTCCACCAAAGACAGCCCGCTGTACTCATCCAGGAAGGTGACCACATAGCTATAGCCACCCACCGAGGCGACATGGAATGGGCCGCACACATCAGTGTGCACCAGGTCAAGCACCCCCTTCACAGGGGGAGCCAGGGAGGGCAGCGTGTCTGCCACCCTGCGGTGCATCTTGCCCGCAGCACACCCGGGGCACACACCGCTGCCGGCTGCTTTGCACTGCGCTGCGCTGATGCTTACGCCCGACACCATCCCCTTCCCAATTAGGTCTGCCATGGCCCCATAGCTCAGGTGACCTAGCCGCTCATGCAGAAGCTGCGGGGTCTCTGCTGTGACAGCATGGGCCGTAGCAGGGGGCTCACACGCCACCACAGCCGGCTCTGCTGAGCACCGGATCAGGTATGACCTGCCCACCAGCGCACCCTTGACGCAGAAGCGGGCTGGGTTTGCCCTGTCCTCTATCCTGATCCCACCCCCCTCCTGTACTACCCTCCAGCCCGCGAGGTCTGCTACCACGGTGGAGAGGTAATTGGCAGCTGCATCGGGAGCCCACAGGACGCCACGCAGTGTGAAACACTGCCCTGACTCACTGACTAGGCGGACATTACCCACCCCATGGGCTACCAGCCTGGCTGTGTTCTTGCCCAACGCCAGGCTCACCGGCTGTTCCACAGCTTGAAAATCATGCAGCAGGCTGCGGTCCGGGGTGATGTGGTGGCTAGCGCCGGAATCGGCCAGCCAGAAGCGCTCGCTGCTGAGCAAGCCTGAGGAGCGGGGCATGGCAGCAACCTGTGCTGCAGCAGCGAGGGATGGGGTGGGCTTGGCTGACACGCATGGGTATAGGGAGGAGAGCCCAGCTGCATGGCTCCAGCAGCACTGCACCTCACCCCCTGCCCCACCACCAGCTGCACCATTGTGCACCGCACCACCCTTGCTCCCACTGCTCCCACTGGCCCCACCACTCCCACTGGCACCACTGCTAGGCACAGCCTGCATGGCCATCAGTTTAGCATGAAACAAGCCAGCAGTTGCACTACTAGCTGCCCGACCCTTGTCAGCCCCACGGTTGCTTGGAACCCCACTGCCCCCACCTGCCCCACCACCAGCTGCCCCACCACCCCCACCGCTGCTGCTACCGCTGCTGCTGCTGCCGCCTGGCTCCTTGCAGTCACGGGCAATGTGCCCACGCTTGCCGCACTTGAAGCACTTTACACGGCTCAGGGCAGTAGGACTCGGTGAGGATGAGGAGGGATCAGCACCCGGCTTGGCAGCCAAATGCCGGCTGCTGCTGCTGGCTGGACTGGCACTAGACCTGCGGGGAGCGTGTATGGCTGCCAGCTGTGCGGGCTGCTGGTTGCGCACACGCGCCTCTGCATTCTGCAAGCGCCGCTTCACATCAGCCAGGCTAGGGGCGGACGCATCAGCTCCCTGGGTGATGAACTCTCTGGCCATATCATAGGGAGGCAGGGAGGGAACAGCCTGCAGCAAGGCTCTGACCTGCACAGCCTCACTGACGGTCTCGTCGGCCTCTGCCAACTCCAACACCAAGTCAGAGAGCCTGCTGCACAGCTGAGAGATGCTTTCCCCTGACCCCAGCTGCAGTTGGTTGATCTGGTGCCACAGCTCAGAGCAATGGCTGAACCCCGTGCGCTGCTGGTCTGCAAGTAAGGCCTTCCATGCTGCAGGTGCTGTCTTTGCTGCTTGCACCATGCTGAGGTAGTGCCCCTTGCAGCAGCACAATAGCCAGGCATAAGCGCGCTCATTGCGCGCTGGGTCGCTGTCTGTGCCACACATAGCACTCCAGCAGCCTGCCATCATGAGCGCTCCCTGCGCATTCCCCTTCCACTCGACAAACGATGTGGACGCATTTAGCACGAGGATTGGCGGCGAAATATACGGCAAAGTTGCCATCGCACTGGACTGCGAACCGGGAGTTTCTTTGCCACCCTCAGATTTCGGCATTAGGCTTGTGGGCCCATAACCTAAAGGCAGCACAGCACTCGTTAGAGGGATGGCCTCGACCGGACAAACGCAGTTACAAACATAGGGCGAGCTTACGCTCACCTAAAGGCAGCACAGCACTCGTTAGAGGGATGGCCTCGACCGGACAAACGCAGTAAAGGCCCTACTGCAGAGCGCAAACTAAAACTGCCTCACACTTTAGTCAAGTACTCCCAGAAACTCTGATGGTCTGACTGACCTCAACCTCCTTACTCCAACAGGGTGGTGTCCATCCCAGAGGCTACTTCCATCCTGTCCCAGCACCTGTGATCCCCCGCAAAGTCCGACGACCAGTGCATGAGGAGGTGCCGCCCGCCCTTGTGCTTATGATGGAGGAAGCAATGAGGCTGACGGAGCCAGAGTTCAGGAAGCGTGGCAGGCTAGTGAAGAAGGGCAAGCTGACTCCTAATGCTGTGGGGTGCCATGGCCCTGCTATCATCACGAAGTTCCTCAAGTACGTGGAGGCCCTGTGGGTCCATGTCGTACCAATAGCCCACAGCCTGCTGTTTGGGCTGGTGCACCACCACCTGCTGTGGCTGCTCTCCACCAAGAAGAAGAGCCCCTTGAAGGTCGAGGAGCGCAGGCTCATCAAGGAACGCTTCAAGCATATGCATGTGCCTTCAGACTACGGCCGCGATCCCTTCCACCATCCCAAGTGCAGGTACATGATCAATCCTCCTTAAGCCATGGAGACAGAGATAGCACAAGCCACCTTACCTAGCTAAACCTTCCCAAGCTGTTGGATTAGTGATTCACTCGGTAATATGTGATTGAGATGCAGTGGCTGGATCATGGACCACTACATGAACTTCATAAAGCACGAGTGGCAGTACGTGTTCCTGGACATCCTGAGCAAGCCCACACGCAAGCGCAAGCTGCACTTTGAGATGTGGAAATGCCTGGTCAGAGCTGCGCTTCACTACCTGACACCAGGTAAGAATCTCCAGCCATAGTCAAGGGATAGATAGGTGCAACCTGTCATAAGCAAGGGTACACTGGAACACATGATTGTGTTTTGTTTGCTAGGTGCTGACAAACCTGACACTGTGGCGACCAACATCCAAACGGGCTATGAGGACTTGCTGGAATACGCCAAAATGCTGGATAAGCATGAGGACACCCTTCATGTCCCGACCTCCATGTTCTCTCCCAATCTCCACATGTGTGTTTGCCGGTGGGTCATCCGTTGGTGTTTGTTTTCAGCAGACCACCACCTCCGAGACCAATCACTCTCCCACCTATTGCTCCGGTCCAGCACTTCATATACTACCACTACAAATTACATTGCTTTATGATGGGCGCAGGCTGCTGTATCAAGAGCTGCAGCGTGGTCGCAGCTTCCGTGATGCTGAGTTTTGGTTGGAGCGCGCCATGCAGTACATGAAGCGATGCTGTGGCAAGCATGCATCAGGTGCTACCGTAGCCCTCACAGCCTGCAAGCGTGAAATGGTGGTCCGCCAGGCTCAGCGATTCCTTGACAAGTACAGAGCGCAGCATGGTGGGGAGGGTGAGCAGGGGGAGCAGCCCAGCCAAGCGCAGCAGGGTGTGGGGGGTGAGCAGGGGGAGCAGCCCAGCCCAGCGCAGCAGGGTGAGGGGGAGGAGCAGGGGGAGCAGCCCGGCCCAGCGCAGAAGGGTGTGGGGGGTGAACTGGTGGGTGCACCGCGCAAGGCCACTGCCAGTGTGAAGGACCCTCAGCCGTTGCCGGGGGGAAACTGCCAGCTGGTTGGGGTGGGCAAGAGGGCGTGCCCAGTTCCGGGTGGTGAGGAGTGGGTATGCCGGGCGATCTGCACAATGGTGCAGGAGATGAACGCTGGGTTGGGAGGCGAGCCCAGTGGCTGGTGTGAGCAGGACGTCAAAGATCTGTTCTCCTCTGGTGACCCAGCCCAGCCCCCTGTTGAGCCAGGGCGGGTATGGTACTTTACTCGGGCAGAATGCACGCAGCAGATGATGTTCAGTGTGGCGTACAAGCTTGCAGACAAACGCAACAACAGCTGGGTGCTGGCTCAGTATTTCAACAAGGCCACTACCCAGACCATCAACAAGTATGCTGCCTACATCCAATTCTGGGTGCGCCTCCAGCATCCCTTCATCCCAGACCGTTTCCTGCGTGTGGCCATCACGAGGCTCTACCCCCTCTTCCCTGTGGGTGGCATACCCCACTTGCTTCATGGCATGGGCCTCGACCCACAGCCTCAAGCGGCTGCTGCAGCAGCGGAAACAGGGGTCGGGCATGCAGCAGGCAAGCGGGCAGCCCCACAGGACACAGCGGCCAAGCGGCGGGCAACACATCCTACGCAGGCAGCAGCAGTAGCAGAAACAGCAACAGCAGCAGAAACAGCAGCAGCAGCAGCAGCAGCAGCTGCTGGACCCTCTATTCCGCTCCCCCCCAATGGTGGGATAATCAGCCAACAGCGCCGCTCAAACCGTGTGGCAAAGAGACCGGCTACTGCCACCCAGCAGGAGCAGCCCCAACCATGCAGGATCCCCAAGCGTGACAAGTTCAAGACGAAGGAGGCAGGTGCAGGTCCTTCAGAATGGTTTGCTGTGAATGGCGAGCAGCTGCACACTCTGTTAGTAGCATTCTTCCCAGCAGGGGAGGGTCGAGGGGACATGTACTTCACGCCTTACAACAGCCTCAGCAAGCAGCCATGAAGGCCCCCAGCTCTTGGAGCATTATAGCTGCATGAATGCAGCCAATACTTCCGCATACGCATTAGGTTACTTCCTAGCATGGACGGTTGATGTATGAATGGACATTATGACCACTGTGGTGAATGTCCATGACAATGCTAGGCCAGAGCATGCTAATAGAAGCACTGAACACAAGCACTGAACGCACTGAACCATGCACTGAACACACTGAACATCAACACTGAATGCACTGAACTTTGCACTGAACACACTGAACCCTAGCACTGAATGCACTGAACACCTACACTGAATGCACTGAAATCCTAGCACTGAACACACTGAACCCTAGCACTGAACGCACTGAACATCACTGAATGAACTGAACTTTGCACTGAACGCACTGAACCCTAGCACTGAATGCACTGAACACCTACACTGAATGCACTGAAATCCTAGCACTGAACACACTGAACCCTAGCACTGAACGCACTGAACATCAACACTGAATGCACTGAACTTTGCACTGAACGCACTAAACCCTAGCACTGAATGCACTGAACCCTAGCACTGAACACACTAAACCCTAGCACTGAACACACTAAACCCTAGCACTGAACGCACTGAAACCTAGCACTGAACACAATGAGCCATGCACTGAACACACTGAACCCTAGCACTGAACGCACTGAACATCAACACTGAATGCACTGAACTTTGCACTGAACGCACTGAAATCCTATCACTGAACACACTAAACCTAGCACTGAATACACTGACCATGCACTGAATGCACTGAACCCTAGCACTGAATGCACTGAACCATGCACTGAACGAACTGAACCATGCACTGAATGCACTGTACCCTAGCACTGAACGCACAGAACTTCAACACTGAATGCACTGAACTTTGCACTGAACGCACTGAACATCAACACTGAATGCACTGAACTTTGCACTGAACGCACTGAACCCTAGCACTGAATGCACTGAACACCTACACTGAATGCACTGAAATCCTAGCACTGAACACACTGAACCCTAGCACTGAACACACTGAAACCTAGCACTGAACACAATGAGCCATGCACTGAACACACTGAACCCTAGCACTGAACAACAGAACTTCAACACTGAATGCACTGAACTTTGCACTGAACGCACTGAACATCAACACTGAACACACTGAACATTGCACTGAACACACTGAACCCTAGCACTGAATGCACTGAACCCTAGCACTGAACGCACTGAACCATGCACTGAATGCACTGAACCCTAGCACTGAACGCACTGAACCCTAGCACTGAACGCACTGAACCATGCACTGAACACACTGAAGCATGCATTGAACACACTGAACCATGCACTGAATACACTGAACCCTAGCACTGTACACACTGAACCATGCACTGAATGCACTGAACCAGGCACTGAAAACAATGAACCATGCACTGAACACACTGAACCCTAGCACTGAATGCACTGAACCATGCACTGAAAACACTGAACCCTAGCACTGAACACACTGAACCATGCACTGAACACACTGAACCCTAGCACTGAATGCACTGAACCATGCACTGAAAACACTGAACCATGCACTGAACGCACTGAACCATGCACTGAACACACTGAACCATGCACTGAACACACTGAACCCTAGCACTGAACACACTGAACCATGCACTGAACACACTGAACCCTAGCACTGAACGCACTGAACCCTAGCACTGAATGCACTGAACCATGCACTGAACACACTGAACCCTAGCACTGAACACACTGAAGCATGCACTGAACGCACTGAACCATGCACTGAACGCACTGAACCATGCACTGAACACACTGAACCATGCACTGAACACACTGAACCATGCACTGAATACACTGAACCCTAGCACTGAACACACTGAACCATGCACTGAATACACTGAACCCTAGCACTGTACACACTGAACCATGCACTGAATGCACTGAACCATGCACTGAACACACTGAACCATGCACTGAATACACTGAACCCGAGCACTGAATGCACTGAACCATGCACTGAACGCACTGAACCCTGGCACTGAACACACTGAACCCTAGCACTGAACACACTGAACCCTAGCACTGAATACACTGAACAAAACGCCACGGATCACTGTGCCCCAACCTTTGACTTTTTGGGCCTGATTCCTTTTGCGTTAGATTGCTTACATCACAGGCTATCAATGTAAAAATTTTTAGCCCAAACGGCCAAAGTCGGTCCAGGGGCCTGGCTGCTAATTCCTACGAGTGGAGAGAAACGGCTGCGGCTGGCGCAACCTGACAGACGTTATGAAGCGGAAAGCCGAAAAGAGCAAAAGCGCTCCTGGCGGCCGTTGGCGGCTGCTGGCGGCTGCTGGCGGCTGCTGGCGGCTGGCTGCGGCTGAGAGCAGACAGACAGAGACGACCACACCACCTTAACGCAGCTCCTGCTCCTTGCTGTTTAGCTGCTCCGTGTAGCGAACGGCTCTTCGAAGCCTAGCTCGCCTCACGGTACTTCTGTACTGCAGTGTGACATGGTGGGCGAAAGGGGCAGGTGGGCCTTCGTGCACACCTGCTTCAGAGGTTCGACTCCTCGGGGGAAACGTTCTAAACCCTGGCCGTGTCATGCTGTGGGAAAGAAGGTAGTTATCGGTTGTCGGCGCTGCTCTTAGCACGCTACATTTTGGTTTCCGACCGACGTTGCTACTAACGCCACTCTCTCCCTAAGCAAATGACTGCCAATAAGGAGCCTCCTCCTGGAGGAGACAAACGACCGGAGCGTTCTGCTCCTGGGGGCCAAACTCCTGGCTCCCCGCCCCCAGCGACTCCGAACGCCACTACTGGTGCTCCAGCGGGAGTCCCTGCTGCGACTGGGGCGCCAACTACTGGCACGACGGTGCCTATCACCAACCCTGTCCTTCCTGTGCCTATCACAAGCCCCGCCTTCGCGGAAATCGAGAGGGTTACTGGTCTACCACCTGCTCAGGCGATGGATCTGCTGAAGAACGTCCTGCAGACTCTGAACGCTATGTCCTCCGCTCAGCCTCCGGCTGGCCCAGCACCTTCTGCTGTGGCGGCCCCTGGAGCTGCCCCGCTCTCTTATACAGGAGCCCTGACAGCTGCCCCGATCCTGCCTGATGTTGGCACGTCTGCGGCTACTGCGCAATTTGACGAGATTCAAAGGCTTCGCCAGCAGCTGGTGGGAGCGAATGCGAACCTCCAGGCTTCTCAGAATGAAGCTGTCCGGATCCGAGCGGAGCTCGCTGAGATGGAGCGTCTCCAGGGCCTGCAGAATGCGCTGGTGAGTGGAGAGCAGACTGTGGCAGACATACGCAACCAGTATTCGCAGTCAGCTCGACCTGCTGCGAATGGTAGCAGTGGCACCTCTGCTGCAAAGCCTGCTGCTGCTGCACCAGCCTCGTCTGGCACCACCGCACCTGCTGCACCTATCGCACCTGTTGCGCCGCACCCGTTGTCAGTAGGACAGGCACCTTCATCTCAGGTTGCGTCCCCTTTACCTGTGTCAGCATCTCTGCCCAGGGTCAAGGTTCCAGGTCCTGAGAAATGGACAGATCAGTGCCTCAACACCTCTCGAGTAGCAGAAATATTCTGTGAAGACCTTGAAGTCCACTGTGCATATTTGCGCATTGATCCTGCTGATGCCTTGCCAAACTTCCTGACAGGCAAAGCACGTGAGGTATGGTATCCAGCCACTAGGAATGCCCATATCCTTGCACATGGCGTTAGGCCCACCTGGTCATTCCTGCGTACCTCTTTTAAAGAGATGGCTGGTGATGACCTGCGTAATGACTCAGATGTGCACCGCAGGAAGCTGCTAGATCCAGGTGCATTACGCATAACAGCTGGTTCTACCCTCAATGCGTACATCACTGAGTTCAGGAATACCCTGACTGTTGCAGGCATGACTTGCATGGCACCTGCAATGCTTGTGGCTACCTTCATTAGGGGTCTCACCCCTGAGCTGCAGGGACGTGTTGTGCATGACCTGGCACTCATGGCTGAGCCCACCCTCACTGATGCTATCCAGGCTGCAGTGAATGGGCAGAAGGTGCTGTTTGCAGTATCCACCAGCATTGGGGGACGTCGCCCTCCTCCACCTGTAGCTGCCTTTGTGCCTCACAAGCAGATGGACCGTATCAGAGGCTTCACTGCTCCTGCTGGAGGATTTCCTCCTTCGGCCCCTCGTGGCCCCTACTGGGATGTCAGCAGCAGCAGCAGCAGTGGCCACCGTGGAAGTCGCCACAGCAGCCAGGGTGGTGGACGTCCTCCACGGCCCCCTCCTCCTGCTGCCCCTGTGTCTGATGCCCCTCCCAGGCCACCTCCTGGCCATGCCTGCCACCACTGCTGGAACCCCGCCCACTTCAGGGACTACTGCAACCTCAAGCACCTGTCTGCTGAGGAGGCCCGCCGGGTCTCTGGGTTCCCCCGCCCCTCCTCCCTGGGCCCTCCTTCTGGCCATGGTGCTGGGGACCGTCCCCCACGGGGTCCAGGCAAGCGTGACCGCAGCCCAGGCAAGGGTGGATGGAAGCAGCAGGGTGGCAAGGGTGACCGCCGCCGCTGATGTGTTGCCCAACCAGCCGGTCAGAACTGTGTTGGTGCCTGTAGCACTGTGCCCGCTGAGAAGGCATGTATGCCCAAGGGTCCTGCTGCAGACGACTGTGTATTACACTTCTCGTTTTCTGGCAAAGTGAATGGCTATGATTGCACTCTGCTGTTTGACAGTGGAACAGCTGCCAGCTTTATCAATTGTGCTGCTGTTGAGCAGTACCAGCTGTCCAGTTATAAACTGAAGCAGCCCAAGGAATTCCTTGTGGCTAATGGTCAGCCCGTAGTTTGTACGCATGCATGCAGCGTCCAGTTGAATGTGCAGACTCTGAGCTGCAGGGTCGAGTTGTTGGTGATGCCTGAGATGTTCTCTGCCTTTGACATCTTAATGGGCAGTGACTGGCTTCAGTCCAATGGTGTGCTGCTGGACTACCTAGCACGTACTATTACAGTACAAATGGCTTCTGCTAAAACAATACTCAAATGTGAGCCAGCAGCGCCAATTATGGCTCCCCATTGTGCTCATATCCTGGCAAAACATAAGCAAGCCACAGTGTCAGCAAAAGTGGCTTACAGGTGGTTGAGGAAAGGCGGCCAGTCCCTGGTTGCACTCATTTCGTCTCAGCCCATCAACCCTACCCCAGCAAGTGTGCTGTCCGTTCACCCAACCCCTAATCCAGCTAATTTGCTGTCCAATGACCCTGACCCCCTCTCTCAATCAACTACCTCACCCTCTAACTCACCTATCAATTACCCGACCTCTATACCCCCTGCAGTGGCAGCTCAGCTGACAGCACTCATCTCTGAGTACGACGATGTCTTCGCACCTTTCAATACTCTACCACCTCAACGTCCAGTGGGACACACCATTCCCCTTCAGCCTGGCTGTAAGCCACCAGCCTTGCCATCATATAAGATGAGCCAGCCAGAGCTGTTGGAGATGAAGAAGCAGGTTGCAGCCTTTCTGGAGCAGGGAATCATCGAACCTTCCTCCTCCCCCTACGCTGCCCCTGTCCTCTTTGTCAAAAAGAAATCAGGTGAGTTAAGGATGTGTGTAGACTATCGTCAGCTGAATAAGATCACACTTAGGGATCAATACCCACTACCTAGAGTGGATGACCTGTTTGACAGGTTAGCTGGGTGTACAGTGTTTTCGTCACTTGACCTGCAAGCTGGATATCACCAGATCAGGATCCCTGATGAGGATGTCCCTAAGACAGCCTTCAGGACACCCAGTGGGCTGTATCAGTTTAAAGTTTTGTGTTTCGGTTTAACCAATGCGCCAGCCACGTTTCAACGTGTGATGAACAATGCTTTTGCTGATGTCATTAATGACTGTGCCCTTGTGTACATAGATGATATCCTCATCATGTCCAAAAATGTACCAGAACACTTCACACATTTGAGGAGAGTTCTTGAGTTATTACGTAAGCATCAGTTCAAAGCTAAATTATCTAAATGTGAGTTTCTTAAAACTGCACTTAAGTTCCTGGGTCACATTGTGAGTGACCAGGGCATAGCTGTTGACCCTGATAAAGTAAAGTCCATTACTTCCTGGCCTGTGCCACGCAGTCTAACTGCCATGCAGCAGTTCCTTGGTGCTGCAAATTTTGTGCGCAAATTTGTACACAATTTCAGTGCTATTTCAGCACCACTTACTGACCTGACCGGTAAAGCAGGTACAGATTTCAATTGGCACAAATGGCCTGACGATAAGTTAAAAGCTTTTGACGCTCTCAAGCATGCCATTTCCAGAGTACCTTTACTCAAATTCCCTGATATTACCCAACCATTTCAGGTTTATTGTGACGCCTCTTTGCAAGGCGTAGGGGCAGTAC